>JAXCMG010000083.1:117753-185896 GCA_034642415.1 Podarcis siculus
AAGAAAGAAAGAAAGAAAGAAAGAAAGAAAGAAAGAAAGAAAGAAAGGCTCTTCAGGGCTGGCAAAGAAGCTGCTCATCTTTGACATTCAAAGGATGGCGAAACAAGGCTAATATTCCGGAAATCCTTGTCTTAGACTCTGTGAAAGGATTCTGTGGAACTGTAACAACCCTTCATGTGGATTATTGGACTCTATGAACAGACAGGTGGAATAGATACTTATACATGTATGGACCTTATGCATGAACTGACTAGAGAATGAACTGATCCACTGGGTCTTCTGCCTTTTTTGTTGAACTTTATGAGACTTCCGTTGAAATCTACAACTTGACACAATGAATAGTATTTGTTATTTATTCAAAAGTACAGCCGGTTACGTCTTGTGTGTTTACTGAGTGTGTTTCACGTAACCATAGGTTTGTTGTTGTTGTTGTTTGGCTCTTCAGGGCCGGCAAAGAAGCTGCTCATCTTTGACATTCAAAATGTCCCTCCCGTTTCCTGTGAGTAAGTTGTTTCTCAAGCACTCTCCCATAAAGATTGACTCCTGCCTGCTCTTTGCGCTGACACCAAAAGCAAAAGAAAGAGAGAGAGAGAGGGAGGGTCATGTTACCAGGAAAGCTAGCTTAGGCTTTTCCTGCACTAATTTGAGCAAATGAAGGCCCCCTCAACATCACATGAGCGAATGTGTCAGTTTCGAGACCACATAGCACCGATCTTGAAAGATCTACATTGGCTCCCAGTACATTTCTGAGCACAATTGCTCAGAAATTGCTGGACTACAACTCCCATCATTCTTGACCATTGGTCATGCTGACTGAGGCTGATGTGAGTTGGAGTGTAGTGACATCTGGAGAGCTATGAGTTCCTCCATCCCTGGTCAGGTTGCAAGGGAAGAGCTGTGTTTGTGAAAAATGTACAAGAACTCCTGATCTCCTGTTTGAGAATAGGTGGGACAGGGTGCTTAAAAAGCAATCTCTCTCTCTCTCTTCCGCCCCTCAATCCATTGCACGAAACTAGCTTTTGAAAAATAAATAAGGGTGTCAAAAGAGATACTTGTGAAGGAAAACCCTTCCTTTGTTCTACTTCACAGAATCATGTTCCTCTCCTCTCCTGCCCCATTTTTTGCTTTGTCTTAAATGATAAATTGTCGGATTGTTTTCCCGCATGACTTGATACTGATCCATTTTGAGAGCTGGCAGGCCACAGTGGAATTGCTCCTCCCACTGCATGTAGCCCCACCACGAGATCTAGACGGAGCAAAGCTATGGGGATTGCAAGCTAAAAGAGAGGAAGAGGTTGGGGAAGTAGCAATTTGTGTGTGGCTGAGTTGCAGCTGTCAAACTACCAAACTACTAAAGCCCTTGCTAATATCACCCAGGAGAAGATATGCAACACTGACTGTTGACTAACATCCCAGGATGTGCTAAGTGGGTGATCTTGATGCCCTCGAAAGATGTATTTACCAGGCTTTTCCTAACCAAAAATGCAACTGAAAGGTTGTCTTTGAGTTGCTTTTCCAGGTCAAGCCTTTAGGGACCTTAGGGAAAGAGCACAAGGTGTTGAGAGGTTGGATGAAATGTTGTGAGGTGTGTGTATCCCCCAAAACACCCACAGTGGAGAACAAGAAATGCAATTCTTTGACAACCGAGATCATATTCTGCAGGACTGGAGAACCTTTATAGCCCGAGGGCTGCAATCTCTTATGCACAACCCTCTGGGAGTCTGGGACCATGTGCCAGTAGTGAGTGGTGTGAGAGGCAAAAAGCAGGCAGAGCAATAGATGTGGTTCTTACCTGTGTGCAATAGGCTGCATTCCAGCAGCATGAAAACCAGAGGTTTCTACATGCGAACCCCCCTCACATACAGACCCCATTGCAGGCAAGCAAAAGGCCAATGCCAGGAGCAAGCCCAGCAGTAAATCACACCAAGTAGGTGAAGTTATCTCTTTATTAGAAAAAAAACAGGATCTGTATAGGCATTTCAGGCCTAATGAGCGAAGCAACTCTTCTTCAGTAGGTCTTGACCCCATGAGACAGTTGTGGAAACTGAAGGTCCCCACCTTCCCACAGCTGCCTAAGTCTCGTCCTCTTGAGGGATTTCCCCCAAGCAATCTGAGACTATGCCGGCGTGCCTGCCTTAACTCCTCCTGCTTCATGCCTCTCCTGGTCCTGGGAGACCAGAGAGGAGGGGAGTTTGCACATCAGGAGGGAGAGACACCCTTGTTACATCACCAGCCTGCCTCATCTCTGCCTCTTGCCCTCCTTCATCCTACTCTCCTGCTTCTGGACTTCCCTCTACCACAGACTCTCCCTTCTCACCAAGCCCTGTGTCAGGAGTGCATGCAGGAGCCGGACCCTGTGACTGGTAGGGCCTCGCAGGACTGGGGCCTTCCTGAGTTTGGCCTGGAAGGGCAAGGCACAGCTGCACAGGTGAGGCTTGACAGAAGACTTGTAGCACCTGGTGGCAAGGGCCGGGAGGGATATATAAGACCAGCATTTCCCTCTGGCTCTTTGCCACAGCAGCACACTACCCACCTAGCTGTGCTTTGGCTTCCTGACTCCTGGTATCCTGACTCTTGGACCCTTGGCTTCCTGACTCCTGGTTTCCTGACGCTTGGACTCTTGGCTTCTTGACTCCTGGTTTCCTGATTCGTGGACTCCTGGTTTCCTGACTCCTGGACTGCTGACCCTGGACTGCTGATTCCTGCTTCCCAACCTGTACCCCAGTCCCAACGTACCAAGCCAGGACAGGACTCCAACTGCCTGTAACCCAGACGGTGACACCCTGTTGCCTCTTCAGCTTCTGACACCTCCTCCTCCCAGTCTCCTCCCTCTGACCACTCAACATCATCCCACCAGCAATCCTTGGGCTCTGAGCCTTCTTCTCTTAGAAGGTTCCCAAACTGGTGCCTCCACCATTCCTCTGTGTCCATGACACCCAAGAGGACATTTCAGCCAGGCAAGAGCACTCAAGGGAGGCATGGAGCAGAGTCAATGAGAAGTGTGGCCTGGGGAGGGATGAGAGTCTTTAGTCTCAATCTCACCCTTGTAGAATGGAACATGGAAGCGGATGGGGGGCAAATTGGTTGGCTCCACTTGTCGCTGCTGACCTCCCTACCTTCCACCCCACAAGTCCAATGGACACCAGTCACCAAGGCTTGTTAAAGTGAAGTCGCTCTTTCCCTTAGTTTTTAATTTTTTAAAAAGTGTTTTTCCTCTGCAAAAGAAAACCTAAATGAGATCATGAGGCACACATGGATTGGAAATGCAGCAGAGGCATTTTATAAAATCAGGGGCCAGGGCAGGACATAGCTCTGATGTTAATCATTCTAAAAGAGGTCGCCATGTCTGCCATGGCTGCGCCCTCTCGGAGCTTCCTGCTCCCACAGGGAATGCTCTTCAATAGTTTGGCCAGACAGAACGTTTGTACTGAGAATCCCAATCTCCCTAATGCATTTTGGATGAAAACCACAACATAATCAGGAGATGGCAGAGAGCTGGAAACCTGATGGTCTCGCTAGACTTTCTTGCAGTGCACCATGCCAGTTTAAGGGGAGAAGCTTTTATTTATGCAATTATGCAGCCTATGTATCTGAATGACAAACCTAGACAGCATCTTAAAAAGTAGAGACATCACCTTGCCAACAAAGGTCTGTATAGTTAAAGCTATGGTTTTCCCAATAGTGTTGTATGGAAGTGAGAGCTGGACTATAAAGAAGGCTGATCGCCGAAGAATTGATGCTTTTGAATTATGGTGCTGGAGGAGACTCTGGAGAGTCCCATGGACTGCAAGAAGATCAAACCTCTCCATTCTTAAGGAAATCAGCCCAGAGTGCTCACTGGAAGGACAGATCCTGAAGCTGAGGCTCCAGTGCTTTGACCACCTCATGAGAAGAGAAGACTCCCTGGAAAAGACCCTGATGTTGGGAAAGATGGAGGGCACAAGGAGAAGGGGACGACAGAGGATGAGATGGTTGGACAGTGTTCTTGAAGCTACCAGCATGAGTTTGACCAAACTGCGGGAGGCAGTGGAACACAGGAGTGCCTGGCGTGCTCTGGTCCAGGGGGTCACGAAGAGTCGGACACGACTAAATGACTAAACAACAACAACAACAGCAACATATGGCAAAAAATGTATGCATTTACAGGCACATTTCTCCCAATATTAGCAGTTGATATGCAATTTTAGCTAACGCATATACATTTTTCGCAAGTGGTTCCCCCTAATAAAAATGCATTTTTGTACATTATTCCTACTGACATCCACATTTGGGAGCCATGCCCTTTCCTCCAATATATTCATGCTTAGCATGCCTTTGTTTGGCTGCAGAACTGATTTGGAGAAGTGCAAATTCCAAGGGATAAATGCATTTCAGTTCCTGGGTATTGGTCCAGGAATTCCAGATCAGGCAGGTTCAAGTTAAAATGCCAGCCAAAGAAATGTCTCCCCGCTCCCTACTGCAGACAACAGTATTGTACTGATTGTGTGAGAATTTCTAATACATAAGCACTTACCTCCGTTTTTGAAACCCTCCTATTAAGTAGCAGGGACACGGGTGGCACTGTGGGTTAAACCACAGCGCCTAGGACTTGCCGATCAGAAAGTCGGCGGTTCGAATCCCCGCGACGGGGTGAGCTCCCGTTGCTCGGTCCCTGCTCCTGCCAACCTAGCAGTTCAAAAGCACATCAAAGTGCAAGTAGATAAATAGGTACCGCTCCGGTGGGAAGGTAAACGGCGTTTCAGTGCACTGCTCTGGTTTGCCAGAAGCGGCTTGGTCATGCTGGCCACATGACCCGGAAGCTGTACGCCAGCTCCCTCGGCCAATAAAGAGAGATGAGCGCCACAACCCCGGAGTCGGTCATGACTGGACCTAATGGTCAGGGGTCCCTTTACCTTTGCCTTTATTAGGTAGCAAGGGATGTGGGTGGCGCTGTGGTCTAAACCACTTAGCCTAGGGCTTGACAATCAGAAGGTTGACAGTTTGAATCCCCACAATGGGGTGAGCTCCTGTTGCTCAGTCCCAGCTCCTGCCAACCTAGCAGTTCGAAAGCACGTCAAAGTGCAAGTAGATAAATAGGTACTGCTCCGGCGGGAAGGTAAACGGCATTTCCATGTGCTGCCCTGGTTCGCCAGAAGAGGCTTAGTCATGCTTGCCACATGACCCAGAAGCTGTACACCGGCTCCTTCGGCCAATAAAGCGAGATGAGCGCCGCAACCCCAGAGTCATTCGCAACTGGACTTTACTGTCAGGGGTCCTTTACCTTTACTTTTTTATTAGGTAGCAGCAGTCATGAGCTTTACTGACCACCTTTAGCTCACATTGGGCTAAGGCAGTTTGCGACTGCTCTGGAACTTGGGGGTAGTGGTGATGGAAGAACTACAGGAAACAGCTTGCAATGGGAGCAGAGCCGTAGCAAGAACAGCATCTGTCTGCAGCTGAGAGAGCTGAACAAAATTGCCACAGGAGTGAATGCAGCCCCAGGGAAATGGCAGACAGCCGCTTCTGCTAGGTTCTCAAAGACTGAGAACAGATTACTGCCATCTCCAGATGGCCCCCGTGGTCCTAAAAAGAGCTATTTGTGGCAAGCAATTGATTCCACTTCAGACTCGGCTCTCCTATTTACTGATTGTTCAGAAACAGGCTTTGACAACATTGGACCATTTAGCGCAAAGACACTCCAGCCCTCACACGGCTTATGAACCGAGTCGTTGTGTGTCTAGTCTCCAGGGCAAGCGTTAGGCAGGCTTGATCTCCCACACTTTAACCATTAAGGACCTCTGTGTTAATGTTGTTGTTTAGTCATTTAGTCGTGTCCGACTCTATGTGACCCCGTGGACCAGAGCACGCCAGGCACTCCTGTCTTCCACTGCCTCCCGCAGTTTGGTCAAACTCATGCTGGTAGCTTCAAGAACACTGTCCAACCATCTTGTCCTCTGTCGTCCCCTTCTCCTTGTGCCCTCCATTTTTCCCAACATCTGGGTCTTTTCCAGGGAGTCTTCTCTTCTCATGAGGTGGCCAAAGTAATGGAGCCTCAGCTTCAGGATCTGTCCTTCCAGTGAGCACTCAGGGCTGATTTCCTTCAGAATGGATAGGTTTGATCTTCTTGCAGTCCATGGGACTCTCCAGAGTCTCCTCCAGCACCATAATTCAAAAGCATCAATTCTTGGCGATCAGCCTTCTTGATGGTCCAGCTCTCACTTCCATACATCACTACTGGGAAAACCATAGCTTTAACTGTGTTAATAGCATAATCCAAAGGCCCACCATAGAGTCACACCGTGTTTGGCATTGTCCTGTGATTCGGAAGCCTTTATAGCAGGCCCTTCCCACATTTTTAAGGCACAGAGGCAATTTGAAATTATAAGGCACACAATTGCAAACCCCAGATTTAGGGAACCCAAGCTGCATCGCAGTCTATTGATATCAATGGGATTTTTTTGCCAAGTCTGGATGGTCATCTAACAGAAACAGGAAAGACCCCTAGAATAAGTGATACAATGTACAATAAAATGCTATTATTGCTGAAGAAGGAAATGTACCCAAAAGTTAAAAATTAGCAAAATAATGTTGTAAAGGAGAAATGCAAAGGCAAGACAAGTGCTGTATTTAAAACACCCCCCCTACATTAAAATAGGTAAAGGTAAAGGGACCCCTGAACATTAGGTCCAGTTGAGGCTGACTCTGGGGTTGCGGCGCTCATCTCGCTTTATTGGCCGAGGGAGCCAGCGTACAGCTTCCGGGTCATGTGGCCAGGTGAACCAGAGCAGCGCACAGAAACGCCATTTACCTTCCCGCCGGAGCGATATCTATTTATCTACTTTCACTTTGACGTGCTTTCGAACTGCTAGGTTGGCAGGAGCTGGGACCGAGCAACAGGAGCTCACCCTGTTGCGGGGATTTGAACCACGACCTTCTGATCAGCAAGTCCAAGGGTCTGTGGTTTAACCCACAGCACCACCTGCGTCCCTTCCAATTAAAATAGGGATGTCCTATTCCATAAGAATCAATCGTATGGTCGGCGGTTCGAATCCCGGCGGTGCGGTGAGCTCTCGTCTTTCGGTCCCAGCTCCTGCCCACCTAGCAGTTCAAAAGCACCCCTAAGTGCAAGTAGATAAATAGGTACCGCTTTATAGCGGGAAAGTAAACGACGTTTACATGTGCTGCGTTGGTGCTGGCTCGCCAGAGCAGCTTTGTCATGCTGGCCACGTGACCTGGAAGTGTCTTCGGACAGCGCTGGCCCCCGGCCTCTTAAGTGAGATGAGCGCACAACCCTAGAGTCGGACACGACTGGCCCGTACGGGCAGGGGTACCTTTACCTTTACCTTATTCCATAAGAATACTAATCATTTTATTATTTATATTCCACCGATCTGACTGGGTCACCCCAGCTACTCTGGGAGGCTTCCAGCATATATAAAACTTTTAAACATTTAAAAGAACTTCCCTATACAGGGCTGCTTTCAGATGTCTTTTAAAGATTATGTAGTTTCTTATCTCCTTGGCTCGGGGGTTGCATAATTCCATACCCTCCCACATTTCTCCGATGAAAATAGGAATGTCCCTAGGAGATTCCAGGTTCAAATCAGAAACTGGGACGGTTTCTATGAATCTGGGACTGTCTCTGGAAAATAGGGACACTTGGAAGGTCTGTGACAAGCTTAAAAATGCTAAAATTTAAAAGTATGGTTCAAGAACACAAAGGAGAACACAGAATAACAAAACTAGACAGTCACTCATCAGCCCTGAAGAACAGATCTAAATGGGTCAAAAACATTAAAGGTCTGGGTGTTAGAAAACAGAGCTGAGTCACAGTACAAAATAGCTCTAAAGATAACTAATTCACTTAGCCCATGTAAAAAATATCTTATTCACGATGCACCAGAGCAGTTTGTACACCTGATCCCTGTAACAATAGATGTTCCTGTTCTCGCAAGAATACCCTCTCCAGTTAGCCAAATATAGCAGCAGACAGATCAGTTAAAATTCAACAATACATCTACATTAGAAAAAAGACCAAACACATTACTAATAAGGCCACCATTTAAATCTGATTAAAGCATACAACAAGCCTTTCAAAAGTTCTTATGACATTAATATGAAAACAAGCTGCAGTGCTATTAGGTAAGAATTTGTAAGAGCTAAATCTCTGTGACAATAACACTCCAACTTGTCAAATGCTGCTAGAGATTGCCATTTAACTGATGGAGGAGAGTTTCACATGCTTATATAACACGGGATGAAACTGGGCCACCCATCGGAGAACACTTGCTACAATCATGTGACATATGCAAGCTCACTTTGGACATAACGGCAAACCACAGTTTACTTTAGCATATGGACATTCTATGGACAAAAGAGTGCACATTGATGTCAATGTAGGCTTCATATCTGTTCAAAGGAGACCCAAAACGATGTTGGAAGACTGGAACGAGCTTGCCAATCCACTGTCCTGTATGGTCATCATTTGATTTAAAAATCTGATGCCACAAATGCATTTAAAGCTGCACTGAGGTCTTTCACGTTTACACACAAATAGTGGGGGAGAGGCCCAAGGGAAGTGTAAATGGTACATGTGAGATCTTTTGAACAGCAATGACTCATAATAACATGAAAACCACCTGCTGGATCAGAACAAAGGCCCATTCAGCTGTTAGCTATTTATTATGAGTTATTCAGAGGGATACATCCATTTCACCCTCAAACCTTTGTGATAAAGTAGACACAAGACTTGAAGATGAATGTTTACTTATCAGGTTGGCAATAGTTTAACAAATATTATTCATATATTATTATTAGTAGTAGTAATAGTAGTAATATTTCTTTATTATTAATTTGTTTTTGCATTTTCAGGTTTACAAACAATAAAGAAAACAATTAAAATATAATCACTGAATCCTCTTTGACTTCCTCCCCCCCCCTTTTTGTGGATCCTTGTGCCAGCATTTTCTCCTGCATATCTTCTATTTCTCCAATTTTTTCAAATCTTTAAATAATCCATAATTAAACTTTTACCTACAGGTGTTAGTTATATCAATCCTACTAATGATTTTAATTGTTTACAATAGGGTTTTTTTGATACAATATATACTTTCCCCGGTCCTTATTAAAAATTAAATCTTCCTGGTTCCTAATTCTTCTGGTCAGTTTTATCATTTCAGCATAATCCATCAGTTTTATCTGCCATTCTTCCTTGGTAAGGACTGTCTTTTCTTTCCATCTCTGGGCTAAGGAAGTCTGGGCAGCTGTACATAAATAGTCTCTTCTGGTCACTTAGAATTTCGGCACCTAGAATTCCTAAAAGAAAAGCTTCTGGATTCTTAGAAATTTTTATTTTTAACATTTTTTTTTCAACTCATTGCATTCATATATATTAAGTCCAATGCAATGCGTTTCTCTCCCTTGAGCCCAAGAGAGGGTTTAGTCCTTTTCCTTTCAAAACTCCTTTGTAGTAGTACTTAAGTAATTAGTCCATAACTTGCCTGTCCTCACAAGCGTCTCCGGACAGCGACTGCTTGAAATCTTCACACTCCCATGTTCCCAGTCAGAATGAATCGAAGACAGGAATAACCAACTGTCAACTCCTTTCCACAATGCCATTTATTCTTTGTGAAATACAATTACAATGTAAATACCATTCAAATACTAACAGTAGCGAACCTGTCAAGTTTCCAGGTTTCCAGCTTGATAACACAGTACGTGTAGATAATTAAAAAGGAGGATTTATTGCAAAAACAAACGGACAGCTCCGGACTATCATACAATGCCTTTTTGTATGTTCTTTTCACTAATATATGCATTTCAATGCATGTGGCCCTAGGACATGCTTATTTGTATGCATTACTTTCCTGGATAACTGCTTTGCAAAACTCAGGGAAGTGCCCATATCGAAGAATGTCGGTGATTCTGTTTGCACATGGTTTCGGAAAGTGTGAATTAGATAGCTTGCACTTTAAATGAGAACTGAATCAATGTCCTCCTGTATCCCTGCTTCCAACTTGTATGTCCTTCCTTTCCCAGTCTACCTTGAATTCCTGCCGCTCTTCTACAATGGTCCTGCCAATGGGTGTGAAGAAACACAGGAAGGGAAAAGGGATGTTGAATCTGCACACAGCTGTGCCAATTAATTTTTCACCCTGGCTAATATACCGAGTGAAAACTGCAGCGGAAATGAGTAACCGGCTCTCCAGAAATACAGAATATTTGATTGATATTTGATGCACATTCTGATCCACCTCCTTGCCTTCCGGAAGTGTTGCTTCCTCATAGCTGGCTCATTGCTTTTCTTTTCTCTCCCCTTCCTGCTCCACTTACAGCCAAAAGACAACTTTCATGGCTTGGCAGCATTCTCTGCCTGGCAGCATCTATGGGAGGAAGCTGACATCAGTCAGTAAGACAGTTCAGAAAACCCAGAGCACCAAGCATTTGCCAAGGGCTCCTGTTTAGTATCCCAGTGTGTGTAGACAGCCAGTGTGGTGTAGTGGTTAAGAGTGGTAGACTCGTAATCTGGTGAACTGGGCTAGTGTCTCCGCTCTTCCACATGCAGTTGCTGGGTGACCTTGGGCTAATCACTCTTATTTGAAGTCTCTCAGCCCCACTCACCTCACAGAGTGTTTGTTGTGGGGGAGGAGGGGAAAGGAGAATGTTAGCCTCTTTGAGACTCCTTAAAAGGTAAAGGTAAAGGTACCCCTGCCCGTACGGGCCAGTCTTGTCAGACTCTAGGGTTGTGCGCTCATCTCACTCTAGAGGCCGGGAGCCGGCGCCGTCCACAGACATTTCCGGGTCACGTGGCCAGTGTGACATCGCTGCTCTGGCGAGCCAGCACCAGTGCAGCACACGGAACGCCGTTTACCTTCCCACTATAAAGCGGTGCCTATTTATCTACTCGCACTTTAAGGGTGCTTTCGAACTGCTAGGTGGGCAGGAGCTGGGACCGAAAGACGGGAGCTCACCCCGCCGCGGGGATTCGAACCGCCGACCATATGGTCAGCAAGTCCTAGGCACTGTGGTTTTACCCACAGCGCCACCCGCGTCCCTTTAGGGTAGTGATAAAGCGGGATATCAAATCCAAACTCCTCCTCCTCCTCTTCTTCTTCTTCTTCTTCTTCTTCTTCTTCTTCTTCTTCTTCTTCTTCTTCTTCTTCTTCCCAGAGATACTAAAACACAAGTCACTGGTATTAGTGGGCCATGGAGTATGGCCCTTTTTCTAACCACCATGTAGTTCTCCTGACACCACATATATCAAGCCCAAACTACATGTGTTTCTCTGCCTTGAACAAGTTTTGAATGAAGACCCTGAATGGGAAAAGCCACCTTCATGTGGTGGTGGAGATTGGGAGAGGGAAAGGGTTAAGCACACATGCTTGCCACCTCTGTGCAGTGGATGCTCGGGTTGCGAACGTGATCTGTGCATGATGCACGTTCGCAACCCGCAGCGTTCGCAACCCACAGCGGTGCGTCTGCACACATGTGGGTTTGCGATTCAACACTTCTGCGCATGCGCAAAGTGCGATTTAGCGCTTCTGCGCATGTGCGACTGCCGAAACCTGGAAGTAACCAGTTCCGGTACTTCCGGGTTTCGGCGGTCCATAACCCGAAAAAACGCAACCTGAAGCGTCTGTAACCCGAGGTATGACTGTACTATCTATCAATCACCCCTACCCCACAATGAGAAGCTATGTCCCAACATTTAATGGCACTGTGGTGTACAGCCAGTGTGGTGTAGTGGTTAAGAGCGGTAGACTCGTAATCTGGTGAACCGGGCTCCTCCACATGCAGCTGCTGGGTGACCTTGGGCCAGTCACACTTCTCTGAAGTCTCTCAGCCTCACTCACCTCACAGAGTGTTTGTTGTGGGGAAGGGAAAGGAGATGGTTAGCCGCTGTGAGACTCCTTCGGGTAGTGATAAAGCAGGATATCAAATCCAAACTCCTCTTCTTCTACTACTGTTGTGACACAAATTTGAGTGTAACATCATCATCATCATTTCATTTGTATGCCGCCTTTCCATAGTTGAGACAGTGCTCAAGGTGGCTTATAACACGACAAGATTTACACAATCACAGGCATAGCAAAAGTCATAAACATTAAATAAAACACATCAAAAAGTGTGCAACCAAAGGGAAACAATTCCCACGTAAATCATAAGATCTAAAACTAAAGATACAACGATAATATCGATAACAGCAACAACCTCTCCCAACCCCCCTGTAAAAAATACTCCAGCCCAAGAATCTGTTCAACAGCCTCAGCTTTTGTAGCTGGAGTCAGTCCGCACTCCACTCTCCCAGGCCAGATGGGAAAAGGCCAGCGAGGCAGGGTGCAGGTCTTCCAGGGCTCACAGCCAGGATGGTCTCATTTAAAACAACACAGATAAAAAATAAAAACAATTTAAAAGAGGAGCCCTCTCTGCTGAGCAGCAGCCACAGTCCTCGTGAAGCCTGTCAGGCCCCAAGCCAGGTGGACAGAGGCGAGAGCAGGGCCTTTCGGGCTCTCAGCAGGAAGTCCTGGGCAGCAGCAGCAGCAGCAGCAGCAGCAGCAGCAGCAGCAGCAGCAGAAGTCCTTAAGATGCAGCTTGGGCCTTATTTCCTGGAGTAATGAAACTGGCAATCTATTAAGACAGCCTTTTTACCCCTCTGATTCTCCCCCTCCCCTCAAATTCCCAAATAGGTATCCTTTTCCAGGAGGAGATAGTGGAAAGGTCTGGAAGAGCAAGACGGGAATTCAAACCAAGCAGTAGGACCATGGACAGCACCCTGTTCCTAGCTGGACCCAAAGAAGGAATTTTACTAAGGGAGCAGGACCTTGAGCAAAGCCCTCAGCTGACTCCAAGCATACATCAGGTTCAAATGTTGCTCCCACAAGGCTCTAGAGTTCAGTGAAGGCTTATAAAGGCAGCTGCCCAGTCAAAATGCTGAACTTCTCCCTCGCCTGCAGGCAGAATCTTGTAGCTTAAAGGGGCTGTGCCAGCGCTTGCCCACCTGTGGTTTGGGTAACAGTAAAATAAGAGGAAAACAAGTCCCTTCACATAGAAAACTAACATATCAGGGGGAAAGTTTCTAGGTTAGAATTTTTCTCCCTGCAGTCCAGTTTTCCACATACAGGAGTCTTTCTTTCTTTCTTTCTTTCTTTCTTTCTTTCTTTCTTGGCCTAGAGGAAAACTCCATCTTGCTAGGCCCTACTTGCAGTATGAAGTACAGTCAAACCTCAGTTTCCGAACGCCTCTGTTTTGGAACGTTTTGGCTCCCAAACGCCAAAAAACCAGAAGTAATTGCTCCAGTTTTCGAATGATTTTCGGAAGCCGAATGTGCTACACGGCTTCCATTTTGAGTTTCCTTATTGTATCGAGGCTCCCGCTTTCAGTTTTCGATTGTTGAACATTTCAGAAGTTGAACGGATTACGTTCGACAACCAAGGTTTGACTGTAGTACAACCCCAACACACCATGACCACCTCAATAAGAAAGAGGCCACAGTCCCAAAGAACTAAGCAACAAAAACCTGAAGGTGAAAACAAACCAAGCATGATCCCTTGAAAGGGAGTGAGGGTGGGACAAAGAGAGCAGCCTGTACAACACAATTAATCAGCCATTTCCCAGCATTCTTTATCATTCTACTGAGCTTTCCAAAATTTCCAGCTACAGAAAACAAAACCTCCTTTGGCAAGCATGAGAGAGAGAGAGAGAGGGAGAGAGAGAGAGAGTCATTGCCCTTGAAAGCTAGAAAAAAACACTCACTGGGAAGCGGCTGGCACTGCAGTTTCCTGGTGCACGTACAAGCTGAGGAATAGAGGCATGTGCTGATTGCTACGCCTTACACATGACAATCCGCAAGCTGTTCGCACGCCTGAAAGAGCTATCCATATTAAGGAAATTTACTGCCTTTCAAGTGACCTTGATGAAGGCTTAATTAGTAGGCCCCAAATGAATGGGACCTAAAATGGATATGGTGTAGTAAGCCATGAGAGAAGGAAGGAGCGCCACCGTGGTGTAGTGGTTGGATCAGGGAAGGGGCACCTGTGGCGCTTCCTCATGCTGTTGGATGACAGCTTCCAGAACACCTGATCTTTGGCCACTGTGGTTGGTCTGATGGAAGATGATGTTGAACAACATCTGGAGGGCTACAGGTTGCCCATCTCTGGGCTAGGGTGCTAGAATAAAGGTAAAGGGACCCTGACCATTAGGTCCAGTCGTGGCCGACTCTGGGGTTGCTGCGCTCATCTCGCTTTATTGGCCGAGGGAGCCGGCGTACAGCTTCCGGGTCATGTGGCCAGCATGACTAAGCTGCTTCTGGCGAACCAGAGCAGTGCACGGAAACACCGTTTACCTTCCCACTGGAGTGGTACCTATTTATCTACTTGCACTTTGATGTGCTTTTGAACTGCTAGGTTGGCAGGAGCAGGGACCGAGCAACGGGAGCTCACAGCGCCACCCGCGTCCCAGGGTGCTGGAATAGGACAGAGGAAAACCAGGTTCAAAGCCCTACTCTATCATGAAGCTCACACAGAGACCTTAAATCAGCCTAACCTACCTCAGAAGGTTGATGTGAGGATCAAAGGAAAGAAGCATCGATGCTGCCTTGAACCCCCTGAAGCAAAGATGTCAGAAAGGAAGCATGGGAAATCCATGATCAGATCTTCTGACATACCGTATTTTTTGCTCTATAAGGCTCACTTTTTCCCTCCTAAAAAGTAAGGGGAAATGTGTGTGCATCTTATGGAGCGAATGCAGGCTGCGCAGCTATCCCAGAAGCCAGAACAGCAAGAGGGATTGCTGCTTTCACTGCACAGTGATCCCTCTTGCTGTTCTGGCTTCTGAGATTCAGAATATTTTTTTTCTTGTTTTCCTCCTCCAAAAACTAGGTGCGTCTTGTGGTCTGGTGTTTTTTTTAGAGCGAAAAATATGGTATTTTTTTTTAAAATGTGATAGGAGTTGTGGAGCCTCCAAGTCACTCAGAGCAGTGCTGCTGAATAATTTTCTTCCATCCTAAACATGGGAGTAGGGTTTTAGACAAGCTATTTGCCTTGGGATACCTTGCCTCCCCTTTGATGTTATCTATGTCCCCCCATGGTATTCTTGCAGTGGAAACTGGTCCCCTCCCCTAGCTGTTATTAGCTCTGTTTAGTGGGAACGAGAGCAAAGAGGGCTACAACAGGATACCCACATGTATTGGTCACATGACAAATCAACAGAGACATCACTTGAGAAAGCCAGGTCCGCCTTGCTTCTCAGTCCAATCAGAAAGCCTTTACAGCCCTTCCTGTCTGGAATGTCCCAATAGACAACCTGGGTAGGTGTGGCCCATCTATAGCCTTCACTGCCAGGGAGGAGGTTCCAAAAACTCATCTCATGGGTCAGCTGAATGTAGCATCAAAAGTTTCCCAGTCAAGTGCTGGCAGCTCCAGACAGCCACTGATTTCTGTCCTGCTAGCTGGGGACAGAATGCTACTCAACCAGGAGAGGAGTCTATTGTTTCTGAAGCTGTTGGAACACCGAAGTAGCTTTGCAATGGTGGCAGTCAGTAGGGGTGGTGGTGGCGGTGGCGTAGCGTGGGGAGGGCACAGGGGCGGTTGCCCTGGGCGCAAAATTGTTAGGGGCACAAAATTTCAACACCCAGTGCTGCCTCAATACAGCTGCATGCTTCCATTGCTGGACTTCATTGAAAACGGCTTCTCCGTGAACCTTTCCAAACAATGGAACAACTCTTCTTTACTTATCTCTGTGGCTGCGAACTCCTGGGTGATGTGGACACCATTAGACAGTTGAATGTGTGTGCGTACTCCGCCAGTTTCCCTCCTTCCCCCTCCCACCCCCCTCCCCAAGGCCCCGGGCACTGGCAACCCATGATACACCACTGGCGGTTGGTGAGATTTATTGGGTCAGAGCTCCTCGATGGACATACCTGATCTGCAAACCTCCGACTGATGTGGTGATCAGAATGCAGCTCAGCTGAGGAACCTGTGAAGTCAACAAGGTGGTCTGAGGGATGCCACTGATTTTTTCTTCTGTTCTCAACAGTTTAGTTCTTGGGGCCCTTAAAGCAGCTCGCAACAGCAGCTACAAGTGCACGCTTTGAAAACTGGCACCTCAAATGCCCTGGGGTCATCATGTGATACAGGTGATGAGTCTGACATCCCTTTCATTATCCGTAGAAAAAGATGGTTGCTGCCTTAGATCTATAGCGCGACAGATCTAGCAGCAGGGACCCCTGGATCTAGCAGCTGAATATTCTACTTATCAGTTGCATCAAAGGAGTGTCCATATACACTGACTTCGCTGCAGCCTTGCCTCTCCTTTAGACCTGCTCCTCACACACAAACCAATGTCCTAGTTCATCACTCAGTTCTTAACTATAGTTTCAAATCCCACAAAGTGTCTGGGCACGCAATCCAAATGGAAAGCTTTGTGCAAATGAGGCTTTATTGTCGGCAGATGACATCAAGCATTCTTCTTTAGCTGAAGCCCAGTGATTAAATATGTATATGGCAGCCAAGATATAATTTATTTCTTTTGTGTTGTAAATTCTTCTTCTCCTTGGGTTTTTCTGAGCTGCTTATAATTAAGACTTTCTGACACATCTCAGCGTGGCTGGCTACCAGCAGCAATGTTATTATATCCAATTTGTTTAAAGTGGAATATTTGTATCTCTTTCCTTCCCTCCACTCTAATCAGCGAAGGGATTATTCTTTATTAATGCCAGTAATTATTTGATTTCCTTCTTTATTACCAAACAGAATAACACAGGCTTGAATTAGCAAGACGTATCTTGCTGTTTCCTTTTTTGTTTTCTGGAAAGATTTCAAAATATTTATAAACTGTGGGACGGGGGGGAGGAAGAAAGGTTTTAAAAAGAAAGAAAATAAAGCTGCATTGTGATTGTTTGAATGCCATTTCCCCTGTTCTTCCTCATCAGCAAGAGCTGTAATTAATCCCATTGTGTACAGACTTTATGCTGAATTGACTATATGTTCCACAGACTGAATTCTCACTCTCTAAAACCATCGATACAGCAAATCCATGCATCTGTCTGCAATGTGAACCCGTGTCAGATACACAAGCCAGTGCTTCATCCCTATCCTTCTGCTGTCTATCTAACAAATGTATAATTTGTTAGGCATCAGACACAACAGGCACACAAGTGACCTACAACGTTGCCTAATGCCATGGATGGGGGAACCCGTTGCCTTTCAGATGTTGTTGAGCAACAATTCCTGTCCATCACAGCTAGGATGACTAGTGATCTGGGATGATAGGAGTTGTAGTCCATCAACAACTGGAGGGCAACAGATTCCTCATCCCCACTTTATATGGCTGCTATATAGAGCTAGGGATTTATGCTGCTAGATCTGTGATGTTATAGAGCTAAGACAAAAACCATATTTTCCTCCATGTATCTCAAGGAATATCAGACTCGTCAGCGCCTCAGTTGACTCATATTGAGTCAGTGCATTGGTTCATCAACATCTACTGCATTTCAGACTGGAGTTATCCCCAGTCCTACTTAAAAGTCAGGGACGCGGGTGGCGCTGTGGTCTAAACCACAGAGCCTAGGACTTGCTGATCAGAAGGTCGGCAGTTCAAATCCCAGCAATGGGGTGAGCTCCCATTGTTCGGTCCCTGCTCCTGCAGTTCAAAAGCATGTCAAAGTGCAAAGTGAAAGCATGTCAAAGTGCGCTGCTCTTGTTTGCCAGAAGCGGCTTAGTCATGCTGGCCACATGACCTAGAAGCTGTCTGCGTACAAACGCTGGCTCCCTCGGCCTATAGAGCGAGATGAGCGCGCAACCCCAGAGTCATCCGCGACTGGACCTAATGGTCAGGGGTACCTTTACATTTACCTTTTACTTAAAAGTCACACACTGCTCTGCACCTTTCCCCTCTGTTGCTGGCATCTGTCAAGGCGGGAGTTGAAAGCCGGTCAGCAATAACTCACAAAGTGTTGGTGAAGTTTACTCTTTATGCAAAGAAACACAACAGCTCCGGCCTAGTGAGCACAGCAACTCTTCCCAGTAGGTTTTCCCCAATGAAACAGCTGTGAGGACTGAAGGTCCATGGCTCTGTAAGTCTTCTCCTCCCACTGGTCCTTCCAAAACAACCTGAAACTTTGTCACCTTGTCTGTCTTTGCTCCACCCTCTTCATACCTCTGTGGGTTCTGGGAGACTGGAGTGAGGACTGGTCACAGCAGGAGGGGAAGACTACCTGGATTCTTCAGCAGCCTGCCTCATCTCTGCCTCTTGGCCCCACTCCTTTCCAGCCTCCACTGCTGTCTCTGATTCTGGGCTGCTCTCTGCCACAGCCTCTTCCTGCTCAATAAACCCTGTTACTTCTTCAACTTCTGACACCTTCTCCTCCCAGTCGGCTTCCTCTTCTCCTTTTGACCACTCATTGTCATTGCACCATCAATCCCCTGGCTCTGAACCTCCTTCCCTTGAGGGTTCTTCAGCTGATGCCTCCCAACACCCCTCTATTCTGTGACAGCATCCATCTGCCTTGAGAGACAATAGAATGTGCTTCAGGGGGTGAAGTCAAACCACTGAAGAATCACAGCGCCTGCTGTGGCAGCAGAGGTCCATAACTCATAACGGTTGCCTCCTGTATTGTTTTTGCTGTGCTAGCAGCCCCAAAGTGACCTCTCTGGGGCACAAGCCTGGGCAGTGTGTATGGAGGTTCTGCACTGCCCAGAAGACAAGACCCCCCTCTTGGTCTCGCTAATGTGGTCCAAAAGAAAGCAGAGCAATACATTTGGCACCAGCTTGGCTGCAGGAGTCGCCGGAAGGAGGTGTACAAGATGCCATCCAACCATCTTAGGAACTCCACTCCAGATTTGTGTAGGGTTTACTCATTGGCCTTTTCTTCTCCTGAAGATGTCCCACAAGGCAGTGGGTAATCTTGACTCATTTTTTAAACAGCAGAATCACAAAGAAATGAACTTGGTTGTTGTTTTGCAGACATCTTAATGGTGATTTATTTATTTTTTTGGCAGATATATGTCTGCATATGTGTGTGTGTGTGTTTGTTAATATGTTCCACTAATTACAATGCCACCCACTGAAAGTCAGCATGGAAGTTTGGGAGTTTGAAGTTTCCTTCCCCTTGAGAAGGAACTGTGATTTATTCTCTGTCAAATGCCAAGCTTTCAATGTTCTGCCAAACACTTTCTCGCCCATCTCTGGTTGTTTGTCCTCTATAATTTGCGATGCTGCAACTTGTTATTTCTCTAAAAGCACTGAGCAGGCGGACATGCATTTTATGCTTCTGAATTACTAGATACCGGATGGCAAATAACAAACTGGGTGCCATTCTGCATGGCCTGAAACTGCAGTGTTAGGATTGACCCCCCCCCCAAAGCAGTCCATAGAACCCTCCTCTTCTAGGCTGCCACTGTAAGCGCATTGCCCGCCCTCAATTGCAGCCTGGCCATTTCCCCTAAGGTACAGCATTCCATCTTTTCTGTGATGGTCTGGGATTCGGACTCAGAGGCTGAACCTGAGGGATCCCAGCCTGCACAGGATTCCCCGCCTCCAGAACCAGCTGAGCCGGGGCTGGGGCATGAGCCTGAAGGGTCCTCACCTGCGCTGGATCCTCAGGTGCAGGCATCAGCTGAGTCTGCTCTGGCTCCTGAGGTGATGGAGGACCCATTGCCTGCAGGTGCTCCACTCTCAGCCCTGTCAGAGGAAGCTGAGGTTGCCTCTGGGTCCGGTAACCCTCCAGCCTCTCCTGAGCTGCAGAGGCTCAGGGCAGAGAGGCGGAGGGAACTAAGTTCCTGCAGGAGGAGTGCTCGCCTCCAGGCCAGGAGAGGCGAGTCACCTGTGGACAGGGGCCGCCCTATGCCTCGGGGCAGATAAAAACTGGCCAGCCCCAGTCCCAAGCTGTGGGAGCAACATTGTTGGTTGCTAGTTCCTGCCTGAACCCTGTCCTGCTTTCCTGCCTGAGCTCCTGACCTGCCCTGGCTCCCTGATTACAAGCCGGTTCCTGACTTCACCCGACTCCCTGCCCTGCACCCAGCTTCAGCTACTATGGACTGCCTCCATGTTGCACCTTTGACCATGGACCGGACTTGGACCTTGCCTCTCGGGTAACGCCCAGGACCAGCACACAAATCCAATAAATGGATGAATGAATGAATCCTTGGCCCCCAGTGAATTAATGGTTTGTTGCCCTCTTAAGTACAGCCATAGGCTACAATCTCCCCCCACTCCTTTTCCTCTGACCTTGACCTGGGATGGAGGATCTGTGGTCCTCTGGATGTTGTTACATACCCTCCAACATTCCTCAGATGAAAGTAGGTTCATTTCTCACTTCCCCCCAACTGACCCACTTTAACCCCCCGTTTTTGTCTCCCTCTCACCGCACAGCATCTCCTGTCAGAAGAAGGGTAAGTGCCACCACCCCTTAATCCCATTTTTTAAAAAATAAATTTTTTTTTGGTAGGGTGGCCATATTTCAAAGAGAAAAAAGAGGGCACTAGGAAGACTTTCATTTTAAATACCCCTAGTATATGTAGGCCATAGAAACTGTGATATATTGCTGAGGGGGGCAGGAGAAGCAAAGAGGAAAGCAGGTCTTCAACCACCAGTTATATCTATGTCTCATCCAGAAAGTATAGCCAGAGACATTTTGGAAAATTTAAAAAAAATATCTACCTGGACAGAAATTTTAACCCCGAAAAAGAGGACATGTCCTGGCAAAACAAAGAGAACACACTATTAGATATACAAAAAGAAAAACAGGCACCAATAAATAAATTTTAGAAAGGGGCAAGGAAGTGGACACACAAAGCATTTTTAAATATATACAGTGGTACCTTGGAAGTCGAATGGAATCCGTTCTGGAAGTCTGTTCAAATTCCAAAACGTTTGGAAACCAAAGCGCAGCTTCTGATTGGCTATAGGAAGCTCCTGCAGCCAATCAGAAGTTGCGGAAGCTCTGTTGGACGTTTGGGTTCCAAAGAATATTTGCAAGCCAAAACACTCACTTTGTGGCGTTCAGGAGTCAAAACGTCCGGGTTCCAGGGTGTTTGACAACCAAGGTATGGCTGTGTGTATCTATATCTATATCTATCATCTATCTATCATCTATCTATCTATCTGGGATGCGGGTGGCGCTGTGGGTTAAACCACAGAGCCTAGGGCTTGCCAATCATAAGGTCGGCAGTTCGAATTCCCGCGACGGGGTGAGCTCCCGTTGCTCGGTCCCTGCTCCTGCCAACCTAGCAGTTCGAAAGCACGTCAGAGTGCAAGCAGATAAATAGGTACCACTCTGGTGGGAAGGTAAACGGCGTTTCCGTGCGCTGCTCTGGTTCGCCAGAAGCGGCTTAGTCATGCTGGCCACATGACCTGGAAGCTGTACGCCGGCTCCCTTGGCCAATAAAGCGAGATGAGCACCGCAACCCCAGAGTCGGTCACAACTGGACCTAATGGTCAGGGGACCCTTTACATACATATATATATATATATATATATATATATATATATATATATATATTCAGGACTCCTTGTGCTCTGCTCAGCTTCCCCCTTCTTTCTGCAAAGAGCAGTTCTGTCCTGTGTCTGCCTTCCAGTGCCAGCACATCACACAGGGCCAGGCCTTGGTGGCCACAGCCTCTCATCCCTGCCTGCTCTCCAGCAACCGCTAAGAACTGCCCAAGGGAGGAAGCCAGCCGTGGCAGCCATGGAGAGGTAATGGAGAGGCAAGGGGATGCTCCTTCACTGCCACAGCTGCCGTTGTCGCTTGGGACAAGCACTGTCTCCTCCTCCCCCCTGATCACCATAATGCCACCCAGAGGAATTCTGCCCAGAGGAAACTGCTTAGCACTGAATTACACCATTGGTCCATCTAGGTCAGGATTGTCTACAGTGCCTGAATCCTTGGTGGTGCTCTGGGGTTTCACAAAGGGGGCATTCCCATCCTTTCCTGGTGCTGCTGCAGATTGGACCTGGGGCTTTCTGCATGCAAAACAAGTGCAGGGAAAGTTAGCCGGTCTAGATACAGTCCCAGGTAGAAAGATGGACAGGGAGGAAGGCAGGTGGCAGCAGAAGCACAAGAGGAAAGTGAAGCAATACAGGTTCTGGCTTTCGGAAGACACGTCTTGAAGAAGTGGCTTGATGGGGGGGAAGGCAGGGAGCCTGGGAGCCTGTTCCCAGCGCAGAGAGCACGGCAGATTGACGTTGATGAAAAGCACAAGGATTTAAGGAGTGGGGCGGCGTGATCCTAGGCGAGAGGAGAGAACGAGAAGTGTATCGAGGGCATTCTGCATTGATTGGCGAGATGAGGTACAGCGGGAAGGAAGGCCAGCCAGGGGAACTTTACAGTAAGCCAGAGCAGACATGACTTGAGTGCCAATTAGGTACAAAGGTTTCCAGGATTCATCAACGAAAGAAAGAATTCTTGACTTTGATTATGGACGGGGGGTGGGGAGGAGGACTCTTTTGTTTCAGCTTTTAGATGATTGCAGGACCCATTTTCCCAGTCAAGGAGTGCAAAAAAGGTATTTGGATTTCTCCTTTTGCTGCAGATTGAAGCTGAGCTGTGCCCCCCACACCACCACCCCCCCAAATGTGCCCCATTTAGCATCCTTCTTTGCCTTCCATTTCAAGGGATGCACGCCGACCAATGACTCTGAATACCAATTCTTCAGCTGATCTCTGAAAGTTTCTTTTGGCATATATTGTATACTTAAACCACCACCACCCCCGGCAACACACACACACACACACGGTCCAATTAATTGCGCCTTTGCTAAATCTAGACGGAGGGGCCTTCCTGCTGTGGTCGGCTGTGGCGAGAGAAACAATCCCCTCTCCAAATGGCTGTAAAGGTTAGCAAGGAATTTATTCGTGGCTATGTATAAAACAGATTGGCTTTTCAGTATTAGAGGGAATAAAAGCAACCACATAACTTCTAAGCCCACACACAGAGTGCAGCGTTGCAATGTAGCTTGGGTGTTACAGAAAAAGCGGAGAATGCCAAGCTGTTACGCAGGAGTCTGATGCATCACGCTATGTAGCCAGCATAAGGGGGTGCAGGACTAGCATTTTCCAAATGCAACCCCCGCTTTGCTTGTCACGGTTTCCCCTACAGTCCCACAAACTAGGAACTGTGCTCAGCTTTAGGTAAAGCTACACACCACACCCTCTTCTGGAGAGAATCAGAACCACTTCTCACTCTTGCCTATGATTTCTGATTGGTCAGAGGGACATTTAGCAATTTGGCTTTTTAAAAAAAATGGTTATTGTGGCACAAAACCGACAAATAGGGATGCGGGTGGCGCTGTGGGTAAAACCACAGAGCCTAGGACTTGCCCATCAGAAGGTTGGCAGTTCGAATCCCCGTGACAGGGTGAGCTCCCGTTGCTCAGTCCCTGCTCCTGCCAACCTAGCAGTTCGAAAGCACGTCAAAGTGCAAGTAGATAAATAGGTACTGCTCTGGCAGGAAGGTAAACAGCGTTTCCATGCGCTGCTCTGGTTCGCCAGAAGCGGCTTAGTCATGCTAGCCCAAGACCCCGGAAGCTGTACGCCGGCTCCCTCAGCCAATAAGGTGAGATGAGTGCCGCAACCCCAGAGTAGGCCACGACTGGACCTAATGGTCAGGGTCCCTTTACCTTTTTTAAAACCAGCAAATAAACAAGGAAAATGTCATATAGCGTCTCCACTTTCAATCCAGAGTGTCTTTTCCACAGTTTGTTTACAATTGGTATGAGACACTATTGTTGTTGGGACGCGGGTGGCGCTGTGGTCAAACCACTGAACCTCTTGGGCTTGCTGATCAGAAGGTCAGTGTTTCAAATCCCAGTGATGGGGTGAGCTCCCATTGCTCTGTCCCAGCACCAAGAAGGACAAACTGCAGAACAACTTGCAATCAAAGAATAGAGCAAACACAGCTCTCATGCAGCATATGGTAAGGTTACCAGAGTTTTTCAGTGAATCCGGGGACACTTTTCAACTTCCTACTAAATAGATGGATTTTGTCAGGGGACTGATTTGTAAATCCGGGGACTGTCCCTGGGAAATGGGGACGTCTGGTAACCTTAGCATATGGCATGTCTGAAAAAGAGTTTTCCCCTTTAAATGACAGAAGTTGAGGAATTTCTCTCCACTCCCACCCTAGATTTCTCCCTATAGCATTTGTGTGCTGCACAGAATCCCGAATCTGGCAAGGCTTTCTTTCTGAGCCTGTTCTGTTACTCAAATTGTTTTGGCTTAAAATGTTAGTTCCCCCAGGCATCCTCTTCCTGAGCATATAGAGGAATGCCAACTGAATGATATCCAAGAAACAATGATGTCTCCCTCCCTCTCTCCATCCCTCCCTCCCTCCCTCTGCTTTAGCATGATGGTTCTGAGATCAAGGAGCACGTTTAATAATTGGTTTCTAAACTGCACATTTTGTTGTTTCATTGGATTCCTGAGCATTGTCAGGTACAAGGCTGTTACAGTGGTACCTCGGGTTATGCTTCAGGTTACATACACTTCAGCTTACAGACTCTGCTAACCCAGAAATAGTGCTTCAGGTTAAGAACTTTGCTTCAGGATGAGAACAGAAATCGTGCTCTGGCAGCGCGGCAGCAGCAGGAGGCCCCGTTAGCTAAAGTGGTGCTTCAGGTTAAGAACAGTTTCAGGTTAAGAACACACCTTCGGAACAAATTAAGTACTTAACCCGAGGTACCACTGTAGTTAAAGTGTGTGTGTGTGTGTGTGTGTGTGTGTGTGTGTGTGTGTGTATTATATGCTGAAAATATACATCTTTATCCTGGCCTTTGACACTCATTCACTCACTCTCTCTCTCTCTCTCTAAATATATATTTGGACCCGCCCTATTCTTGTACAGTGGTACCTCAGGTTACATATGCTTCAGGTTACATACGCTTCAGGTTACAGACTCCGCTAACCCAGAAATAGTACCTTGGGTTAAGAACTTTGTTTCAGGATGAGAACAGAAATCGTGCTGCGGTGGCGCGGTGGCAGTGGGAGGCCCCATTAGCTAAAGTGGTGCTTCAGGTTCAGAACAGTTTCAGGTTCAGAACGGACCTCCGGAACGAATTAAGTCTGTAACCCGAGGTACCACTGTAACCGTAATTTGTTTTAAACTGTTCTGATATTGTATTTAAATTCTTTGCAACCTGCCCTGGACCTCATGGTGAAAGAATAACTACTAATTGAAAGAAGAACTACTAATACAGTCATACCTCGGGTTACAGACTCTTCAGGTTGCGTATTTTCGGGTTATGGACCTGTCGAAATCCGGAAGTACCGGAACCGGAAGTTCCGGATTTCGGGGGTCGTGCATGCGCAGAAGCGCTAAATCACACTTTGTGCATGCACAGAAGCGCCAAATCGCAACCTGCGTTTGTGCAGACATGCTGATGAGGGTTGTGAATGCTGTGGGTTGCAAACGTGCATCCTGCACGGATCACGTTCGTAACCCAAGTGTCCACTGTACTACAGAACCACCACCACCAAAGGAAGACTTGCTTCCATTGTGAGCTGAGAGACTTCCAGCTCCCTTGCATCAGAGAACAAAGTCAAGGAGAGCCTAAGGTGAGGGAAGGAAATCCCACCTGAATCATCCTGACACCATAGGATCTTTTCTGCCTTGATTCAAAACTTGGATATGAACTTTATTGTGCTGTGACAAAGGAATAGAATTGGGGAGATCTTCTCATCCTTAAAGGTAAAGGTAGAGGGACCCCTGACCATTAGGTCCAGTCATGACCGACTCTGGGGTTGCGGCGCTCATCTCACTTTATTGTCTGAGGGAGCTGGCGTACAGCTTCCGGGTCATGTGGCCAGCATGACCAAGCCGCTTCTGGCAAACCAGAGCAGCGCACGGAAGCGCACCTTCCCGCCGGAGCAATACCTATTTATCTACTTGCACTTTGATGTGCTTTTGAACTGCTAGGTTGGCAGGAGCAGGGACAGAGCAACGGGAGCTCACCCCATCGCGGGGATTCGAACTGCTGACCTTCTGATCGGCAAGTCCTAGGCTCTGTGGTTTGACCCACAGCACCACCCATGTCCCTTTCTTCTCATCCTTACTGGAGGTAAAAACCAGGGAGACCTTGCCCCCAACCCAATTCCCTCTGCAAAGACCATTTCTTACTCTTGTCAAAGTGATGGGGGACAGATCTTTCAGAAGCTGTGCATTGCAGCAGCCCTCCTGAGCTCAAGAAGAAGAAGAAGAAGAAGAAGAAGAAGAAGAAGAAGAGGAGGAGGAGGAGGAGTTTGGATTTGATATCCCGCTTTATCACTACCCGAAGGAGTCTCAAAGCGGCTAACATTCTGCTTTCCCTTCCTCCCCCACAACAAACACTCTATGAGGTGAGTGGGGCTGAGAGACTTCAGAGAAGTGTGACTGGCCCAAGGTCACCCAGCAGCTGCAGGTGGAGGAGCCGAGACGCGAACCCGGTTCACCAGATTATGAATCTACCACTCTTAACCACTACACCACACTGGCTCTCAAGCGCATGATTTGTCATGAGAAAGGGAAGGGGGAGCACTCCTTTGCAACCTAGGAGGCTGAGTTTGTGGGGGAACTTTCATCTGACTTTCTCCAAAGGGGTCTGTCCCAACTGGCATCTAGGGAAACGTGCCCAGGGAGCTTTAAATAACGTTGACTGGGAAGGCCGTTATTTTCTCCTTGGCCCGCAGCTGCTTTCTCATTCCTTGCACACATGCACAACAAATAACCGCCATCTGTATTCCAGATGGCACAACAGCAATGATCTCATCACACACATCAACCTTTAGTGCAATGCCAGTAATTTGGCAAACTAAAAAGAGCTACCCCGAGTCTTGCCTAGGCAGCCTCCTGCATCTTTCCATGCTGAAGCAAATCACTTCATTTCGCTCGAAGAGCAAACAGACCACCCGACCTGCCTGCAATACAGAGGGGTATTTAAACAAGCCATGGAGACAGCCAGCAGCGGCTCTCTTGTCCTTTTTATTCCTGTACAACTACCGTATTTTCGCTCTATAGGACACACTTTTTCCCCTCCAAAAATGAAGGGGAAATGTGTGTGCGTCCTATGGAGCGAATGCAGGCTTTCGCTGAAGCCTGGAGAGCGAGAGGGGTCGGTGTGCACTGACCCCTCTCGCTCTCCAGGCTTCAGGAAGCTATCCGCAAGCCTTGGGAGCCCGGCGGGAACTCCCGCGTTCTCCCAAGGCTTGCGGATAGCAGCCTGTTCTGGGGGCTGGGGTCGGGGGGAGCTCGGGCTGCCCCCCCCCCCACCCCCCCCCCGGGGGAAAAAAAAAATTTTATTTTTTCCCCAAAAAAACTAGGTGCGCCCTATGGGCCGGTGCGCCCTATAGAGCGAAAAATACGGTAAGTCTAAAAAAACCCATGGCTAAGTAGTTATGCCCCATAGGGAAAACTCTCTCTCTCACACACGCTGCTTCCCATCCAAGGTAAATGGAGGTGACTTTTTCACCATCAATTGTCATGGGAAGTCTAGTGTCCAGGTCAATAATAATAATAATAATAATAATAATAATAATAATAATAATAATTTATTTATACCCCACGCATCTGGCTGGGTTTTCCCAGCCACTCTGGGCGGCTTCCAATAAAACACTAAAATACAATAACCTATTAAACATTAAAAGCTTCCCTAAACAGGGCTGCCTTCAGATGTCTTCTAAAAGTTTGGTAGTTATTTTTCTCTTTGACATCTGGTGGGAGGGCGTTCCACAGGACGGGTGCCACTACCGAGAAGGCCCTCTGCCTGGTTCCCTGTAACTTGGCTTCTCGCAGCGAGGGAACCGCCAGAAGGCCCTTGGCGCTGGACTTCAGTGTCCTGGCAGAACGATGGGGGTGGAGATTGCGGGGCAGGCAACGGGGAGAAGCAATCTTCTCCCCGCCGCCCCTTGCTTTAAACAGGTCCGGGGACAGAGGGGAAGGTGCGCGGCGCTTCCCCTCTGTCCCTGGACTGTCTCCATAGGAACGCATTGATTGATTTTCAATGCATTCCTATGGGAAACCGTGCTTCGCAAGACGAAAAACTCGCAAGAAGAAAAAACTTGCGGAACGAATTAATTTCGTCTTGCGAGGCACCACTGTAGAACGATAGAATTTTAGAGTTGACCCACGGTCATCTAGTCCAACCCCCTGCAATGCCGGAATCTCAGCTAAAGCATCCGTGATGGAGGGCCATCCAGCCTCTGCTTAAAAACCTCCAAGGAAGGAACATCCACCACCTCTTGTGGGAGTCTGTTTCACTGTCAAACAGCTCTTACCATCAGAAAGCTTTTCTGAATGTTTAGTTGGAATCTCCTTTCTTGTAACTTGAAGCCATTGGTTCGAGTCCTACCCTCCAGAGCAGGAGAAAGCAAGCATGTTCGATGTTTGAGAGTGGGAGCCAGGCCAATCAGTTCCAGCCAGCATAGCCAATGGTCAGGGATGACAGGAGTTATTGTTGTTTAGTCGTTTAGTCATGTCCGACACTTCGTGACCCCATGGACCAGAGCACGCCAGGCGCTCCTGTCTTCCACTGCCTCCCACAGTTTGGGCAAACTCATGCTGGTAGCTTCGAGAACACTGTCCAACCATCTCGTCCTCTGTCGTCCCCCTCTCCTTGTGCCTCCATCTTTCCCAACATCAGGGTCTTTTCCAGGGAGTCTTCTCTTCTCATGAGGTGGCCAAAGTATTGGAGCCTCAGCTTCAGGCCCTGTCCTTCCAGTGAGCACTCAGGGCTGATTTCCTTCAGAATGGAGAGGTTTGATCTTCTTGCAGTTCATGGGACTCTCAAGAGTCTCCTCCAGCACCATAATTCAAAAGCCTCAATTCTTTGGTGAAGGAACCGGCTAGCCACTCCAGTATCCCTGCCAAGAAAACTCCATGGACAAAGACAACAGATGGGAGTTGTAGTCAGCAGCAAATGGAGAGCAACAGGTTCTCCATTCCTGGCATTTTTGGAAAAAAACAAATCAAGAATCCACTCTCCCATATTGGCTGCCACTGTATCCAGTGGTGACTGGTACCCAGTGGAACTGGTACGGCTGAAGGCAGGGAGACTAACAGGAGGCAGAGCCAAGCAAAGCCAAACAATTCTAGTTTTGTTTCAATCCTCCTTTCTTGAGTGGCAAAACTGTGACTTATGGCAAAGGCAATGCCATCCCCTGGACTGCAGCAGGCTCCATGGACCATATTACCTGGGACAAGCACACTCATTCACACTGGAATCCTATAGGACTCTAAATTATGGCAATTCAACAGATTATGTGGTGGTATAAATTGATCTAAGGGATGCGGGTGGCACTGTGGTCTAAACCATAGAGCCTAGGGCTTGCTGATCAGAAGGTTGGCGGTTCGAATCCCCATGACGGGGTGAGCTCCCGTTGCTCAGTCCCAGCTCCTGCCAACCTAGCAGTTCGAAAACACGTCAAAGTGCAAGTAGATAAATAGGTACCGCTCCAGCGGAAAGGTAAACGGCATTTCCATGCACTGCTCTGGTTCACCAGAAGCGGCTTAGTCATGCTGGCCACATGACCCGGAAGCTGTAAGCCAGCTCCCTCGGCCAATAAAGTAAGATGAGCGCTGCAACCCCAGAGTCGGCCACGACTGGACCTAATGGTCAGGGGTCTCTTTACCTTTACCTTCCAGCTGAGGAACTGAAGCTCAGAGACCATGACACTGGAGGTTAGAAAAAACCTGAGCCGGGATTTGAATCTGGAACTCCCAAGTCCAATACAGTGGTACCTCGGGTTACATACGCTTCAAGTTACATACGCTTCAGGTTACAGACTCCACTAACCCATAAATAGTACCTTGGGTTAAGAACTTTGCTTCAGGATGAGAACAGAAATCGTGCTTTGGCGGCGTGGCAGCAGCGGGAGGCCCCATTAGCTAAAGTGGTGCTTCAGGTTAAGAACAGTTTCAGGCTAAGAACGGACCTCCCGAATGAATTAAGTACTTAACCCGAGGTACCACTGTAGATTATCTGATGGACTATGCTGGTTCTCAGCTGCTTGCTATTAAAAAACCGCTTCCACGACGTCAATTGTACAAGTCATATCTGTTGAAAATTGTATTGAATAACATTTCAGCAGAAGGTGGGTTTAAAAAAACAGGTGATCAATAAACCACTTTCTGATCTCACATGAAGAAGCGGAAGCACCTCACTTCCTAAGGGCTCCTTTGGGAGGCAGGATGAGATGAAAAAAATTGAAATAATAATGATGATGATGATGATAGCAGCAGCAGCTTGCCAGACCAACAAAATTTTCTCTTTTTAAAAGGTTTTCCAGGTTTGATTACATTCCTTATGAGGTAAGAATTACCCTCAGCAAAGTGCTTGGTACTCAAAGGCATTCTTTTCTTTCCCCTCAGGTTGGTGGGGAGGGATTATAACTTTGTTTGCTGTTTGTGTGGCTGCAGCATATTGAGTTGACATTTCCAGAGCGGTATTTACAGAGACTCTGGGATCTTTCTTGAAGGGTAATAGTTAGAGACGAGCCAAACCCACGGGGCAAAATCTCACTGATGGTTTCTGACTGGTTCCAGACCACCGTTTGAACGGGTTATATTTACTTGTACAAGCCAGGCTGGGATTTCAGCTGAAGCAAAAAGCAGAGCTGGTCCATGTCTTGAATTCTCAGGAGCAAGTTAAAAATCCAAAACAGGCCATTGGAGTGGCATACAAAGGATGAACAAGTTAAATCGGTGATGATAGATTGGGCAAGAGATGTTGGACATAACATAATGTTTGAAGACTGGGAAAGGTTGTGGAGGAAAGGGGTCAAGTTCACTGCATGTACGGTGATAAAGGAAAATGTTATGAAAATGATGTATAGATGGTACTTAAAATTGGCAAAGATATATCATAATAGTGACAATCTATGTTGGAAATGTAAAGAAAAAGAAGGTAACTTTTATCCTATGTGGTGGACCTGCCCCAAGGTGAAAGACTTCTGGGAGAAGATTTATAATGAACTGGAAAAAATGTTGAAATATACATTTATTAAGAAACCCAGAGGCCTTTCTTCTTGGAATAACAGGTTTGGAATTGCCCAAGAAAGATGTTAAATTGTTTTTGTATGCCACAACTGCAGCAAGTATTTTGTTAGCGAAGAATTGGAAAACACAAGAAGTACCAACAGTGGAAGATTGGAAGATGAAGATGATGGATTTTTCGGAGCTAGCCGACCTGACTGGAAGAGTCTGCGACCAGGAGGAGGAGGAGTACCAGGAAGAATGGATGAAATTTAAAGAGTACTTAGCGAAATATGCTAAGATAACTTAATTGGAAAAGCTTGCAAATATTAGATAGGCTAAGGATTTAAATATGTAAGGATAGGAATTAAGATGTTTAAAGCTAAATTAGAAAGAATGAAAGATGTTCAGTGATCAAGTTAATTTTTGGAGAAAATTGATTTTGGAAAACTGTTAAAATGATATACAATGAAATTCAACCAGGGGGATTTGAGGAAGTCACTTAACAATGTTATTAAGATTGGTTTAATTACAACTAGGATGTTTGTTTGTTTGTATTAAAGTTTTTTGGAAAATTAATAAAAAAAATTGGGGGGGGGGGAATCCAAAACAGACCATGGTATGCTCAGACTCAATGCACCGAGAAACTATCACAAGGACCAAAGAGGGAAATCTTACTAGATTTTATTTTTCTTGACGATCCCAACACCTCTCCCCGCTCGGCGACTTATTATTAAAGTACAACCAAGGAAACCAGCGTGAAGATATTTTAGATGATATTCCTAAGTGTGTGCTAACAGCACAAGTGTTAAAATAAGGCCGAACAGCAAATTTAAGTATCAGTTTCGTTCCAAAGGAGGAGAACTAGGTTGCAAGGTGCTAATTAGAGAGCTTATTTGCACGCTTGACTTTGTGTGTGTGTATATATCTGTCCTGAAAGTGCACTCTAGATCATTAACACATTTGGAAGTGGAAATCCTGCAAATATTTCCTCCCAGGAGATAACTATGTTACTTGCAAGTGTGTCTAATGGCCGTGGTGCTGGCAAAAAGCTGGACTTTAAAAATACATTTATATAAAGGCCAAGGGGGAGCTAGAAAACAGTAATGAGTAAGTCGTTAAAAATATTTCAGCCAAGGAATAAAACAAGATTCTGTTCAAACCTAAACAAATAAGAGTCTATAAAGTATACAAAACCCTTTAAAAGCTAGTATTTCTATTGACATTGTTCCGTTAAATAATCCATCCCAGTGGGCTGTAAAGATATCTACATTTGCCAAAGACTTCCTTAAATTGAAAACATTCTTCCTTTTCTCATTATACTTTAGCAAATGGACTAACGGTCATGATAACTAACTGCTAGCTCCGGGATCAGATGCTCTATGGCTATGGATATGCGTAACCAGTGGGAAACAGCAGCTTGTAAGGGCATTTGGCTGAATACGCTCACAAGCATCACTGTGGCTTCTGTGCCACAGTGGTTTTGTTGTAATATACAGTTACTGACTCACACTTGCGCTTTTTTAAAAAAAGTTTTTTATTCAAAATTAAAACGTATTATCCAAAAACATATCATCCTTCTCTCTCCCCCCCCCCCCATTTTTCCTTCCTTCTGCAGGCAAAGGGGCTTCTTTGAAGCTTTGGGAAGGCTAATGCACAGCACTGTTGCTAGTCATTTGCACTGGAAGGGGTGCATTCTATTTAGAGCTGCTTAAGGCATTTGTTCCATAAAGAAGGCTGATCGCCGAAGAATTGATGCTTTTGAATTATGGTGCTGGAGGAGACTCTTGAGAGTCCCACAGGCTGCAAGAAGATCAAACCTATTCATTCTGAAGGAAATCAGCCCTGAGTGCTCACTGGAAGGACAGATCGTAAAGCTGAGACTCCAATACTTTGGCCACCTCATGAGAAGAGAAGACTCCCTGGAAAAGACCCTGATGTTGGGAAAGATGGAGGGCACAAGGAGAAGGGGACGACAGAGGACGAGATGGTTGGACAGTGTTCTCGAAGCTACCAGCATGAGTTTGACCAAACTGCGGGAGGCAGTGGAAGACAGGAGTGCCTGGCATGCTCTGGTCCATGGGGTCACGAAGAGCTGGATACGGCTAAACAAGTAAACAACAATAACAACCAGGGGAAACCAGGAAAGGCTTCTAGAAAGCATGACTGAAACAGAGCAGGGTGGTAGCTATTCATGCTCCATTGTTTTTTGGGGGACACATCAAAAGGAGGCACATGCAGGAGGACAGAAGAACCCTCCATCCATCCCAAAGTGAACTGCAAGCATTGCAAACGCTACCTGCAACAGTGACTACAATCTACCATTTTTATATAAAAAATCATTTGATATATTTGTTGACAAACCCTTAAAAACCTTTTTAAGAGAGAGAGAGAGAGAGAGAGAGAGAGAGAGAGAGAGAATGCTCCCGAACAGACTAATTGTCAATAACAATGTTTGGGCTGATAAAGACGAGTGACTCAATAGAGAGTAAGGTAAAGGGACCCCTGACCATTAGGTCCAGACGTGACCGACTTTGGGGTTGCGGCGCTCATCTCGCTTTATTGGCCAAGGGAGCCGGCGTACAGCTTCCGGGTCATGTGGCTAGCATGACTAAGCCGCTTCTGGCGAACCAGAGCAGCGCACGGAAACGCCGTTTACCTTCCCACTGGAGTGGTACCTATTTATCTACTTGCACTTTGACTTGCTTTCAAACTGCTAGGTTGGCAGGAGCAGGGACCAAGCAACGGGAGCTCTCCCCGTTGCCGGGATTCGAACCGCCAACCTTCTGATCAGCAAGTCCTAGGCTCTGTGGTTTAACCCACAGCGCCACCTGCGTCCCATGAATAGAGAGTAGAGCGTTGCATTTGGGTATTTCACATCGTCTCATAAAAGAGCACCAAATACTGAGAAATGGATGCAGCACCCCTGTGCTCCGAAAGTTTTCCGCTCCACCCCCATTATCCTCCAATTTGGTGAGTGTTAGGGAGGGGAGGTTCTTCTCCACAAGGAGAAGGTCCATCAGCTTCTCTACCTCCGGTAAACGGTTCTTCTTCTTCTTTTAATAATGCTCCTGCTTAGCTTTCGAAAGGTGTTTTCCATGAGTGAGAGAAAGCTTCAAAAGCTTCTCAAAATACAGTTGCATGCTCCCCACTTCCCGAAGCAGTGAGCGATTCCCCAGGCGCCTTCACTAGATTTATTTGCTTTTGAATGAGATAGAGCTGGAGACTTCAGGTGTCTTTGCTTGTATATTTGTAAATAAAGCTATTACAGGTGTAGAACTTGAGGCAAAGAGGAGCTCCTGCAAGGCGGAAGATTCCCCCAGAGAGCAGCTGCGGTAGCCCGAGAGATGGGCAAATCAGTCAATGTCAGTTTAGCTCAGTGTTTCCTTTTTCCATACGTAAGTTCAATTCTCCACTTTTCCACAATTGTTTTTTTTTTTTAAAAAAGAGTCCCCTTGAAAATTCGCCATCATTAGTGCAAAATTCTCCTAAATATATTCATGTTTCGAGGCAATTTTGCCTAAAATACACATATCTGCAGAAACAGCTTTCTCAAATATGTTGCATTTGGTATATTATTTCAGTAATATATGCATGTTTCTGCACACTTTACTTTGGAATACCCATTTGTGTATGTATTATGTGGCCGGAGAACTGCGCTGCAAAATTTGGAAAAGCGTGAATTTCAAAATTGGTTGGCTGTGTTTTGGTCCACACTTCATTTTGAAAGTGCAAATTAGACAGGCTCATCTTTAAATGAAAATGAAACAAAATGTGAAGGAAATAAGCAGCTACCTTCTCTTTAAAAGACATCTGAAGGCAGCCCTGTTCAGGGAAGTTTTAAATATTTAATGCTGTATTGTTTTTAACAATTGATTGGAAACCGCCCAGAGTGGCTGGGGAAACTCAGCCAGATGGGTGAGGTATAAAAAAAAAATTTATTATTATTATTATTATTATTATTATTATTATTATTATTATTATTATTATTTATTATTATTATTATTATTATTATTATTATTATTATTATTATTATTATTATTAAAATATGAATTGAGCTGAGTTTCTCATTCATCTCTCGGTAGCCCCAAAGGCTGCACCACCAATTTGGACTGACACCAACTAGAAACACACAAATCACACAAACGCACACACTTTCCTGCCCTCAGCTGGAGTCTTATCCTTTTCCCCAACCTCTGATGGGTTATCTCATTCAAAGGCCCCCTTTTCAGGATATGGATGACTGTACAGTGTTTACACATCCAATAATAATACGTTTAACACTTGCCTGCTTTCATCATGTTATGTGTGGAGTTTTGTATAACATTCATGATGTCTCTGTCATTAGGCACTCTGCCTCGAACATCCGTGTCAATGAAAGGGCAGCAAATTCTTGGTTATGGAATTGTTATAATTGATTCTTTGGCTATTTATTGCTGTAATAGTTATTATTTGTAATGCCAGTGTAATGGTTCTAGGGGTTGCTCGTGTGTAAATCGGTGCCAACACCCGGCAGGGTTGCCTGAGTGAACCTTTTCTGTCTGGACAGCCACTCACCCGTGGCTGTCTCAATCACTGGCAGAATCCGTCAGTGGGCGTTTCTTGAACTTCTTCCAACAAAGAAGCTCTTTGACGCCTAGTCTCCTCCTACTCTCCCTGCGCGGAAGTCTTCTGCGCAAGAAGGGTGTAGGCAACGGAGGACCCTCACTCTGCCCGCTGGTTCCCGGCAAGGAGTCATGGGACTGCCTCCCCGATTTCCCCATCTGCCCCCCTTCTCCACTGGTGCTACGCTGATTCCCTTCCCCAGAAGATGGGCTGCCTCTCCCCATCCTGGGACGCTCTTTGGAATCCCTCTGGAGCTCTCTCTCTCCCTCTGGCCCTGATGGCAGTTCCCTGACAGCCAGGGAGGAGAGAGAGGCTTTTGTGAGATTTCTGCTTCAGGTACTGAAATAACTAAACCAGACTTGGGCTCTGTACACCTTGATTTGGGCAGAAGAAATACAATGAGCTGTCCCCTTCGGGCAGTAAAATGTTGTGGGCCAATTATCATAGAATCATTGAAATGTAGTGGCGGAAGAGATCGTGAGGGTCACCTTGCAATACAGGAATCTCAACGAGATCACACATGTTTATATTTGTATTTCCATAGGATACACCCACACACACCCCTACACACACACCCACACACACACACACACCCCACACACACTCCTGATGAGGGATCATCAGGAGGTTGGACTGGGTGTTCATCAGTATGCAGATGATACCCAGCTCTACCTCTCTTTTAAATCAGAACCAGTGAAGGCGGTGAAGGTCCTGTGTGAGTGTCTGGAGGCGGTTGGAGGATGGATGGCGGCTAACAGATTGAGGTTGAATCCTGACAAGACAGAAGTACTGTTTTTGGGGGACAGGAGGCGGGCAGGTGTGGAGGATTCCCTGGTCCTGAATGGGGTAACTGTGCCCCTGAAGGACCAGGTGCGCAGCCTGGGAGTCATTTTGAGTCACAGCTGTCCATGGAGGCACAGGTCAAATCTTGTGTCCAGGGCAGCTGTTTACCAGCTCCATCTGGTACGTAGGCTGAGACCCTATATGCCTGCAGACTGTCTCGCCAGAGTGGTGCATGCTCTGGTAATCTCCCTCTTGGACTACTGCAATGCGCTCTACGTGGGGCTACCTTTGAAGGTGACTCGGAAACTACAACTAATCCAGAATGCGGCAGCTGGACTGGTGACTGGGGGCGGCCGCCGAGACCATATAACACCAGTCTTGAAAGACCTACATTGGCTCCCAGTACGTTTCCGAGCACAATTCAAAGTGTTGGTGCTGACCTTTAAAGCCCTAAACGGCCTCGGTCCAGTATACCTGAAGGAGCATCTTCACCCCCATCGTTCTGCCCGGACGCTGAGGTCCAGCGCTGAGGGCCTTCTGGCGGTTCCCTCATTGCGAGAAGCAAAGCTACAGGGAACCAGGCAGAGGGCCTTCTCAGTAGTGGCGCCCGCCCTGCGGAACGCCCTTCCAGCAGATGTCAAAGCGATAAACAACTACCTGACATTCAGAAGACATCTTAAGGCAGCCCTGTTCAGGGAAGTTTTTAACGTGTGATATTTTAGTGTATTTTTGGTTTCTGTGGAAGCCGCCCAGAGTGGCTGGGGAGGCCCAGCCAGATGGGCGGGGTATAAATAATAAATTATTATTATTATTATCATGAGACCATCTCCTTGCTATTAGCTCCCAGTGCAGAAACAGCAACCAAACGTCTTGGGACTATTAACCAGCAATCTGTCGAGTCAAAGAACGGCTGGCTAGCATCTGTAACAACACTCTGTGCAAACGATCAACACAATCCTAGAAATGCCTGCTGACATTTTCAAAAAAACTCTATCAGATGTGGGTGTGATAATTTTCTTTACACAGTCCCTGCTGACTTTTCCTTAAGATATGTTCATCCATGCATTTAACCTGCCTGTTTTTAGCGGCTTTTAAAGGTTGTCATTACATTAAACTGCTTTCCAGCCCATTAGAACAGAAGCCGGTTTCAGGGAAGGGTTACATGCTGTGGGAGCAATCCACCTACTCGCCGCGGTTTGAAAGTTCCCATTGGGGAGATGGGGGTTGGTCGCATCCGATGCAACAACTGAGCTCTTCGGAGCTTGGATTAATGTCACTGGGTCACGATGATGTATTGCTGTTTCTCCCACGAATTTGCACCAAACCTCCTCTACAAGCTGCTCTGCATGTTAGTTAGTCTGACTTGAAACCCAGATCAATTATTACATATGAACGTCTCTCAGATAACCTCTCTGAAGCTGCCTGAGTCACCATGATTCAAGTAACTGTCCTTCCTTGAAGAAGAAAGAGACAATCCCTTCTGTTTTGCTCCCCATTGGCAGGGAAGTATGGGGGATTGGTGTCAGAAAGCAGACAGAGGGGCAATTGGCTAAGTTCCCCCTTCCCCTGGCCATTCCTCTGTTCAAATGTGGCTGATTTTCCTTTCCAGTGTAGCACCTCCTTTGTCCCTGTCCTTTCCCCGCAATTACAATAAATAAATTCAAAATCAACGTTGCATGAAGCTTCCTACACAAATTCATGTTGTGTAGGACTGTTAATATCTACCAGCATTCTTATTACGGGTGTGCTGGTCCCGTGGGTTACCCGAGAGGCCAAGTCCAGTCTGTGGTCAAAGGTGCAACGTGGAGGCAGTCCGTAGTAGCTGAAGCTGGGTGTAGGGCATGGAGACGGGTGAAGTCAGGAACAGGCTTGCAAGCAGGGAGCCAGGGCAGGTCAGGAGCTCAGGCAGGAAAGCAGGACAGGGCTCAGGCAGGAACTAGCAACCAACAATGTTGCTCCCGCAACTTGGGACTGGGGCTGGCTGGCTTTTATCTGCCCCGAGGCATAGGGTGGCCTTGATCTTCTGGTGACTCACCTCTCCTGGCCTGGAGGCGAGCACTCCTCCTGCGGGAACTTAGACTCAGCTGGTGCCTGCACCTGAGGATCCAGCACAGGTGAGGACCCTTCAGGCTCAAGCCCCAGCCCCGGCTCAGCTGGTTCTGGAGGCGGGGGATCCGGTGAGGGCTGGGATCCCTCAGGTTCAGCATCCAAGTCCGAATCCCAGGCCATCACAAAGGGTGTGAAGGGCTTCCATTCACTGTTTCAGGCAGTTAGGCACACCATCCTCTACAATATACCATTCCATTTCCCTCCACCTCATTTTCTGTCAGGTGCAGGTCTGGAAGAAACCACATGGCGCCAGTGAAGTTAACTCTTCATTCAAGAAAACACGGTAGGCCTAGGAGGCAAGCCTAGTGAGCACAGCAATTCATCCTGGTAGATCTGGCCCCTATGAGGCAGCTGTGGGGACTGAAGGTCTTCCCACAATTCCCTATGTCTCCTTCTCCCCTGAATTCTGATCCAGAAGGCATATGTTTCTGAACAATGGAGACAACGGTTGCCATCTTGCCTTCTTTGTAGACTTCTTGGGGGTATCATGGCTGGTAACGATTAGGAACAGAATGTGGAATAAATGATTTTTTTGTCTCATCCAGCAGAGCTGCTCTTTATTCTGCATGTAAAAAAAAGGGGGGTATACATTAATTCATGCCACACATTTCAATCGCAGCTATGAGTCACAAGACCTAGATGGCACACCCATACTCAAAGGTGGTATATCTTTTAAAAAGAAAGAAAGAGTGGAAAGGAAACATAATCTTGGTCTCAGAGGTTTACATCATTAGGCCTACCAAATTCAGATCTTGCTCAGGGGTACTCTTAAGAGCAACTAATGGCTATCTTTGGTTTCCAGTAACTCTGTTGCAAAATAAATTGTTGCTTGTGGGAATTCCAGAAGCATCTCACTGATAACGGTTAAGACTCACCATCCCCTCTGCCTCCTTGAGCCTGATCCAGCAGGGCTCTTCCTAGACCAGGTGAGGAACCCTTTTTGGCTTGAGGACCATATTACCTTGGTGGAAAATTCTCTGCAGCGGCATTCCAGCAGTGGACAGGTTCAGACCCAGCAGTGGGCAGGGGCAGATCAACTCTTATCAAGAGATTAATTAGCCACTCTTCACCAGAAGGTCCCATGACAGGTCACAACATTTAGATAAGACTCTTACCCTTTGTTTGGCACACTAAGTTGGTATTTCTGCAATGCATGGCCTCTATCTCCTCTTCAAGTCTCTCCTATGCTCCAGCTGGACCCAGTTTACTAGAGTAAAGACTGAGTTTGCTTTTTATTGGTGTGCCTAAATAGGTCAACTGGCATTTGGCAATGCGGCCACTTGCAGCTGGCTTTTGTATATTTGTTCTGTTAATCTTGCACAGAAACAGCTCTTAGGTTTGGAGTAGTACTGCTCATAGCTTTATGTGGTTCCAAAGAGTGGTGCTGTCTTAAGCATTCATCTCCACAACTCTGGAGTTTCCTTTCCACTCTATAAAGAGACTGTCGAATCCAAGAAGGTTCAGGATGCCATACTTTGCCTTGAGTTCACTGTTGCTTGACATGGGGAAATGCCCCGTTCCTCCAGGAAGTTCTGGGAAGTGAAACACTGACCCACAGCAGTGGTCCAGCAGCATCAGTAGAGTCAATACCAAGTCAGAGGGCCAAGTTCTGAAGGGCAGGGGAGCTGTCCAACAGTATCAGCAATATGTCTGTGTTTGTGGATGGATGGACGGACGAATGGATGGTAAACACTAGAGGCCAAAATTGTGGAAACCTTTTGGGAAAAGTGTGTTTCCGAGGTTTGATGGCTCTAAACACCACTTTTTTATAGTAATAACATAAAATTATATATCAATGGAAAGTTAATTTAATGAAGAATGTACAGTCAAACCTTGGGTTGAATGTGCTTCAGGTTGAGCACTTTCGGGTTGCGCTCCGTGGCAACCCAGAAGTAACGGAGTGCGTTACTTCCAGGTTTCGCTGCTCGCGCATGCACATACGCTCAAAATGACGTCACACGCATGCACGGAAGCGACAAAACGCGACCCGTGCACGCGCAGATGCGCCGTCGTGTCTTACGTTCTATTCAGGATGTGAATGGGGCTCTGGAACAGATCCCAATTGCATCCCGAGGTACCACTGTAATGTAACAAAGTTTGTTCAATTATCTGTATTCTATCAATAGTCAAATAACCAGAAAAGGGAAGCACAACTTGCTTAGGTTGATTTGTAGTAGCTTTCCTTCATTTGAATGTAGCCAATGAGCATGAGTGTTTAGAGAGCCAATCAGGTGTTATGAGCCATCAAACCTCGGAAATACAGTTTCCCCAAAAGGTTTCCACAATTTTGGCCCCTAGTGTACATGAGTGTCTGTCTTTTGATCAAGATTTGGCGACTCTCTTTCTTGGTTCCATAAAAGTGTTGCTAAAGACACGGGATCAGAATTACACATTTGAAAACCAACCAACAATGGACTTTTGCAGAATTCAAGACAGACCTTCCTGGGTGTTAAGAGTAGCAGTGGGGACCCTCTTAGGAGTTCCACCACCCTCAGATGTTTAGGACTAGGGTGGCATTCTTTTTGACAGCCCCTAAGCCAGGGAGGGCCAACTGCATGTGGCCCTTGAGACCTTTTTTGATGACCCTCAGCAACATTTGACACACACACACACCTGTCTTGCTGCCTTCCCAAATCTGGGTGAGTGAGGTGCTGGGCTTTGGGAAGGAGGCATGAGGGCTCTGACAGGGTCCTAGAGTCCTCCTTGCTCCTTCCCAAATCTTAGTTAGTACTTACCCAGCTTTGGGAGGGAGGTGGGAAGGCTCTGGGACCCTGTCAGCATTAGGACATAGTTCCATTCCACCTTAAAAGGGTACAGGCATGACTGTTGTGTGTCACATGCCTGTTTACTTCCAGTGCTTGCTGGGAACTTCCGTTTGTATATAGCTTTTGTGTTACTGCTGTTTTGCAGGAGACGAAGGGAAGCAGACATGTTTTCCTCTGTTCCTGAACTATGTTGAATAAAATGCTGTACATTATGTTTATGGACTGCAAGAAGATCAAGCCTATCCATTCTTAAGGAAATCAGCCCTGAGTGCTCACTGGAAGGACAGATCGTGAAGCTGAGACTCCAATACTTTGGCCACCTCATGAGAAGAGAAGACTCCCTGGAAAAGACCCTGATGTTGGGAAAGATGGAGGGCACAAGGGGACGACAGAGGACGAGATGGTTGGACAGTGTTCTCGAAGCTACCAGCATGAGTTTGACTAAACTGCGGGAGGCAGTGGAAGCCAGGAGTACCTGGCGTGCTCTGGTCCAGGGGGTCACGAAGAGTCAGACAGGACTAAACGACTAAACAACAACAACATGTTTACACATTTCTCTGTCCACCTCTTCTGCTGTGAGAAGATTTACACACTCTGCTGGCAGAGCGTGCACGGGTCTCGAAACGTATTTGAGGCCCGTGTTGCTGATTGATGCTGCTCCGTGACCTGGAGATTGCCCGGCTGCTGGCTGGTGGCTGGAGCCAGCTGGGGGCCTGCCTGATGACCCCGTCTCCCCAGCAGTATCCTAACAGTCAGAGCAGAGCCTCACTCCCTCTGCCTACTGCATGACAAGGCACTGTGTGGCCCCCAGGTTTCCAGTCAAAGTACTCTTGCGGTCCACATGGATTAAAAAGTTGGGCTGCCCTGTCCTGAACTGTGGCATTCCCTTTCCACAGAGGAGTGCCTGACACCTTTATAAGATAGCTTCCATCATTTTCTGAATAGGCATCTTAGCTTCCATCATTTTCTGAATAGGTACCTCTTTATACAGGGACACGGGTGGCGCTGTGGGTTAAACCACAGAGCCTAGGGCTTGACGATCAGAAGGTCGGCGGTTCGAATCCCCGTGACGGGGTGAGCTCCCTTTGCTCGGTCCCTGCTCCTGCCAACCTAGCAGTTCGAAAGCACACCAGTGCAAGTAGATAAATAGGTACCACTCCGGAGGGAAGGTGAACGGCATTTCCATGCGCTGCTCTGGTTCGCCAGAAGCGGCTTAGTCCTGCTGGCCACAAGACCCAGAAGCTGTACACTGGCTCCCTTGGCCAATAAAGCGAGATGAGCGCCGCAACCCCAGAGTCGGCCACGACTGGACCTAATGGTCAGGGGTCCCTGTACCTTTACCTTACCTCTTTACACCTGAAATAGTGGAGTTGGGAAGTGCTTACATGACAAACTCTTTATGGGGGTTTGTTGCCTCTACATACTGAAGCCAAGTGATGAAAGGACTCAACGCAACTATGAGGCAGAGTAAGAACACCATTGGCCCATTTCCTGAAGCTGGATACATGTTACCCTTAGAACATGTCCTCATTTCATCTTTTCCGTAGCTTCCTGCAATCTGCGTGACAAATGGATTCAGAAATTTATTAGCAAAAGAGGTGGGGTGTTTTGTTTGTTTTTTGACAGATGCCAGCATCCTGGGTTGCGTCTGTTCTTTTCTATTCAGGGCGAGCCATCAAAGGAAAATGACAGAGAAACAGAATTAGTTCATTTTGGTATTTGAAGCCCACATAGTAATAAGGTCTGTTTGTGTGTGCTTGTGTGTGTATTTCTGTCCCAGCCAAGAAGGCCTAAGGAAAACCAGAAACCCATTGCCTTTAAAATTCAGAATTGGGGTGGGTTGAGCTGCAGAGCCAGAATCATGCCCTTGCCCTGATCATAAAAGATCCTAGGAAAAACATGGGGAAAGGCAAGCGGGGGAGGGGGGAGGCTTTAAAAATAAATGTGAAAGATATAAAGGTTCGTAATAAATAATAGAAGTCAGTTTTATTACTTTTTCACTTAGGTAGGAACAATTTTATGAAACTGCGGCTGTAGCAGAATGCTAATAGGTGAGTTTTAAGAAAATTACCTTATCATCCTTGACCCACAGAAAACTCGGCAAGGAACGGGCAAGGAGAGATATTGAACTTATCCACACAGAAAGATCTTGTTTCCATAGGTTCTGGATTGAGAGCAATGTATAAATGTTTGGAAAAGACGACTCATAAAATGTTAAACATTTACTGCAGATCTATCTAGCTTACTCTCCAGAAGCAGGCACAATTCAAACACAGTGTGTAGTGAACCTAGAGAATTCACAACCACGGGTTGCAATGAAAGCAACCAACTTGGGACAACTTTAAGGGGAGAATTAGAAAACTTCTTGGAGAACAAGACCATCAATGTCCCCTTCATTGACTGGGCTCATGAACAAGACCATCAATGGCCCCTTCATTGACTGGGCTCATGTACAAGACCATCAATGGCCCCTTCATTGACTCGGCTCATGAACTACACCAGCTTGGACCTAGCATTCCTCACCCACTGATGTTTTACCTCCCTTACAAAATGCAAATATGCCAAGGCAAAAAATCATGCTTCATTATAGGAAACAACCCCTTTATCGGTCTCTACAACCACAGCAGGTGCTGCAACCTTCCAACAGTTTGACTTTACGCCCCAAGGTAAAATCCTCCACTGTCTCCCAATGCAAGCCTGCAGGGCAAGTAACCTGCTAGTTCACTGCCCTCCTCCACTTAGGACAGGGGTGCCAACTTGAAAAAAATATTGTGGGGGCCCAGGTAAGCCCCGCCCTGCATAATTGATCACATGACGCAGTGCACACACACCATTTAAATGGGAATGCCCATCAACTTTGTGGGGGCCCAGCCCCCTCAATTATTTTTATTGTGGGGGCTGAAGCTCCCTCGGCCCCTAGGAGTTGGCTCCTATGACTTAGGACAGGGGTAGGCAACCTAAAGCCCGGGGGCTGGATGCGGCCCAATCACCTTCTCAATCTGGCCCATGGATGGTCCGGGAATCAGTGTGTTTTTACATGAGTAGAATGTGTGCTTTTATTTAAAATACATCTCTGGGTTATTTGTGGGGCATAGGAATTTGTTCATCCCCCCCCTTCAAAATATAGTCCGGCCCACTACATGGTCTGAGGGACGGTAGACCAGCCCATGGCTGGAAAAGGTTGCTGATCCCTGACTTAGGATCACTCTGTGACACTGACCATCACAATGACAGGATCCCTATCCATGCTGCCACCAGACCTTTGCCACCCAAATTGGAAATCATTCTAAAACAAATTGCCTGCATCTCATTGGCTGCATCTTCTTGAGCAGCAGGCAGCACCAATTCACAATAAACAGAATGAGGGTTGTTGTTTTTTGCCACCTAGGTCTGATGAAATCATGTCCTGTCTTCCTTCTTTTCAGAGTTGTCCTCTTAGTGACTTCTATGCTATGACAACAAACTTTCTGGCATCCCGATATGGCTACATAGAATAGTGATATAATTATTTTTGGCAGATGGTTCTGTGTGTCATGGATGATTCTTCTTTCCTAATGTCTCTCTTCGACAGGAAGGGATCTTATTGACGGAGCTCTTTTTGAGGGAGCAAGATGCAGCTTTTATACGAAGCAATTACTATAAGGAGAGCAACCTGCAGAACTGTTGGAGCGGGGAGAGGAAATCTCTGTGAGAGGCTCAGTTTCCCACCGGTCATTGTTTTGCTACAGTATGTGTCAAAGTCAAGGTCAATCAAGGAGGTCAAATACCTCTCTCAGAGAGCTGTTTCTAAGAAATGCTTGATGTTTTCTGTGACACTGCAGCTTGAAGACAACGAGAGGGAGAAGGGAAAAACCTCAGGAAAGATGCTGTCATTGAGAGCATTGGGTGATGCCAGAAGCCAAGTATTTCACAGGTCTGATAAGCATGAGCAAGAGTTAAGGCAACAATATAACACCACTCACCTCATATCTATGCATGCAAATGAATGAGATGGTAGAGTTCTCACATGACAGAGTGAACTGCACCACTTTCCTCTGTTGTTGTTGTTGTTTAGTCATTTAGTCGTGCCCGACTCTTCATGACCCCATGGACCAGAGCACGCCAGGCACTCCTGTCTTCCACTGCCTCCCGCAGTTTGGTCAAACTCATGCTGGTAGCTTTCCAAACACTGTCCAACTATCTCGTCCTCTGTCGTCTCCTTCTCCTTGTGCCCTCCATCTTTCCCAACATCAGGGTCTTTTCCAGGGAGTCTTCTCTTCTCACGAGGTGGCCAAAGTATTGGAGCCTCAGCTTCAGGATCTGTCCTTCCAGTGAGCACTCAGGGCTGATTTCCTTCAGAATGGAGAGGTTTGATCTTCTTGCAGTCCATGGGACTCTCAAGAGTCTTACTCTAGCACCATAAGGAGACTCTTGAGAGCCCCATGGTCTTCAAGAAGATCAAACCTCTCCATTCTTAAGGAAATTCCTCTGTACTTTCCTATGTTTTTTAATAGTCACACAAAAGTGCAAACTGCAAGAAGAAAACTAGCATATACAACCTGCAACAACAAAAATAGCACATCGGAGAAAAGGTCTTCAAGAGTGATAGCTCAGTTGGTAAAACATGAGACGCTTAATCTCAGGGCTGTGGCTTCAAGCCCCACGCTGGGCATTCCTGCATGGCAAGGGATTGGACTGGACGAGCCTTGTGGTCCCTTCCAACTCAAACAATTCTATGATTAGCCATGCCTTTTCACTGTGTGTAAGTCTGCATTATGTAAGGAAGGATATCATAAATGTCACCCACTGTCTAGAGTCTAGAGCTCCTGCTCTGAAGGCAGATTCAGTCCCTAGCACCTCCAGCTAAAAAGGATTAGGTGGACTTCTGCCTAAGAACTTGGATAACCAGCAAAAACAATACAAGGCTAGCTGAACAAATACAGTGGTACCTCAGATGACATACGCGTCAGGTGACATACGCTTCAGGTTACATACGCTTCAGGTTACATAGGCTTCAGGTTACATATGCATCAGGTTACATACTCCGCTAACCCAGAAATAGTGCTTCAGGTTAAGAACTTTGCCTCAGGATGAGAACAGAAATCAGGCTCCGGTGGCATGGCAGCAGCAGGAGGCCCCATTAGCTAAAGTGGTGCTTCAGGTTAAGAACAGTTTCAGGTTAAGTACGGACCCCCGGAACGAATTAAGTACTTAACCCGAGGTACCACTGTAGTGTGATACATATAAGCTCCTTGTGTCATTACAGTGTTTTGAAGGGGGGCATTTTGGACTGATGAGAGAAGGGGTCATTTTGATACCACTGTACCCCCCCCCCCTTACTGACATGAGCACCTGTATGCAGACACTTGGTGTCTAACAACTATAGCTGCATCCTACTTTTTAAATTAAAACTACATTTGAAAACTGCTTCTGGCATCCAGGCAGACACAGCTGTAGGACACAGCATTTTTTTTTTAAATTGCAAAGTAAATACATCAATACCAAACCAGATATAAATAATAATATAAAGGGGGGGATAAAGAAGAAGAAAAAATGCAAAGAAAAGTAGACAGTAAAAGAATAAAGAAAAGTATAATATTTCAATACAAAAAACACTATTTTACAAAATAATAGTAATAATAGATTTCCATCACTCTCACAACACTTCCTTTCACATTTCATATTTTATCTGTATTTCAGTATTATTTTCATATATGTATGTATGCATGTTTCTCCTTTTTTCCATTCATGAGGTCATTCTAGACACAGCCAAATTTTTACATTAGAACCTTGTCTTTCTAAATAATCATTCAAGCACTTCTGTTCCTTCTTGACTGTATTCTTTGGCTTTAGTCTTATTATATCCGTCAATTTGGCCAGTTCCAAATATTCACATATAACCATTCCTCTTTGGTTGGTACCTGGTTACTCTTCCAGTACTTAGCCACCAGGATTCTTGCCTCTGATGTCGCGTACAGAAAGAATTTAGTATTTTCTCTAGAAATATCACTATTCAATACAGTGGTACTTCTGGTTACATACTTAATTCGTTACGGAGGTCCGTTCTTAACCTGAAACTGTTCTTAACCTGAAGCACCACTTTAGCTAATGGGGCCTCCTGCTGCTGCTGCGCCGCTGGAGCACGATTTCTGTCCTCATCCTGAAGCAAAGTTCTTAACCTGAAGCTCTATTTCTGGGTTAGTGGAGTCTGTAACCTGAAGTGTATGTAACCCGAGGTACCACTGTATTCCCAAAAGGTACATTTCTGGTCTTTTGCTATCTGAAGTTCTTAGTAACTTTTTTATTTCTTCATGGATCATGTCCCAGAACTTTCTGATCTCTGGACATGTCCACCACATATGGTAGAAGGACAGTCGCTCCTTCAGAGCACACTTCTTCAGAGTGGTGTACACTCTGTTTGGAATAAACTGCTAGAGTTTCCTCTGAGATAATGTTTGCACCAGTGATTGATTGACTGAAAATATTTCTATCCTGCTTTATATTGAATATAATAATCTCAAAACATCAAATAGTACATTACAGAATATCAAAATACAACATAAATATAAATGCAAAATGCAATAAAGATCCAGTTGTAAAGCTGGATAAATTATAGGAAAACAAAATTTTATCTCAAACATACCCCTCGCAACATTACAAATTCAAATCAAATGCAAAAGCACAATAAACATTCCTTATATAAAACGTAATTAGCAAATAAACAAAGGCAGTCACATTTGCCTCAGTAACATTTCCCAAGGTCATCCTCAGCAAACTTGCACATACAACCCTCAATCTCAAACATCCCCACCAACCATGCCCAGATATCCACAATAGCTTCAATCCAAATAACTTTATTGTGCTAGCCATTGGCCATGACAAATCTGAATCAAAAATAAAGATATGTAAAGGGATGCCATGTCACAAATAAAAGTCTCCATTTAGATCTTCATCTCCCTTACAGTTCAACTTATTTCTGATCTTTTTGACCACTGGAGCAAAAAGGGCGACTTTGTGAGTCACTGAAAAATTTACATAGCTAAGAAGCCACAGGATCTTCTCTGCTGGGAAAGGACATCTTTCCTGTATAAATGGTAAGGTGAGAAATCGCCTCCTGGGTCCAGTTTATAGTGGGCAATATAGTAAATAGTGCAATATGTCTTCTGCCCACATATGCAGAGTCCGTACGGTACACTGATGTATTGTTTGTTCAGGATGGCAGAGGGATAACACATGAAATAAACATGTGTTACATGTGAAACAAAGAGGAGAGTCATTGCAGGCATATTGGGCCACGGTTCCTTTAGTGCAGAGGCTGGGAGCGGGTGGCACTGTGGTCTCAACCACTGAGCCTCTTGGGCTTGCTGATCAAAAGGTCAGCAGTTCAAATCTGCGCAACGGGGTAAGCTCTGTCCCAGCTCCTGACAACCTAGCAGTTCGAAAGCACGCCAGTGCAAATAGATTAATAGGTACCGCTGTGGCGGGAAGGTAAACGGCGTTTCTGTGCGCTCTGGTTTCCGTCACGGTGTTCCGTTGCACCAGAAGCGGTTTAGTCATGCTGGCCACATGACCTGGAAAAGCTGTTGGTGGACAAAGACCGGCTCCCTCGACCTGAAAGCAAGATGAGGGCCGCACCCCATAGTCGCCTTTGATTGGACTTAACCATCCAAGTGTCAGTAACCTTTTTTAAAAACAAAACAAAAAAGAACCTAGTACAGAGGCTTAAGGTAAAGGGACCCCTGACCGTTAGGTCCAGTCGTGACTGACTATGGGGTTGCGGCGCTCATCTCACTTCATTGGCCGAGGGAGACAGCGTACAGCTTCCGGGTCATGTGGCCAGTATGACTAAGTCGCTTCTGGTGAACCAGAGCAGTGCACGGAAATGCCGTTTACCTTCGTGCCGGAGCGGGACCTATTTATCTACTTACACTTTGACGTGCTTTCGAACTGCTAGGTTGGCAGGAGTGGGACTGAGCAACGGGAGCTCACTCTGTAGTTGGGATTCGAACCGCCAACCTTCTGATTGGCAAGCCCTAGGCTCTGTGGTTTAACCCACAGCGCCACCCGTGTCCCACAGTGCAGAGGCTTACCTTTGGGCTAATTTACCTATGCAAATGTGTCTGATGACAATGTTGCCTACACACACTGTAGCATGGAAAATGTCTAAAAGCCTGGTGTGATGGGATGATGAGCTGCTTGTGCGTAAAATGCAAATCCCTCAGAGTTTGATCAGGTTTTCAAACCTCTGCCTGTGACGGAGCCCCTCCGGCATGACTGCGTCAATCGCTAGCAGAATCCGAAAGTGGTTGCTTTCGGAATCATTTCCAACATAAAAGCTCCTTAACGGAAACACGTCTTCTGGACTCTCTGCGTGACAGTTTCCGGCGAGGAGTGGGTGTCCCTATAGGAGGTCCTGAGACCTCCCCACTGTTTTCGCTGGAAGCGTCTCTGAGCCATCCCTCCGACTCACTATCCCTTGGAGTTCCTGATCTCCCCCTACTGGTTCCCTCTTCAGCTGCTACGTCTCTCTCAACCTCCGTGAGCCTTTGCACCTCCTGTCCCTCCGATGGCAGTTCCCTGACATCCACCTCCCCTCCAGGACCCCCTTCACCCTCTCCCGTCTCCTCCCCTACGGGCTGTGAGGAGGTAAAACCCCTGAAAGAACCTTCCTCATCGTCCGAAGTTTCGAACACTTCCCTCCACTTGTTGCTGTCCCTGCTCTCTCGGTACTCCTCGTCATCGGAGTCCATTCCCTCTTCCAACTCCGACTCCGCGAATCCTTCCAGTTCCTCTTCCTCGTCGGTGGTGCCGAAATACTCCCTCCTAAACCTTGCTACTGGCTGTGGTTTCCTCGGGAATCTTTGGTGGAACGTTTCTGTTAAAACCTCGTCATTGACCTCCCCTGCAGTCACCCAGGTGTTTTCAGACTCCGGTTCCCCTTCCCACGCAACCAAATACTCCACCTGATTTCCCTTCCACCTGGAATCGAGGATTTCCGCTACATGGTTGCTGCGTTCCCTTTCTTCCAAGGCTGGTCCCCTGTCGTGCTCCCCTTCACGTCCCCCCCTGTATGGTGACAGTAACGACCTGTGGAACACTGGGTGCAATTTCATGTGGTTGGGTAACCGGAGTTTGAAAGCCACTGGGTTGACCTGCTGAATGACCTCAAAGGGTCCCAATCTTTTGGGTCTCAATTTCTTACAACCCCCTTTGAACGGCAACCCTTGGGTTGACAGCCACACCTGATCCCCCACCCTTATGGTTTCACCTTCCCTTCTGTTCTTGTCTGCCTGCTTCTTATATTGTGCCTTGGCCCTTTCTAAATTGAGCTGGAGCTGATGATGGATCGCTTCCATCTCTTCTACAAAATGTTCGGCCGCTGGGACGCTCCATCTCTCCCCTCCATCCCCTGGAAATGCCCTGGGGTGACACCCGTAATTAGCCAAAAAGGGGCTCATCCCTGTGGACACATTCTCCGCATTATTGTAGGCAAATTCTGCCAGCGCCAACTTTTCGACCCAATCGTTCTCTCTGTCATTGACATAACACCTCAGATATTGTTGGAGGATGCCATTTGCTCTTTCCGCCTGCCCGTTGGTTTCAGGGTGCCGGGCAGTCGAAAAATTGACTTCCACGTGCAGCAAGCTCATGAGCTTCCTCCAGAACCTGGAAGTAAATTGTTTGCCGCGGTCTGAGATCACCCTCAAGGGGGCCCCGTGCAACCTAAAGATGTGTTCTACAAACAACTTCGCTGTTTCTTCCGCGGTGACTGCATGTGAGCATGCTACAAAGTGGCACATCTTAGTTAACAGGTCTACTACTACCATGATGGCTGTTTTCCCCTTGGACTTCGGCAGATCCGTCATAAAATCTATTGATACCGCTTCCCAAGGCCGTTCAGGTGTGGGTAATGGTTCTAACAACCCTGCCGGCGCCCTTCTTTCCCCTTTGGCTCGCTGACATTGGTCACACCCTCTTACATACTCCTTTACATCTTCCCTCACCTTGGGCCACCAAAATTCCCTGGTAACCAACCACATGGTCTTGTGTTGCCCAAAATGTCCCGCCGTGGGGCTATCGTGCAACTGCTTGAGTACTCTCCCCCTCAATTCACCTTCGGGTATATACAGTGCCCCTTTGTAATACAATGCCCCATTTCTTTCCTCAAAACCTCCGGGGCTCTCGCCCTCCCCCCTGAGACCTCTGAGCTTATCCTGGGCATATTCATCATTTTCCGTTTCCTCTACCAGTTCTCGTTGCCCCACCAGCGCCGCCCCACACACCCAGCGGTCCTCAGGGATGACATGTCTCTCTTCGATTGCCCCCTCCCCCTCCAAATACTCTGGTTTGCGTGAGAGAGCGTCCGCCCTGACGTTTTCTGGGCCTGGCACATAACAAATTTCAAAGTGGAATTTGGAAAATTCCTGTGCCCATCTCACTTGTCGTTGGTTGAGCACTCGAGCTGTTCTCCAATACTCTAAATTCTTGTGGTCGGTGCACACTTGCACCTTGTGTTGTGCCCCAATTAATAAATGTCTCCACCTCCGGAACGCTTCGTGAATGGCGAGTAGTTCCCTGTCATACACCGTGTAGTTCCTCTCGGATTTATTCAGCTTCCTCGAGAAGAAGGCACACGGTCTCCACTCCGACGTATTCCTCCCCGGTTGAAGAAGTACCGCCCCGATAGCCCGGTCTGACGCATCGGTTTCCACTCTCATGGGTTTTCGTAAGTCCACATGCAGCAGTTGTTCTTCCGAGGCGAAAGCCCTTTTCAGTTCTTCAAATGCTTGCTCCGCCTCCGCCGTCCAAACAAATTTCTTCTTGCTGCTGAGGCAGTCGGTGATGGGCGCCGTCAAATGGGCAAAGTTCTTGATGAACTTCCGATAAAAGTTCCCAAACCCCAGGAATCTTTGCACATCCTTCTTGGTCTTCGGTGTCTTCCATTCCAGTACTGCTTGGACCTTGCCTGGATCCATGGCCAATCCCTTGTCTGACAAGCGGTACCCCAGGAATTCCACCTCCTTGGTATGAAACTGGCACTTCTCCAGTTTCACCCACAGCTGGTTGGCTTGCAGCCTGCCCAACACTTCTCGAACGTCCCTCACATGCTGCTCCTCATCCTCCGAATACACCAACACGTCGTCTAAAAAGGCCACACAATTCTTGTAGAGCAAAGGTCCCAGGACGTGGTTCATAAAAGCTTGAAAGCACGCCGACCCTGCTTGTAGACCGAAGGGCATAACGAGGTATTCAAAGGCTCCCAAAGGGGTGAACATGGTGGTCTTCCATTCATCCCCCTTCCTTATGCGTATCAGGTTGTACGCCCCCCGCAGGTCCAGTTTTGTAAAAATCTTCCCCTTCCTCACCCTGGTCAAAATGTCATCAATTCGGGGCATAGGAAAAGCCAGGGGTTCCGACACTGCATTCAGGGCCCTAAAGTCCACTACAAGTCTCGGCTTATCTGTGTTTTTTTTGTCCACAAAAAACACTGGGCTGCCCCCCACCGCTCGGGACTCTCTGATGAAACCTCGCTTCAGGTTTTTGTCAATGAACTCCCTCAACTCCTGCATCTCCCTGTCTGACATGGCGTACAGCTTGCCCACTGGGAGTTGGGCCCCAGGGAGTAGGTTGATTTGACAGTCAAAGAGTCTATGCGGCGGCAGTTTGTCTGCTTCCCTTTCGCTGAATACGTTGCTCAGATCTGCGTATTGCGGGGGCACCTTCCCTTTATCCATTACTTCCATCCCGGCTAGGGTGACTCTGGCTCCTCCCGGAACCTTCCCCTGCTTGCAGTGTTCTAGGCAATGCGCTGACCCAAAGGAGACCACCCTCTGATGCCAGCCCACTAGCGGATCGTGTAGCGCCAGCCAGCTCATCCCCAAAATGATGGGAGCTCCCCCCAAGGTGGCCACATTAAACGCTATCCGTTCGGTGTGCCTTGCCACCCTCATTATCATCGGGACAGTCTGTTGGCTAACTTCTCCTCCCAACAGCTCTCTGCCGTCAATCGTGGTCACCTGCAAGGGGTTACTTAAAGGGATGGTCTGTATCTGGTGCTCAGCTGCAAACTCCTTACCCATGAAATTACAGGAGCTGCCGGAATCCAAAAGCGCCTTGATCTGTAGTGGGTGTCCGTTTGGCAGCTCTAGCAACACCTCTATCACTAAAGCAGGTCTGGGAGGTTCTGGCGTGGGCACTTTCACTGCTCTTTGGCCTGGCTGCTGTGCCCCGACGGTGGCAGCCAGGCGTTGGCTTTTACTTGCTCCTTGCTTTCCTCCTCCTTTTCCCCAACAGCTCCTGCCATCCCTTGCCATTCCTTTCTTTGTGGGCAGACTCTGGCAAAGTGCCCTGGCTGTTGGCAGAGATAGCATTTCTTGGCGCTCTTTCCCTCCTTCTTCCGCCCTTCACTTGGATTTGAAACTGCGCGCGCCCGCGCTGTTCCAACTTCCATCGGCTCTGCCGGCGGGAAAGGTGGCTCTGGAATGTCTGGAATGCGGAGCTCCCTCCAACGTTCTCCTTTCCCTTCCCGCCTTTCCAAAGCCCTCGCCTCCTGGCGCGCTCCTATGGCCAGCGCGGATTTGGTCAGCTGGTCCATAGATTCCGCCCTGGGCCCCCGGGAAAGTTCATCTTTAACGGCCGGAGAAAGCCCCTCTTCGAAAAGCATCTGGATGGGTTCCGCCGATAGGTCCCACCCCAATTTATGAATCAACATTGTAAACTCAGTCCAGTACTCACGGACAGATCGGCTCCCCTGTTTGCAAGCCATTAACTGCCTTCGCACCACCCCCTGCTCAATGTCGCTGGAAAACATCAGGTCCATGGCACGAAAAAACTTCCTCGTGTCCTTTAGGATCTCATTATTCACTGCCATCAGGGGTCTAACCCAGTCCTTCGCCCCCGATTCGAGATGGCCAATTACAAAAGCCACTCGCGATTCCTCGTCGGGGAAGTCATCATACTGCAGGTCGAGAGCGTATTGCATCTCTGTCCTAAAGGCATGGTAGTTCCTGGGATCCCCCCCCCCCCCGAATTTCTGCACCAATCCTGGCACCTTTCTGGCGAGCGGGGTGATTTTCTCCTTTCCCTTTTCTGCATCCTGAGCCCTCCTCTCCTCAAGCCTCGCCGTTTGCATGGCAAGCTGGATTTCCAACGCCCTGTACCTTTCTTCCAGGCTTGGACCCCCTCCAGCTGCTCCTGCTCCTCCGGTTCCGGCTGGGTCGCTCATGATGCCTCTCCCTGCACAAGCTGGCTTTCAGTGACTTTCGGATTGCTGTGATGGGATGATGAGCTGCTTGTGCGTAAAATGCAAATCCCTCAGAGTTTGATCAGGTTTTCAAACCTCTGCCTGTGACGGAGCCCCTCCGGCATGACTGCGTCAATCGCTAGCAGAATCCGAAAGTGGTTGCTTTCGGAATCGTTTCCAACATAAAAGCTCCTTAACGGAAACACGTCTTCTGGACTCTCTGCGTGACAGTTTCCGGCGAGGAGTGGGTGTCCCTATAGGAGGTCCTGAGACCTCCCCACTGTTTTCGCTGGAAGCGTCTCTGAGCCATCCCTCCGACTCACTATCCCTTGGAGTTCCTGATCTCCCCCTACTGGTTCCCTCTTCAGCTGCTACGTCTCTCTCAACCTCCGTGAGCCTTTGCACCTCCTGTCCCTCCGATGGCAGTTCCCTGACACCTGGTGACATATATTTTTTAAGACTTAAGTGCACCAGAGGTAGCAGGAGAGGATACAAATGTCATCAACAAGCAGATGGCGTGGCGCGAAGGATGAGTCGAATGTGATATGAAGTACAGCACTCAGTCCTTATTCGGATTTGTGGATTGGACCATTAACAGATCTTGGGTGGTGCCAAGGTGACCTTGAAGTTGATGGGCAACTGGGCTCTACTTAATCCTTCTTTATCTAATATGTTTATCTTATCACAATCCATTTTTTTCTTCCACCAGGCTGCCAATCTTGCCAGATGCAGATTGCTTACCCCAAGGTCATTTTTCACAGAGGGTGCTTCAGTTACGTTTTGCATCTCTTACTGCTGAATGACAAAGCTACATCGATGTACAGTCAATCTGATAGTGTTGCCACCCCCATTTTGCAGCAGCATTCACAAGTGACACAGTCTAGAAGAGGAGGTATTGTTAGTGTGACTTATGAAGACAAGGTGGACATGCTACAAAAAATAGCATTTGAGGTTGTGCAAAAGCATGTCAACGGGAGATGAATGGTGGCAGAAAACCTTTCCTGAGCACTTTTTATTAAGAAACACTAACATTTCTCCTCAATAAAGGGTTTCTTCAAAACGCATATCTACTTGATCGCCTGTCTTTTTCCATCTTGGGATTCATACCTGGCTGCCCTGCAAAATGCTCTCTTGGTCTTTTGCAGACACTACAGGTGATGTCTTCAAAAGCATCTGCAGAACGAGACAGCTGCATTAATTGGGGGTGGGGAACATCTGTGCATAAAACCAGTTGGCCTATTCCACCCTATGATGTTCTGACTAATTAGCCGAAGCAAGGGACGCAACAGGAACAGCATTCCTGTAGGTTGTATGTATCCCAAGAGCGTTTCCAGATGACCTGATTATTGAGCATTCATCCTGATCTGTTTGAGGGTAATTAGATGGCATTGGCTATTTAGCGAGCATCCATTCTGACTGTATGGTTAGATGGTGTCACATCAAAGTGAGTGTTCTCACACTAGAACTCGTGGTCCTCTAATGCTGGAAGATTCGGGACAGATAAAAGAAAGTAGTTCTTCACACAGTTAAGGCAGCGTTGGCCCCAACCTGGATGGCTTTAAAAGCCAATTGGATAAATTCATGGAGAAGAAGCCTATCAATGGCTACTACTCTGTTCTGCTGGATACATCCTTATACAGTGGTACCTCTGGTTACGTACTTAATTCGTTCCGGAGGTCTGTTCTTAACCTGAAACTGTTCTTAACCTGAAGCACCACTTTGCGTGGCGATTTCCCGCCTCCCCCCAAGGAAATAAAGACACAGGACACAAGAATTCAGGTTAATGGGTCGAATTAGGCCACAACTTTATTGATTACAGGAACTGAGTGGCATTGGCCTTAGGCATTGGTCCTAACTGGCAACCGGCATAAAAGCCGGAAGGGTTAATCACCAGTGGGAGGAGTCCTGCTGAGGCACGTCAACTAGAACCTCCCACCGGCGCTACCGCGTGGGGCGTGCCGTGTGCCCACACCTCCTTAGGCTTAGGACAAGGCCACGCCCCCCGGAATCCTTTAGCGGACTACCCTTGTTTGGGGAAGGTGATAGCGCTCCTTCCCCCTTCATTTGCATAACAATGCAACATAACGATTGGCTGCCCGGGGTATGGGATGGACGGGGATTCCCTTTGCTATCAAGGGGTCCGGAGCGTGTGGGGGAGGGGCGTGAAGCCCGCAACCCCACCTCCTTTGCCAGTGCGGAAGTGGCTTTATCTAATGGGGCCTTCCGCTGCTGCCATGCCGCCGGAGCACGATTTCTGTTCTCATCCTGAAGCAAAGTTCTTAACCCAAGGTACTATTTCTGGGTTAGCGGAGTCTGTAACCTGAAGCGTCTCTAACCTGAAGCATCTGTAACCCAAAGTACCACTGTATACGAAACTGAGTTAACTGAACCAGCGCCATTTGTATTTTCTAGTGGTTTTCGAAGCTTCATTTTCATTCAGATTAAAGAGTCCTTATTTTGCATACTTTCATGATCTCTCTCCTATGCGTTTCATGGTAGTCATTATCCACGGCCAGTCAAGTTGTACTTCTTTGTCTTGTGTTTCCAATTCCAACTGTTGAAGACAGGATCCCACCCCACAGCCTTCCAAATCTTGAATGGTCATAGGGTTGATTTTCAGGGGAAATGGATCATCAGGTGCTCTTATAAGACTCTCAGTCCAATTGGTACCAGTAACTGAACTGTAGCGCAAACTGCACTGACTTGATGCAGGTATTCTGTGGTTCTTTTTCATGCTGGGATAGGAAGGTCTAGCCATCTCAGATGGTTCAGGGCACTGGATAGGGAATGGTGGAAGTTTCCCAGCCAGCGTTTCTTAAGAGAGATTGTGAGAATGAAGAGGCTAGTAGTTGATTGAAGAGAGCTTCCATGTTCCTTGGTGGTGGCATTGTTCAGTGTGCTAAGTGGTGCAGACATTGGACTTGAATTGTTGTTTGCAGCCATTACCGCCACTCGTCTGAGTGGGTAAAAGCAGCGCCAGGAGCAATAGCCCCAAGCCGAGCCACGTAGCAAGTGCCGTGCCCATGTCTAATCGTGCTGTGAGCCCCTGACTCCCTCCGAAGCTGCTCCTGAGATGCAGACACAGAGTTCCATCTATCAATGGCTACTAGTCATGATGGCTATGCTCTGCCTCCACAGTTGGAGGCAATAATGATTCTGCAGTCAAATGATCTACGACTGAGCTATATCCTCAGGCAGTATACCTGAAGGAGCGTCTCCACCCCCATCATTCTGCCTGGACATTGAGGTCCAACTCCAAGGGTATTCTGGAGGTTCCCTCACTGCGAGGTGAGGTTACAGGGAACCAGGCAGAGGGCCTTCTCGGTAGTGGGGCCTGTTGGTGTTAAGTCGTGGGTGAACATATCAGACGACACAGCGATTCTTCAAACAGCTCTTGTTTATTCACAGGCCAGAACAGAACTGAACTGAAGGGTTCAGCCAGCCTGCTTATATAGAGCTCCACTACAATGCAACAAACAGGGACGCGGGTGGCGCTGTGGGTAAAACCTCAGCGCCTAGGACTTGCCAATCGCATGGTCGGTGGTTCGAAACCCCGCGGTGGGGTGAGCTCCCGTCGTTCGGTCCCAGCTTCTGCCCACCTAGCAGTTCGAAAGCACCCCTAAGTGCAAGTAGATAAATAGGTACCGCTTTCTAGCGGGAAGGTAAACGGCGTTTCCGTGTGCTGCTCTGGTGCCGGTTCGTCGTCTCCGGACGATCACCAGTTTCCCGTGGTACAGCATCAGTCAATTAGCGACACGAGCCTCAGAGACATTCCAAGACTTGTGCACACCCTTTCAGCAGTCTCCACAACAAAAGATGCAGACAGGAGAGCATATTTACAGTTCTATTCAACTTAGATCAGAACAAAGGAAAAACATGACTGCTTGCCTCTGTGTCCAGGAAAACAGACGCAACAAAAGCTATATACAAAATGGAAGTTCCCAGCAAGAAGCTGGAAGTGAACAGGCATGTGATACACAACAGCCTGTTCCCTTTTTAAGGTGGAACGGAACTATCCAAACAGGGCACACCCTGTGGAACGCCCTCCCATCAGATGTCAAGGAGATAAACAACAAACTGACTTTTAGAAGACACCTGGAGGCAGCCCTGTTGAGGGAAGTTTTTAATGTTTGATGTTTTATCATGTTTTTAATATTCTGTTGGGAGCTGCCCAGAGTGGCTGGGGAGGCCTGGCCAGATGGGTGGGGTAGAAGGAAGGAAGGAAGGAAGGAAGGAAGGAAGGAAGGAAGGAAGGAAGGAAGGAACAATTCTGAATGCCAGTTGCTGGAAGCTGCAGCAGGGATGATGATGATGATGAAGAAGAAGAAGAAGAGGAGGAGGGGGAGGAGGAGGAGGAGGAGGAGGAAGAGTATTCCGGATTTGATATTCCGGTTTCTCACTACCCAAAGGAGTCTCAAAGCGGCTAACATTCTCCTTTCCCTTCCTCCCCCACAACAAACACTCTGTGAGGTGAGTGGGGCTGAGAGACTTCAGAGAAGTGTGACTAGCCCAAGGTCACCCAGCAGCTGCATGTGGAGGAGCGGAGACGCGAACCCGGTTCCCTAGATTACGAATCCACTGCTCTTAACCACTACACCACACTGGTTCTCTGGATGAGTGTTCTTTGTGCTCAAATCCTGCTTGCTAGTTTCCCACAAGCATCTGGTTGGCTACTGTGAGCACAGGAAGCAGGATATCTCCCATCGCAATGCAACCTGAATTTGAAAGTATGTGACTGGATCCCACCTGGACAATAGCAACTATGTGGAGATATCCCATGACTCAAAAGACTTGAAAGTCTGAATGAACATTAGCTGCAAGATGAAAAGCTCCTGTTTGCTTAAATTGTTCTAAAAAAAAGCTATCCTATTAGAAATATCTACCTCATTATCTTTTATTAATAAGCCAAGGGGCCATTATTCAGACTATGGGTAAGACGGTTCTTTGCTATATAACATTTTGTCGTTAGGGTTCAGAATGAAAAATGTTTGTGGTAGAAGATAAATGTGAGTAGGCACCGAACTAGCATTTTATTTTATTTTTCAACACTCACAAAAAAAAATAATCTGCATAAAAGGGAAATCTGGCTGCTTTCATAGAACAACAGCTCGGAACACAATCTGCTCCAATAAACCAGATCTGCTTTAAAGATTTTGCTCCCAGTTTCCCAGCTGGAACTGTTTGATTAATTGAAAGAGGAATAAAATGCTCACAGTTTTGACTGGTGAGTGGCAGGAATATATTTCTTTATGATGGACACAAGCCCTCAGGACGCGGCTGCTGGGATCCGCCAAGCAAAGTAGCATCTGAATGTTAATGCAGCGTACTTTAATTGAAAGTGGGATCCAGCAAAGTATAAATGATAAACAATTTAAGCAGGGTTGACCAGAATGTCGGTCCAGTTTAGCCCAGCCTAGGTTTCAAAATAAGTAAATTTAGGAAGAAATCAATATCAATAAAAGATGAAGATAAAAAGACATCAAATTCTTTAAACTTTTATGGCTGGGGAACAAATTACAGCATGTGAGAAAATTCAGAAGCTCTTTTCAGTTTATGGCATATAGGCAGTAGCAAAGTTGGCAAGCCCAGCTAAGACTGGGACTCCAGTGTGCTAAAGGTACAGTGGTACCTCAGGTTACAAACAGTCCTGCTTATGAACACTTCGGGTTATGAACTCCACAAACCCGGAAGTAGGTGTCCTGGATTGCGAACTTTGCCCCGGGATACGAATGCAATCCGATTCCGGGGCCGCGGGAGGCCTATGTGGGGAATGCACACCTTGGGTTAAGAATGCTTCGGGTTAAGAACGGACTTCCGAAACGAATTAGGTTTCTGTTTATTGCCATTGTGCAGTGCTTGGAGTCACAAGACTCTGTTTACATCCTAGACTGCTGGAAGTCTCACGGGAGACGGATGTTGATATTACTGGTTTCCTGTTTTCTTTGTTCCAGTTGGTTCTCTGCTTTCACAGAGAGCAGATGTATTTTCTTTTCTGTCCTGTGTAGTTAGAAATAAAATGTAGCAATGTAGCTCATACATTTCTCGTCCTCTGCTGCTGCTGTACACTCTGTGTAATGAGGGAACGTGCCTGGAGCCTCATCAAAGGCTCAGGTCGTTAATCACCGTCGGAGGACTCGACCGGAGGAGTAGCTCGGTCAAACGCAAGTCCGACAGTCTTGAAGCCCACCAGGTGACCTTGGGCCAGTCACTATTTCTCAGCCTAACCTTCAGGGTTCCTGTGAGGATAAAATAGAGAGGAGAAGTGTGTATGCCACCATAATAATATTAATAATTTATTATTTATACCCTGCCAATCTGGGTGGGTTTTCCCAGCCACTCTGGGCGGCTTTCAACTGAATATTAAAAACAATACAGCATCAGACATTAAAAACTTCCCTGAACTGGGCCGCCTTCAGTTGTCTTTTAAAAGTATAATAGTTGTTTATTGCCTTGACATCTGCTGGGAGGGCATTCCACAGGGCAGGAGCCACTACCGAGAAGGCCCTCTGCCTGGTTCCCTGAAACCTCACTTCTCACAGCAAGGGAACTACCAGAAGACCCTTGGTGCTGGACCTCAGTGTCCAGGCTGAATGATGGGGATGGAGACGCTCCTTCAGGTACACAGGACCAAGGCCATTTAGGGCTTTAAAGGTCAGCACCAACACTTTGAATTGTGCTCAGAAACGTACTGGGCTGCTCACAGAAAAGATGGGGTGTAAATGTAATATAACACTGATGAACAAGGGCAATTACAATGATCTGAAAGAAATGTGTTGAATGAATTGTCCCCCGTGATCCTTGCGCATGTGTTTTTTAGAAGTGCAAACAGCAGCCACTTTGTGTCTAGAGGGGGGAATTATTACTGAGATCACAGCAGACAGGGAGGGAGAGTTTAACCTTTTCCTCCCCCAGATGAAAATTGCTCCTCTGTAGTTCCTAATTGAACTAGGAATAATATGAGTTTTCCTCCCAATAGTGGCTGCAATTTATGGGGGGGGGGGGTTAGTTTTTTTAAAAAATGCATTTAACATCTCATTCAATTTGACCCCCAGATGAACAAGAATTACTGCATTATACCTTGAAAGTGCGGGTTGTTTCTAAACACATTCCCTTGAAAAGAAGGTTTTTTCAAAAAATGCATTGGGCCTACAATAAAGTGCATCTGTGATGGACAAATCATGGGTTAGCCTCCAGGTGACCCAGAAACCAATCAGAGCTGGGCGGAGTGTCTTCCAATCAGGAGAGAGAGTGGAGAGTTGAATGTTAGAATTAGACAGTTAAGAACAGTTTCAGGTTAAGTACAGACCTCCGGAACAAATTAAGTACTTAACCTGAGGTACCACTGTATTTAAAGGCAGGTTTAAAACGAGAATTTCAATAAAGTTCTTAGCTTATTTTTGTGACGAGTGTTTGTTCATAACAAAGTGTTCTGCCGAGAGTAGGTGGGTTATGAGCTCTTTATGATGTGAGTGGGCAGTATTATCCAGAAGAATCACAGCCAGACACTGGAGAGACCTGTCAGGAGTAAGCATGGACCAGGCTTCCTCAACCTCAGACCTCCAGATGTTTTGAGACTACAATTCCCATCATCCCTGACCACTGGTCCTGCTAGCTAGGGATCATGGGAGTTGTAGGCCAAAAACATATGGAGGGCTGAGGTTGAGGAAGCCTGGCATGGACCAATGGTATCAAATGGTATGAGAAACTATTAGAAAAACTAACTAATAAACTGAAACTGACATGGGGACAAATAGAAGAAGACGCCTCCACCCCAGTGTGATTCCCCTTTATCACATACAGTGGTACCTTGGGTTAAGAACTTAATTCATTCCGGAGGTCCGTTCTTAACCTGAAACCATTCTTAACCTGAGGCATGCTTTTGCTAACGGGGCCTCCTGCTGCTGCCGTGACACCGGAGCATGATTTCCATTCTCAACCTGGAACAACTACTTCCTGGTTAGCGGAGTTTGTAACCCGAAGCGTCTGTAACCTGAAGCGTCTGTAACCTAAGGTACCACTGTACACAGCCCAACAAGTCAACAACGAGAATCCACCAACAGCATACAAATCAATCTGGCTAACCTGATCGAAACACACACACACACCCCACTCACACACAAAAACAAATCTCACTACAGCCAACCAAAGACAACCAACCACACCCTAGGCCCACCCCAGCCTCTCTCACCACCAAGGAAATACAACAAGCTTCAGGTTAAGAACTTTGCTTCAGGATGAGAACAGAAATTGTGCGGCGGCAGCGCAGCAGCAGCAGGAGGCCCCATTAGCTAACGTGGTGCTTCAGGTTAAGAACAGTTTCAGGTTAAGAACAGACCTCCAGAACGAATTAAGTACTTAACCTGAGGTACCATTGTACTCCTACCCCACTCACCATTCTCCCTCCCTCTTTTCTTCCGAACCTAACACATTGTATGCAAAACTAATGTCTCACAACAAATGGAACTGATCTGTAGGAAACGCAACTTGAAAGAAGAGACAATGCACGTATTTTTGTAAACGAAGAAATCTTTAATAAAAATTTATTTTTTAAAACAAAACAAAGCGTTCTGCCTTATTAGAGTACCTGTTAAGCTATGAACCTCATCAAGTATAAATAAACGTTCTCGTTTTGTTCCCAAAGTGCCTCATCCATGTGGTCACAGGCTCTTCTTCCACATAATTGCAATGCCTTGCTGCTGGTTATTAAGAAACATCACCGCAGAGAGATAATAACAGACCTCTTAAGTGTTCTGACAGGAAGAGTCAGAAGTTTTGAAACCATCTCAAAACCCTGTCACATCACATCACTCCCATCTTTAACGAGGGATGTTGTCACAACATCTCTAAGCACCTGGAGTTTTCTTCCCTGTCTCTCAAGGAGTGATGCCTGTGAACCCAGTTACATCCATCTGCCAGGGCTAATAACCATTGATAGACTTATTCACAAGTGTGAATTTTTCAAATCTCCTTTTGACGAAATCCAAGGCTCCCGCGATTCCTATCCATGTAAGAGGGCTTTGTATGAGACTAACAGGATTCAACTGTTGTCTTTGTCTTCGTCAAAGCTATGGTTTTCCCAGTAGTGATGTATAGAAGTGAGAGCTGGACCATAAAGAAGGCTGATCGCTGAATAATTGATGCTTTTGAATTATGGTGCTGGAGGAGACTCTTGAGAGTCCCATGGACTGCAAGAAGATCAAACCTCTCCATTCTGAAGGAAATCAGCCCTGAGTGCTCACTGGAAGGACAGATCCTGAAGCTGAGACTCCAATACTTTGGCCACCTCATGAGAAGAGAAGACTCCCTGGAAGAGACCCTGATGTTGGGAAAGATTGAGGGCACAAGGAGAAGGGGACAACAGAGGATGAGATGGCTGGACAGTGTTCTCGAAGCTACCAGCATGACTTTGACCAACCCGGGGAGGCAGTGGAAGACTGGCTGGTGCCTGGCGTGCTCTGGTCCATGGGGTCACGAAGAGTCAGACACGACTAAACGACTAAACAACAACAACAGGATTCACAGATGTTTTGGGTGGGTGTGCTAAAGATATAATATGCATAAAATGCTATGTTTGAATGCACTGTATTTGAAACACTATCAACGTCAGAGATTTTGCAGTCAAACCTAACAATGCAGATCTATGAGGGTTGGTAAATGAAGGAGTTAAGGACCACAGAGCTGTTATTTTCTAGAGAAGGCTCAACTAGGTCAAACCCTTTAACCTTTGGAGAGGGAGGAAGCAAGGGCAGTTTCCTTTTTTTAAAAAATACATCTTTATTTGTTTAAAATACAATCTTACATTAAAGGTAAATACTACAAAGTTAAGCACAGAAAAAAAAGAAGAAAAAAGAAAAGAGGGGAAAAAAGAATTCTCCACATCCAAAAATACAAAAAGTTTAAAAGTAACAACAAGAAGAAAAAAAATAACAATTTAAAATACTAAATATTTATACAGCATCATATCTTATCCAATAAAGTCTTCTGTGAAAAGCTTCCAATCTTTCTCATTATGCTTTTTCTATTGTCTTGATTTTATCACGCAGTTTGTTTTATTTCTTTTTCCATATATACCTCTAAGATGTTTATTCCATTTATTTATGATACACAAATATCATTCAATTCTGCTAGGATGGTATCATTTTTACAATATAGTCTTATATATTCCTTAAATGTTTTCCATTCTCCGTATACTTTTTGATTTAAGGTTCCCCTGGCTTTTCCACTCAGCTTTGCTAATTGGAAATACTCTATCAGGGCAGTTTCCTGTTCCTTTCTGTCTCTTCTCTTTGAACCATGTAACTAAGCAGACATATGGGGCTGGGATTCCAGACTGCAGTATTCTGTTACCAATAATACTGCTCAATGTATCTGAGAAAGATACTTTGGAACCCTTGTTCATGAATGTATTGATATCTGGCGTAGTGTCTGGCCAAGGTATTGGGAGGGAAATGCTGGGCATCTATTGGTTCATGAAGTGATTTTTTAAATCAATTAATTTTTCTAATAGAAAAATGGATGAAGCATCCTTCCCCAAATGGTGTCCAAAACTCCTATCAACCCTAGCAATACCTGGAGGGCACCAGGCTGAGGAAGGCTGGAATAAGCTGGGATCAGTTTATGAAGAAATTCATTTAAAAAAGCAAGCAAGCAGTGCAGCAGGCAAATGGACATGCTTTTACTGTTTATTAGAATATGCCCTGTGGCTTGGTAGAAGTCTATTTTTGTAACCCTGTTTGTAGCTCTGTTTAATTCGCTTGCTGCTTTTTAAAATAAAATTAAGTAAAATAATAAGAATAGTAAAAAAAACTCCCACCAAAAAACATTCTCTGGAATTCAGGAGGAAAAGAACAATAAAGGAATAGATCTTGTCTAGGGTTGGGATGACAGCCACATTGCTGTCAGCTCTTTTTATTCCCAAAGTCTTTTTCTTCACTTTCAGCTCAGAGTTGACCTGGGGACTGTATTCAGATCCTGGGAATCTCCCACCACAAAGATCCTGACGTTTATCATCAGGGTCAAAAACCTGAAAACGGCAACACTCTGAATGAACTGAAATAGCACTAATTCAGCTCTCATTATTTCTGTCCATATATCAAGAATTTTCAAGAGAAAACTCTCACACAATCAGATTCACAAATTCAGACTGTAGAATGAATACGTACAACAGACTCAACAACTCTAACTGGTCATCCTCCATGCTCATCAACATTATATGCAAGTACAGTGGTACCTCAGGTTAAGTACTTAATTCGTTCCGGAGGTCCGTTCTTAACCTGAAACTGTTCTTAACCTGAAGCACCACTTTAGCTAATGGGGCCTCCTGCTGCCGCCGCGCCGCCGGAGCACGATTTCTGTTCTCATCCTGAAGCAAAGTTCTTAACCTGAAGCACTATTTCTGGGTTAGCAGAATCTGTAACCTGAAGCGTATGTAACCCGAGGTACCACTGTAATGTTAATTATATGGTCTCCAAAAATTCACCTTGGCTCCTTGGGCTTATAATATACTTGGTATTGAACAAACTGGCCTGTGATTTGAAAGACTGCAAAGCTGTATCAAAGGGGGAAACACCAAAAGCTCAAGTCTACTTCTGGACAGAGAGATGTACACAGCACAGCATTTCCTGTCCATCCCCCCTCCAGCTCTGATCAGAGTCAGTCTCATCCTGTTAAAGTAATGTTTAATTAGCATGGGCCGTGGAAGGAAGGCCAATCAATATGGGGACCCCAAGATGTGTTCACAAGCAATTCTTTCAGCTGTCCTGATAGCGGAATATGCCATCCATCTTCGCTCCGCTGTCAAGAGTAGGCGAAGAGGGCTTTGCTCATTTCACTTGCCTCATTTCAGCTCCTGCATGACATTCCCTACCCTTGACATATCCCATCCTGCAAATCAATTATGACTGGCGTTAGTTCCTTTTTTTTTTTTTTTTTTTTGGCTTCACCCCTCTCAGATATCAGGTCCATGAACATCAAGGATTCGCTTTTACGCTTTATGTCTGCTTCTTTCAAATCTACTTGTTTCACCTGCTTCTAAAGCGTAGCTGCTGCCTTTGAATGTCAGCCGCATTCCCGTCTCCCATGCAGTTTTAAATTATTGCCGCTGCTGGCGAAAATAAATAAATATATAAATACATGGGGAAAGTTTCCCAGGAACCTCTTTTGATGCTTCGATCTGGTGCCCAGGGTCAAAATGAATGCACTGTCTTTTAATTCCCTATAAAATGGAGCAGGGCCCCAATTAAGAACCTTTGGCTCTGACTAATTGCTTCCACCCATCCCCTAAAAAGATAAAGTGATAGATTACTGGATTTTTTTGGACGCTGAGATCATTCTGGATACTTAAAAAGGCATCCCAGAGGCGAGGAACAGATGGAAGAAGTGTAGATTGCAGCAGGGGTAGCCGGAAGATAGATTGGGATCTATTGGTAAATCACAAGATCATACACATCATATGTAATTTGTGTTTTTATATTGTGATTTTATCTTGTGAGCAGCCCTGAGACCTGTGGGGACAGGGAGGTATACAAATTTTCACCATCCTCCTCCTCCTCCTCATCATCATCTGGTCAGCAATAATTTCTGGCTCCTAATTTGTTGTCAGTTGTTGTTGTTTAGTCGTTTAGTCGTGTCTGACTCTTCGTGACCCCATGGACCAGAGCACGCCAGGCACTCCTGTCTTGCACTGCCTCTCACGGTTTGATCAAACTCATGCTGGTAGCTTCAAGAACACTGTCGAAACATCTCATTCTCTGTCGTCCCCTTCTCCTTGGGCCCTCCATGTTTCCCAACATCAGGGTCTTTTCCAGGGAGTCTTCATTCAGAATGGATGGGTTTGATCTTCTTGCAGTCCATGGGACTCTCAAGAGTCTCCTCCAGCACCAGAATTCAAAAGCATCAATTCTTCGGCGATCAGCCTTCTTTATGGTCCAGCTCTCACTTCCATACATCACTACTGGGAAAACCATAACTTTAACTATACAGACCTTTGTCAGCAAGGTGATGTCTCTGCTTTTTAAGATGCTGTCTAGGTCTGTCATTGCTTTTATCCCAAGAAGCAGGCGTCTTTTAATTTCGTGACTGCTGTCACCATCTGCAGTGATCATGGAGCCCAAGAAAGTAAAATCTCTCACTGCCTCCATTTCTTCCCCTTCTATTTGCCAGAAGGTGATGGGACCAGTGGCCATGATCTTAGTTTTTTTGATGTTGAGCTTCAGACCATATTTTGCACTCTCCTCTTTCACCCTCATTAAAAGGTTCTTTAATTCCTCCTCACTTTCTGCCATCAAGGTTATGTCATCTGCATATCTGAGGTTGTTGATATTTCTTCTGGCAATCTTAATTCCGGCTTGGGATTCATCCAGCCCAGCCTTTCGCATGATGAATTCTGCATATAAGTTAAATAAGCAGGGAGACAATATACAGCCTTGTCATACTCCTTTCCAAATTTTGAACCAATCAGTTGTTCCATATCCATTGTTGTCAGTAGCAGCAACGAAAGCTGATACCACTGCCAAATTAGGTTGCTGGAATCCTTGATCTGAAATAACTCAGGTGTAGATTTAGACCTCATCCCTTGAGTCACCATTGTGTGTCTGCTCCTGTTTCTCAAGCCACAATTTTACATCTTGCTCTGGTTGGTGGACACTGGGGTTCAAGTAAAAGACTTGAAGACTGTCTACTTCTGGATTAGAGCTCTCCAGTGTGTGTGTGTGTGTGTGTGTGTGTGTGTGTGTGTGTGTGTGTGTG
>JAXCMG010000083.1:191432-283970 GCA_034642415.1 Podarcis siculus
CCCCAACTTTTACACGGGAAGACACCCGAGGACACCAAAACCTGCATATATATATATATATATATATATCCATTTCACTCTGCTGGGCATTTCTCCTCCCCCAAGGTTTGTCCAAGGACTCCAGTTCCAGCCAGCTGGCCACGGAGATGAAAGTTTTGGGCAGAGCCTTAAGTATAAATTTGGCTCTATGCATATGTCTAGTAGAGGTATAAAATATTACAAGAAATTCAGATTTATCAATCTGGGCAGCCTGACCTCTTTTACCACAACTATAAAAGCTATGAGTGATGCAATCCATCAATGGGCAGACACAATGTGCTTTGACAGCGGACCAGGCAATTTTGCACAAACGAGCCTCAGTGCCAATTCCTTAAGTAATCTACCAGTTTCATTAAAAAGACAGCCCAGAGAGAGGCCGTTTCTTCTGAGGTTTGTGTGTGTGTGTCAGCTGGAGGATATATTACAAATAATGTAGAATTGATGGTAGACTGCCCGTTTAAAATTAATTATGGCCATAATTAAGAGCATGCGAGGAAAGGCTGTATTGCAGTGGGGGGAAGATGGTCTATAGGAGGAGATTTTTCTATAGCAGTGTATTAGATGGAAGCAGAATTAAATGCAGCTGTTCCACTAATGTAAATGATCTGGTTATTGCTTTCCATTCCATATTTTATGACACTGTTTGGACTTGGGGAGAAACACGGAGAAAAGAAAATTAAGCAGAAATTGAATCGCTTGAGAAGAAAATGAGATTTCTCTCCCCCTGTCCCCCCCTCCCTCGCCTTCTCAGGATAATGTTATGGTCATCATATGAATGCAATCCTTAATTAATAAGGAAAACATTTAGGACAACTCTTTCCTATAATACAATCTCAAGGTGGGGGGAGGGGGCTTGCCCAATCCAAATGTGATTTCCTTCAGGCGTAATAAAGGTTTTTCTCTTTATAAAGTATTAAACGTAATTCTTCCAGTGTCCCAACTCACTCAATAAGAATAGTTGGCATTTATGTAGGGTTGAATTCAATAAAGCTATCCTGTTCACACATGGAGCCTCTCCCGCCCTCCCCTCTCCTCTCCTGCCCCTGCCCCAAATTTTGGGTGTTCCTCCCCAATCCTCCAGAACTGATGTGGGGGGCAGGGAGAAGAGAGGTAGAGGTTCTGTTGCACAAGCAGAAGTCCTTTTTCAGTTGGCTCTGTTGGCTGCAACCCATAACACGCCAAAGGGATTTACCGAATTTTCCTGTGTATAAGACGCCCCAGTATAAGACGGCCAGTTAAAGCTATGGTTTTCCCAGTAGTGATGTATGGAAGTGAGAGCTGGACCATCATGAAGGCTGATCGCCGAAGAATTGATGCTTTTGAATTATGGTGCTGGAGGAGACTCTTGAGAGTCCCATGGACTGCAAGAAGATCAAACCTCTCCATTCTGAAGGAAATCAGCCCTGAGTGCTCATTGGAAGGACAGATCGTGAAGCTGAGGCTCCAATACTCTGGCCACCTCATGAGAAGAGAAGACTCCCTGGAAAAGACCCAGATGTTGTGAAAGATGGAGGGCACAAGGAGAAGGGGACGACAGAGGACGAGATGGTTGGACAGTGTTCTCGAAGCTACCAGCATGAGTTTGACCAAACTGCGGGAGGCAGTGGAAGACAGGAGTGCCTGGCGTGCTCTGGTCCATGGGGTCACGAAGAGTCGGACACGACTAAATGACTAAACAACAACAACAAGACGCCCCCGTGTATAAGACACCCCCTACTTTTGGGGACTCCAATTTCAGAAAGTGGGGGGAGATGACCCAGAGTTGTTGAGCTTTTTAGAGGGAGGATTGTCAAAGTTGTTCAGCTTTTTTTGAAGGGAAGAGCCCTGAAAATTACTCACCCAACGCTGACAATCGCAGCCGCAGCCAATCCATGGCAGCCATTGATGCAGCAGCAGCCCATCCTAAGCAGCCCTTCCAACAGCCACCACTCACCCACCCAATCATTGCTGACAACCCCCTGCTCGCAGCTGCAACCAATCTCCCATCCCACATATGCACTATCCGTGTATAAGACGCCACCCCGATTTTTAACATTCTTTCCCCAAATTTTTTTTATTAGTTTTCCAAATTTATAACAATTATAACATATAAAACACACAAAGCAAAACACATTACAATAGTGAAAAAAACGGAAAAAACAAAACACATATTCCTTCTTATATTCATTTTAAATTCCATTGTTAAGTGACTTCCTCAAATGCCCCCTAACTGAATTTCGTTATATCACCTTGTAACAGTTCTCCCAAACATCTTTCTAAATACAGTGGTACCTCGGGTTAAGTACTTATTTCGTTCCGGAGGTCCGTACCTAACCTGAAACTGTTCTTAACCTGAAGCACCACTTTAGCTAATGGGGCCTCCTGCTGCTGCTGCACCGCTGGAGCCCTATTTCTGTTCTTATCCTGAAGCAAAGTTCTTAACCTGACGCCCTATTTCTGGCTTAGTAGAGTGTGTAACCTGAAGCGTATGTAACCTGAAGCGTATGTAACCCGAGGTACCACTGTAATTAGTTCCTTCAATTAACTATATTCAACTCTTTTCTTATTGTCTTAAATCCATATTACTATACCACATTCTTATTGTTATCCTAGGCCTGTTTAGTACTTTCAAGAGCCTTCTCAGTTATCTTATATTACAATATTTAGCCAAATAGTCTTTATATTTCATCCAGTCTTCTTGGTATTCCTCCTCTGTCTGTTCACGGATTCTTCCAGTCAGGTCAGCCAGCTCCAGAAACTCCAACATCTTAATCTGCCATTCTTCTACCGTTGGTGATTTTTAACATTCTTTTAGAGTAAAACAACCCTTGCCTTAGACATGGAAAAGTCCGGTACACATAGGACCCCACAGTAATTCTTACAACAACCCTGTTAGGCTGTTCAGTTTATTTATCCTCAGAAGGAGTGCTGAGGCTGCCTGAAGGCCACCAAGTGAGTTCATGGCAGGCCTGAGATTTTTAACCAGGGACAGTCACCTCTCCAGTTCTTTGTCAAATGCTCTGTGCTGCACCAGCTCACTTGGAAGTAAGCACCTCTGGAGTCAATTTACCTTTAGGTAAATGATGAGATGGTCTAATGCTTTAATGGCCAGTCAGCGCTCTCCCCTCCTTGTTTTAATCTTGCTAAGCATTGCCTCCCACTTTGTCAAAAACGTGTTAGGGCAGCCTTCGAGAACTTGGTGCCCTCCAGCACGCGCTGGCCAGAGCCGATGGGAGCGCTAGTCCATTGACATAAGGAGGGCAGCAGCTTGGCAAAGGCTGTGTTACAAGAGCGCTGGGTGTCAGGGCTGCTTCAGATGCACTCAAGACACAGAAAAGTTATCTCATTATTCAAGAAAACAGCATACAAGGCAGCAGCGCCTCAGAACAGGATGGGCCCCTATGCAACAGTTGACAGGACTGGCAGTCCTTGCCTCCTATTTCCCCTTAAGTCTCCTTCTCCTTAGCAGGATGTTTCCCAAGCAGCCGTAAACCACGTCGGGGGAGAGGAACCTGTGCTCTTTTTCTGCTACACGCATAGCTCTCCGTGGCCTTGGAGATGGGGGGTGAGGGTGAGAAGTGTGATGGCCTGGGAATCTGATTCAGAGGCTGAACCTGAGGAATCCCAGCCTGTACAGGAGTCCCTGCCTCCAGGGCTGGCTGAGCCGGGGCAGGGGCTTGAATCTGAAGGGTCCTCACCTGTGCCGGATCCTCAGGAGCAGACACCACCTGAGTCTGCTCTGGCTCCTGAGGTGATGGAGGACTCATTGCCTGCAGGTGCTCCTCTCCCAGCCCTGTCGGGGGAAGGTGAGGTTGCCTCTGGGTCCAGTAACCCTCTAGCCTCTCCTGAGCTGCAGAGGCTCAGGGCAGAGAGGCGGAGGGAGCTAAGTTCTCTGAGGAGGAGTGTTCGCCTCCTGGCCAGGGGAGGCGAGTCACCTGTGGACCAGGGCCGCCCTATGCCTCGGAGGAGATAAAGTTCAGTCCCAGGTTGTGGAAGCAACATCATTGGTAACCTGTTCCTGCCGGCACCCTGACCTGCTCTCCTGAGTTCCTGACCACATCTGACTCCTCGCTTTGTACCTTGCTTCACCCCTGACGGACAACCTCCTTACCCTCAACCTAGGACCAGACTTAGACCACGCTGCACGGTACCCCCCCCCCCCCCGACCAGCACCACAAGAAGGGAGCTTACTACAGTAGGACAGGCAAGCTCCCTGGATACTTCTGTAGCCTCTGGCTCCTCCTCCTCTGCTTCATCTGCTGAGTCTGAACTGCTTTCTGCACCTGGCTCTTCTTGCTCACTAAACCCGGTTGCCTCTTCACCATCCAACCACTCCTTCCCCACCCCCTTAACCCTCTGACCTGCCCTCAGTGTCCCACCACCAATCCCCAGGCTCTGAAACTTTCTCCTCTAGGATTTCCATGGGGGCTCCTTGGATGGTGCCCCCCCCCCACTTCTCATCATCCACCCAGTCTCTGTCGGACTTGCATTCGACCAAGCAACTCTTCCGGTCGAGTCCTCCGACGTGATTAACGACCTGAGCCTTTGATGAGGCTCCAAGCACGTTCCCCCATTACGCAGAGTATACAGCAGCATGCGGACGGACGAGATAGTATGAGCTACATGGCTAAAGAGTTTTATTCCTAATTACGCAGACAGAAAAGAAAATACATCCTCTCTCTGTGAGAGCAGAGAGCAACTGAAAACACAAAGGAACAGGAAACCAGTAAACATCACATCCGTCTCCTGTCTTCCGTGAGACTTCCAACAGTCTGGAATCCCTGGAATGTAAACAGAGTCCTGTGACTCCAAGCAACTGCACAGTGGTACAAACAGAAACTAACACTGACCTCAGGTGGGCAATCCTTGTCCTGATGTAAAGGCAGACCTTTCTTTATATAAAAAAAATTATTTATACTTTTCAAGTTTATACATTTCATTAGTTTTACAATCAAGTTAACATTTCAAAGTTTGACTTCCTTCCCACTCTTTCTACGGTTCTTTATATTTATTTTTCAATATCTTCTGCATATCCAAATTCATTTAATTTGCTCATTTAATTATCTACTTTAAATGTATACTCTTTTGAAACTGCAGGTTATTACAATAACCCTGCCAATGTTTTTATCTGTTTGCAATTTATCTGTAAATATTCAATAAACCATTTCTATTCATTTATAAAAAAACGTTTGTTACCTTGATTTCTTATTCTTCCAGTGAGTTTTGCCATTTCTGCATATTCCATAAGTTTTTGTATCCATTCTTCATTTACTGGGACTTCTGCTTCTTTCCATTTTTGAGCAAGTAGCATTCTTGCTGCTCTAGTAGCATACATAAATTTCTATACAATTTTGGTAGTTCTGTCCCTATAATTCCCAAAAGAAAAGCTTCTGGGTTGTTGTTTTTTACAAAGGTTATTTTGAACATCCTTTTCAATTCATTATATATCATTTCCCTGTAAGCTTTAACCTTATACAAGACCACCACATATGATAAAAATAACCTTCTTTCTCTTTACATTTCCAACACTTGTTTGATTTAGAGTTACTCATTTTTGCCAGTGTTAGATACCAACAATATATCATTTTCATATAATTTTCTCTTAAATCATAACAGGCTATAAATTTTATATGGATATAAAATTTACAGCAGCCATACAGTCCTGCTTCTGCCTGCCTTCATGAGTAGGGCCATGTGTCCCCTGTTACCTGCTCCGATGAAGGTTGACCAACGTACCCCCCACATGATGATACCACTGGCTTCAAAGACAGAAACTGGCCAAGGTGACTTCATATAGATGCTGCTTGCTTGAAAAAGGCCCCAGCCATTGTGACTTCATGCTGATGCTGCTCACCTGCAGGAGAGGGACCGGCCACTGTGACCACATGCTGATGTCACCTGCTTGAAGGAGATTGGCCATTGTGACCACATGCTGTTGCCAGGATACTGACTAATCCATGTGTCCCCATTCAGATGTTCTTCCCAGGAAGAGAGAAACTGGCCAATGTACCAACCCACCTGAAGGAGAGAGTGGCCACCCTTTTCAATTCATTGTATATCATTTCCCAGTAAGCTTTAACCTTACTACAATGAGATCTGGCAATTAAATTGGGAACATGTGAAAAGGACCCTGGAACTTGGGGGGTAACCTCATGGAGGCAGAGTGCCTGGAATAGCTGGAGTTTAATTTGGAAGGTGGAATTTCCATACTGACGTTTGATGAAGACCAGGGCACAGCGTCTGGAATGCTCAATATTTGACGCTGCCACTCATTTGGTATTACAATAACAATATTTGGATTACAATTGCCATTTTTCTACAGTCATTTATGGATTACAAGATATATCAAAGTCGTTTGGAACATAATTGGAATATACTGTATTTTTCGCTCCATAAGACGCACCTAGTTTTTAGAGGAGGAAAACAAGAAAAAAAATATTCTGAACAAAACAGTGGATGTATGATTTTTGTGGTTCATGCTGTGGCCACAGACATGTGATTTGACAGTGAGTTTGGGGTAGCCCAATGCAAAAATCCTGAGGATCCATGTGGATCCGTGCTTTGTAACCACGTTTTTGCACCATTGTGGCCCCACACAACAGTGGGTGGGTGATTTTTTTGGTGCAGGCTGTAGCCATGGGCATGCTATGTGATCTGATGGTGAATTTGGGGTGACCCAATGCAAAAATCCTGAGGATCCATGGGCTTTTACCTCCCCCCTCCCAGGCAGCCTCCTTTATCTCTAGCGTCCCTTATCTCCCTCCCCTCAGCTGCTTCCTTTCAACACTCCCTTCCCTCTTGTTTGCCACAGTGTCTTTTCCTTAGCTGGAGCAGTTTTTTGCTCCTGCTTTTCTTCTAATTTCTCTCCTCATTGCTTTAGTCTTCCGGCCTCCTTTCCTTGCAAGATCACTGTCTTTACCTTCCCCCTCCCAGGCAGCCTCCTTTATCTCTAGCGTCCCTTATCTCCCTCCCCAATCGCTTGCTGATTAGTGGCTTTGTTTCAACACCCACTTCCCTCTTTCAAAAAAAAAAAAAAAAAAGCATGATCTGCTTTTCTTCCCTGGGCAATTCAGATCCAGGGACCACACATTTGCTCCATAAGATGCACAGACATTTCCCATTACTTTTTAGGAAGAAAAAAGTGCATCTTATGGAGCGGAAAATACAGTAATTCTATACAGAAAACTGGAACCCAAGGGAAAACTTTGTGTTTACCCACACTGAGAAAAGCTTCCCAACAATCAACTTTAAGTAACTATACCTCCTTAAGTAACTTTAATATACTGTTTCTTTTTAATCTTTCCTGTTATTTTTTATTTATTTTTAAATCTTGTACTCACAAAGTTGTAGATTCACAAAGTTATGGATATAAAATTTACAGCAGCCATACAGTCCTGCTTCTGCCTGCCTTCATGAGTAGGGCCATGTGTCCACTATTACCTGCTCTGATGAAGGTTGACCAATGTACTCCCCACATAATGATACCACTGGCCTCAAAGACAGAAAGTGGCCACTGTGACCTCATGTTGATGCTGCTTGCTTGAAAAAGGCCCCAGCCATTGTGACTTCATGCTGATGCTGCTCACCTGAAGGAGAGGGACTGGCCACTGTGACCACATGCTGATGTCACCTGCTTGAAGGAGATTGGCCATTGTGAACACATGCTGGTGCCAGGATACTGACTAATCCATGTGTCCCCATTTGGCTGTCCTTCCCAGGAAGAGAGAAACTGTCAAATGTACCAACCCACCTGAAGGAGAGAGAGGCCATCCTTTTCAATTCGTTGTATATCATTTCCCAGTAAGCTTTAACCTTACTATAAAGGCCAGCCATTCTGGACAGACAGCCTTCCTCCTTGTATTGCCGAGACACCAATTCAGCCTTTGGCTGTGCTGTATTTTCCAAGCACCCACTTTGCCACCGTAAACATTGGGATGCTGTCCTCTGGCCACATAATCCACTGTTTGGCATGAGCTGAACCGGTGGAGCCATGTTCAATGCAAAGTGGACAATGGTGGGAATGGAGGCAACATCTGGACATCTTCTTGCAGAAGCAAGAAAAAATGGTGAAAGAGAAGCTGAACTCTTCACAGCTCAGGAAGGCCGCCCAGCTTCTTGGGCCTAATCCTCTAGAGACTTTTTCCTCCTAGTAAAGTAAGTATTAATTAAAGACTGCTGCTTATTCCAGCAAGGGGTTTGGGTATTTTTCTCACTGGGTTCTAGCCATGATGTGAGGGAAGTTCCATGAGCTCTATGAAGGGGACCCTAGCTCAGTGGTTGTTGTTGTTTAGTCGTTTAGTCGTGTCCGACTCTTCATGACCTCATAGACCAGAGCACGCCAGGCACTTTTGTCTTCCACTGCCTCCCGCAGTTTGGTCAAACTCATGCTGGTAGCTTCAAGAACCCTGTCCAACCATCTCGTCCTCTGTCGTCCCCTTCTCCTTGTGCATCAGGGTCTTTTCCAGGGAGTCTTCTCTTCTCATGAGGTGGCCAAAATATTGGAGCCTCAGCTTCACGATCTGTCCTTCCAGTGAGCACTCAGGGCTGATTTCCTTACGAATGGAGAGGTTTGATCTTCTTGCAGTCCATGGGACTCTCAAGAGTCTCCTCCAGCACCATAATTCAAAAGCATCAATTCTTCGGCAATCAGCTTTCTTTATGGTCCAGCTTTCACTTCCATACATCACTACTGGGAAAACCATAGCTTTTACTATACGGACCTTTGTTGGCACGGTGATGTCTCTACTTTTTAAGATCAGTGGTAGGGCACATGTTTTTCATGGAGAAGTTAACAGGATGCTTTTGACATATAAAGCCTTAAATGGTCCAGGACCGCAATACCTCAAGGACTGCCTCTTTCCATATGAACCTATCCAGACCCTGAGGTCATCTTCTGAGGCCCTCCTTCATGTGCCTCCTCCTCGAGAGGTCCAGAGGGTGGCAACACGAGAATGGGGCCTTCTCTGCAGTGGCTCCCTGTCTGTGGAATGCTCTCCCCAGGGAGTTTCGCCTGGTGCCTTCATTATACACCTTTAGGCGCCAGGCAAAAATGTTCCTTTTTAACCGGGCCTTTGGTTGACCTGATTGACATCCTATGCCCTTTTAAAATGTGGCTCTTTTTGGGGGGTGGGGTATTACTTAGGTTATTGTTTTATTTTGGTTTTTTATATTGTGATCTTTTCTGTGAACTGCCCTGAGACCTCTGGGTATAGAGAGGTATATAAAATCAAGAAATAAATAAAATAAACAAACAAACAGGCTCGCTCCCTGGTCATAGCCATAGCTGTCAAGTGTCCCTTATTTGAAGGGACAGTCCCTTATTCCAGCGCCATGTCCCGCTGCTGTCCCTTATTGATGGATGTCCCTTAAATGTTCCTTAAATGATGTCCCTTAAATTTCAAAGGAAGCAGCTCCTCTCCCTCCCTCCCTGCTGGCCAGGGAGGAGGGAGGCTCCAACTGTGTTGCTTGGCTGTGTTGCTCACCGAATAAGAAGCCTAAGAACGACTGGGCGGTGGAGCTTGCATGCCTTGTGTGTGGCTAGTTAATGCAAGCTGAGGGGGTTTTTGAATGCTGGACACCATTTTGTTGTACGTGCTGCTGCAAACTTTGCAAAGCCAGGCCAGGGAGCCATCTTAAGTTGAGGCTGCATAGGCCTTGTGGGGCATGTGATTCGGATTCTATTCAGTTGAACCTCTGGTTACAAAGTTGGTTGGACGGTGTTCTCGGAGCTACCAGCATGAGTTTGACCAGACTGCAGGCAGACAGGAAGACTGGAGTGCCTGGAACAGGTGAGGCTGCAGGTCCCTTATTTTCAAGGCTGCTGGTCCCTTATTTTCAAATCTGTAAGTTGACAGCTATGGTCATAGCTGTCAACTTTTCCCTTTTCTTGCGAGGAATCCTATTCAGAATAAGGGAATTTCCCTTTAAAAAAGGGAAACTTTGACAGCTATGTCCCTGGTGCCTCTAGGAAAAAAGAAAGAACAAAAAAGATCAAGGTGAAAGATCACATCTTTCACTGATGCAAAAGATTCCTTGAGAGTGCCTGCAAATCAGAATACGCAATACTGATCTAGATGGAAAAACATTCTGACCTGTTATACGTCAGGCAGTGTTCATTGTTCCTTTTATCTTTACAGCTTGATCCATATTTCGAAATTGCCTTTTGACCCAAATCAGGGTCTTGAGCTGGAAAATAAGTCAGTGTGCTATCGAACATTTCCTGCCTCACTTTTCCATGCAAGACTGAATATATGGATAATACTCATCGTCCAGTCGGCTGCCTCCGTGGAATCCCCAAAGCACCGGGATTTTTAAACTTCTGCTATCCTAAAAACGTTCTCCGATAACTCTTGCTTGAAGAGACACTGTGTAAAACCAAACTCCTCTCTGCCGCTTTCCGGCGTAGAGAAATGGAGCAGAAAAAAATCACAATCCTCCTATAAATACCACAGATGGCACCGCATGTGCAAGTGTGTGTACGAGACCAGAGAACATAAACACCGAGGAAGGAAAAGCTAGTCTGATCCCTAATTGCCAGGGAGAGTTAGAAAGTGACACTCCGTTTCTTTTAACGTTTTCGTAGCATAATTAAGTCAGATTGGTCAAAGAAATCCCTTCCCTGTTATCGCACAGAAAATCTCAGCTGGCGAATTATTGGGAGGTGCTATTTTTGAAAAACGCTACGAAGTTATCTGATGAGACTATTATCAGCGCAGAAAAATAGCTCCGGGGGGGGGGGGAATCTCAAAATTTTTATTCGAAAACCACATGCCGATAGTAACGTGGAGTCACGCGGGAACAACATAGTTGTTCCCGCGGGTCGAACTACGGCCTAGAGGAAGTGTCGGGGGCAGCAAAAGGCTGCCTTGTCTCAGCTGCCCCCCCCCCCCCAGATTGGGTATTGTTTTAATAAGCAGTCATCCATCTCTCTGAGGGCAAACAAAACGGGCATTGCTACAAATATTCCACACATGAGCACGCAGACGAGAAGGGAGGAAGATGAATGAGGAGGCCCCTGTTTTTTAGAGATTGCCATCATTCATTTTGATGGCGGCCTATCAACACGAACACGGCGATCCGGAGCTTCGCTGCAGGCACAGGAGCTCTGATAATAAGTTCACAGCATCCCTGTGTGTGCGGGCAGAGCCAGTGCTTCAGGAGCTGGGAAGTCTACGCAGCCTTTTGTGTGCATGGAGTTGCCCTCTCTCTTGAAACATACGACAGGGCCGACACATGTTTAGGAGCTCCATGCGGTCATTGGAGCACATGTGAAGGATTAAGGCCTAGAATGCACTGCTCTGCACTTGACCCCATCTGGAGCTCCCCCAAATGACCTTTTCGTCCAGCATTTCTCCTGATTTGATTGCACAAGGCTTGCATGGAGGTTAGAGCAATGTCTAGCCTTAATTCGTTATGATTTGCTTGAGGGGTGTTATCACGCCTTTGCATTAATTATTAGTCCACCCCACGCTTTTCAGCCAGTTTCCCTGCCACATTTATAACCTCAGAAATGTCCTTTTCTTTTTTAAAAGAGGGTTTATTGTGTTAGGACGACAGAGTGTTTCAAACCACTTGAATTGGGAAAGTTTCTCAGTATTCGCCTGAATTCCTTGCACAAGATACTAGAGACTAGATGTATACCTGCCTGGAGCGATGCCTCAAGGCCTTTCCCATGTGCTACATTGAGAAGATTTTGGGTATCACATGGCAGGAGTGTTATGTACTGAAGTTCTCACCCTGGGCCAACAGGGGGATACTGTAGATAGTTATGCAAATGAAGGATCGAAAGTGACGTTCAGTGATTGGATAGTTTTAGAAAGTTGTTACAGTAACGTTGTACTGGAGCTCTATATAAGCAGGCTGACTGAACCCTTCAGTTCAGTTCTGTTCTGGCCTCTGAATAAACAAGAGCTGTTTGAAGAATCACTGTGTCGTCTGATATGTTCACCCACAACTTAACAAGGACAGAGTCTCAAACAAAGATGGGCTCTCCCAAGCTCACATTCTCAGCACGTTTGCACTCCTGTCTCAGCGACATCTACACCGGCTTGGCCATGTGCACAGAATGGAAGATGGCAGATCCATGGGGAGATGGCTTCAGGAACCAGGCCCATTGGCAGGCCAACTCTGTGTTACAAAGTTGTCTGCAAACATGATAGGAAGGCCTGCAACTTCAACCCTGCTGCATGGGAATCCATTGCGGACGATTCAACTTAGCAGTGTTCACAGTGGATTTGAAAACACAGTCCTCTTGCTTCACACAGAATGGAGTCTCTCCTTCGCTAGATACCTCCCATGTGACCAATGTGAGCCAATTGCATGAGAACTACTTGAAAACTCCTTTCTGGGAGATGATATATAATGAAATGGGAAAAAAATGTCTAAAATAATGTTTGTTAAAAAAGCTTTTTTATTAGGAATTATAGGTACCGAGATTCCAAGGGACCAGAAAAGACTTTTTATGTATGCGACAACAGCCGTACGGATGTTATTGGCCCAGAGATGGAAAGAAGGAACATTCCCGACCAAGGAAGAATGGCAAAGCAAGTTGATGGACTATGTGAAAATGGCAAAACTAACTGGAAAGCTCAGGAACTAAGAGGACAATAACTTTTAAAAAGAATGAGGGAAATTTATACTTTACTTAGGAGACCATTGTAAGCAGATGAAAGCATTGGCAGGATTTTAACCACACTTGTAAAGTAACAAAAACTATGGACAATTTAGATGGATAAAAAATTGTGGATAATGGACTGATATGCAGCTGTAAATATTGACATTAGGGCCCATAAAGGGTATGGGGGGAAATCCTGAGATTCCGAGTAATCTCTTTATATGTTGTTGTTTTTGAATTGGCTTTGTTTTAAGTTTATAATTTCTAAAATCAAACAAAAATTATTTTAAAAAGAGAGAGAACTACTAGAAAACTCTCTAGAATTCAGTTACCAACCAATCAAATTTAAGCACGTAGTAATGCATAAAAGCATGTACAGTGGTACCTCAGGTTAAGAACTTAATTTGTTCCAGAGGTCTGTTCTTAACCTGAAGCTGTTCTTAACCTGAAGCACCACTTTGGCTAATGGGGCCTCCCGCTACTGCCTTGCGATTTCTGTTCTCATCCTGAAGCAAAGTTCTTAACCCGAGGTACTATTTCTGGGTTAGCGGAGTCTGTAACCTGAAGCGTATGTAACCTGAAGCGTATGTAACCCGAGGTACCACTGTAGAATGTCAATGAATTAAATTACTAAACTTAACACAGCGATGGTGGGTTGCTCGGTGGTGGTGCTGGAAAAGGACAATACCCTCCCCCTTAATTTTACTCCCTGGAAAAAACAGAGGGGTTCCAAGCACTTGGAAGGCCACAAGATGTGGCCGCGTCTGACTTCACACACTTCTAGACCGGAAGCACCTACACCAGGGGTCAGCAAACTTTTTCAGCAGGGAGCCAGTCCACTGTCCCTCAGACCTTGTGGGGGGCCAGACTATATTTTGGAGAAAAAATAAATGAACCAATTCCTATGCCCCACAAATAACCCAGAGATGCATTTTAAATAAAAGAACACATTCTACTCATGTAAAAACACGCTGATTCCCAGACCATCCATGGGCCAGATTTAGAAGGTGATTGGGCTGGATCCGGCCCCCGGGCCTTAGTTTGCCTACCCATGGCCTACAACCACCCAATCACTGCACTTTTTACTGTGAGCTGCATGGTGAGCTACAACCGGCCTCCCACACCTGGTGGCAGGGAGACGAGGGCAGAAATGGCACTTTTTGTTTATGTACATGCCACTATGTTCCGTTCTCCATGCACAAGAGAGCATGACACATAACCCCACGGGCAAGAAAAGGCATTTTCAAACTACCTCTTTCTTTTCCTTTTCAAAAAGTTCCTCTTTATTTTAAGAAAATGCCACTTACATAACAAATATGCAGACAACATAGTGTCCCACAGTGAACAAAAGGGACATTTGCATGTAATAAGTTACTAAGCAACTAAAAACAAACAAAATGGGACAAAGGAGGTTTGGATGATAAAAAGTGCTAGACAGGCATCGGTGTTCATCTAAAGTGCCATTTTATTTAAAGGGGGAGGCTTTGGCATTAATTATAAGATGGGGAGAGAGGGTGGGAGAGATGCAACATGGAACGAACTGGAAAGTCAGCAAGCTGAATCCAGATTTCACCTGAGCAGAGCAGAACTTGGGTGAGTGTGATTTCCCCCCACTAATCCCTTTCCTCTTTCCACAGTCCTTTACCTACAGCAGTGGTTCCCAACCTTGTTTTGGTCATGCCCCACCTAAGCACCTCTAAAATCCTGACCCCCCCCCATGATATATAAATCTTATTACAGTGGTACCTAGGGTTACAGACGCTTCAGGTTACAGACGCTTCAGGTTACAGACTCCGCTAACCCAGAAATAGCACTTTGGGTTAAGAACTTTGCTTCAGGATGAGAACAGAAATCGCGCAGCAGCGGGAGGCCCCATTAGCTAAAGTGGTACCTCAGGTTAAGAATAGTTTCAGGTTAAGAACGGACTTCCAGAACGAATTAAGTTCGTAACCCGAGGTACCACTGTATTCAAAAAGTGAACTCCTATTCATGGGGAGGAAGCCCAAAAGGCCATTGACTTGGTCTAACTTATCCCCCCCCCAAAAAAATTAAATTGCACCCCCTGTGGGGGGGGGGTGCCCCACATTGGGAAGCATGGATCTACAGGTTCAGACGACCTTCCAGCTCAGTGTGAGAGATGTTGCAGGGGCTGTAGTGCAAATGGGGAATCATTGAAAATTGCTTCCCCTGCTTCCAGCAATGGGACCCTGTGCTGGATCTCAGTCCATTCTATGAATGGAAGCAGCCCCTCCGTTTGGAAAAGAGATGTGTGCTCTGGATATGACCCTGCATGCAGTTGCGCAAGGTAGGAAGAGATATGGTGATGGGGGAGGGCAAGGAATATGGTTAACAATGACTTTTTATTATTAAGGTGCCATGGAGCAATTAACAACTTGCTGTCAGGCTTCGGGGGATCAGATCCCTCCCCCGGTGGCAGCAAAGAAGCAGATAAAAAAATAAGAGTTCTTAAGCTAAAGGTAAAGGGACCCCTGACCATTAGGTCCAGTTGTGGCCGACTCTGGGGTTGCAGAGCTCATCTCGCTTTATTGGCCGAGAGAGCCGGCGTACGGCTTCCGGGTCATGTGGCCAGCAGGACTAAGCCGCTTCTGGCAAACCAGAGCAGCGCACGGAAACACCGTTTACCTTTCCGCCGGAGCGGTACCTATTTGTCTACTTGCACTTTGATGTGCTTTCGAACTGCTAGAATGGCAGGAGCAGGGAGCGAGCAACGGGAGCTCACCCCATCGCGGGGATTCAAACCGCCAACCTTCTGATTGGCAAGTCCTAGGCTCTGTGGTTTAACCCACAGCACCACCCACGTCCCTAAGAGTTCTTACCGATTAGTTTATTCAGTAATCACAGCGAAAGACAAAGGAATGTGGTCTCTTTCTAGAAATGGTGTTGCTCCAAGTAAAGTCCCCACACACCTTCATCTTCCCAAATCTACGTCAGTCCTGTGCCAGCTAATCTGAGCCTTCTGCCACTGAGCTCTCAATGCCCATCTGGTCCTTGGAGAGGGGAGGTCAGGGATGCTTTCCAAGGACACTGAGTCTGTCAGCTTTCTCTCCCCTAGGGCTTCTTCTTTCTGCTGTTTCTCTTCCAATATTTCCCAGCTTCTCCCCTCTGAACTATGCCCTTCTGCAAACCACTGATCTAAATCTATACTGTCCTCCTGTTCTTGCGAAGGTTCAGGAGAAGGGGTGGTGGTCCCAACCATTCCTCCTCAGTCCAGCCCCTGACTGTGATCGCCTGGTATTCGGACTCGGATGCTGAACCTGAGGGATCCCAGCCTGCACAGGATTCCCAGCCTCTAGAACCAGCTGAGCCGGGGCTGGGGCTTGAGCCTGAAGGGTCCTCACCTGTGCTGGGTCCTCAGGTGCAGGCACCAGCTGAGTCTGCTCTGGCTCCTGAGGTGATGGAGGACCCATTGCCTGCAGGTGTTCCACTCTCAGCCCCGTCATGGGAAGCTGAGGTTGCCTCTGGGTCCGGCAACCCTCCAGCCTCTCCTGAGCTGCAGAGGCTCAGGGCAGAGAGGCGGAGGGAGCTAAGTTCTCGCAAGAGGAGTGCTTGCCTCCAGGCCAGGAGAGGCGAGTCACCAGAGGATCGGGGCTGCCCTCTGCCTTGGGGCAGATAAAAGCCGGCCAGCCCCAGTCCCAAGTTGTGGGAGTAACATTGTTGGTTGCTAGTTCCTGCCTGAACCCTGTCCTGCTTTCCTGTCTGAGATCCTGACCCGCCCTGGCTCCCTGCTTGCAAGCCTGTTCCTGACTTCACCTGACTCCCTGCCCTGCACCCAGCTTCAGCTACTACGGACTGCCTCCACGTTGCACCTTTGACCACGGACCGGACTTACCTTTGTTAAGGTAAGCTAAAACACAGATCTCTGTAAGAACATAAGAAGACCCCTGCTGGATCAGACCAAGGGCCCATCTAGTCCACCGTCCTGTTCTCACAGTGGCCAACCAGATGCCTGTGGGAACCCACAAGCAGAACCTGAACTCGCTGCTCCCAGGGTTTCCAGCAACTGCCATTCAGAAGCATTACTGCTTCTGTGCTATGCCACATGTGTGGGAATGTTCAGGGATGCAGGAGAGGATATATTGTCCGATTATATCCTTATCCAACTTGTGTTAACAAGTTCCCCAATTTCAGCAGAGTAACACATCCCCCTTTATTTTAAGTTTGCAACGGTTGCGTTTGCTCAGGCTCGCTAAAGCCTCTATAATAACTGTTCTGGTATTTCCCCCTTATTCCCTCATAAAATAGAAGAGACGACACAGTCTTTTACAAAAGTATAAAAAGAGTTTACTCACATTCTGTTCACAATCAGATCCCAGAAGGCAGACTTAGCTTAATGAAGTAACATACACTTGGAATCTATCTCTTAAGAAGACAGTTCCTTTGTCCTCTCTTGGCTAGAAGTCAAGATGGCATCTTTCGCTCAGTAGATGTTGTGTCTTTGATGCATGTGGTGAAAGAGAGAGAGATGGCTGCCCTGCCCTGTGCTTTTGTCATTACCTGCACAGGTGAGGCCACACCCACCTCTAGTCACATGCAGAGGAAGTCTGTCCCAGCCCAGAAGGAAACAGGACGTTTACCTGCTGGCTGGACAAACATCCCTCCCCATGTGCAAACATGTTCACTCTAGGAATGTTGTATTTGACTGCTCTTGTGTTTCACATCCCACACCATTCAGGGCTCTATGCTTCCTGTTGAGGCATAATACTTAAGCACAGCTAATATTTCTATCACCAAGTATACCCTCATAAAGCAGTTCTTAAAACCAAACTAAGACAATCCGGCAGCAAAGCTCCGACCTAGAACATGGTATCAGGCCATTAATGTGATTATATAACTGATTTTACATGCCTGGAAATGCCACTGGCATCAAGAGGCTTATTCTGTAATGCGACACCCCCCTTGAGCATTGAGGCATCACAATGAAATGGAGCTATGTTCGTGAATGACATAATTATTTGCTTGATCCACCAGCTCAAACCTCAGACTTGTTTTCCTAGGGGAGGAGGAAGAAGGATGCAAAATACACTGAAATGTGATATCCAAAGGGGGGGAACTTGAAGTTCGTGATTTAATAGTATAATGAGGTTTAACAGTCCAGCTGATGATATTCCCATATCAGGCTCATCGCTCGCACTGTCTTGTATTATGATAGCGCTGATAAAGGGAATGGCAGTTCATAACAACAAAAGGCTTTGCATGCCCTCGGCCTGCTAGACATGAACATAATGATCGGACTTCCAGCACATTCAGCCCAGGAGGAAGGGAGCCTGCTTTTCTTGAACCAGATAAAGGTAAAGGGACCCCTGACCGTTAGGTCCAGTCGTGACCGACTCTGGGGTTGCAGCACTCATCTCGCTTTATTGGCCGAGGGAGGCGGCGTACAGCTTCCGGATCATGTGGCCAGCACGACTAAGCCGCTTCTGGCGAACTAGAGCAGCACACGGAAATGCCGTTTACCTCCCCACCGGAGTGGTACCTATTTATCTACTTGCACTTTGACGTGCTTTCGAACTGCTAGGTTGGCAGGAGCTGGGACCGGATAGGACGTTCCTATTTTCATTGGAGAAATGTTGGCAGGTGTGCAAGGCTAGCTAACCACATTTTAAAGTAAAACACATTGCCATCTAAAGAGGCCACACACTCACACCATGTGTGGTGGTGGTGGGGTTCAGTCCAGGTGCTGCTTGGAAAACTACCGACCTTGAAAACACCACAGACAGGGTCTTCAGAAGCTACACATACAGAACTACATCTAGGGCTGCTCACAAATGGCCTCACAGAATTCTGCAGTCTATTTGTGGAACACAGCTTCTTTCTTGTTTTCCTCAGGGTTTGTTGTTTTTAAAATTGCTTCACCATTGCTGCATGTGGTACAGTGGTACCTCGGGCTACATACGCTTCAGGTTACATACGCTTCAGGTTACAGTCTCCGCTAACCCAGAAATTGTGCTTCAGGTTAAGAACTTTGCTTCAGGATGAGAACAGAAATCGTGCTCCGGCAGCGCGGCAGCAGCAGGAGGCCCCATTAGCTAAAGTGGTGCTTCAGGTTAAGTACAGTTTCAGGTTAAGTACAGACCTCCGGAACGAATTAAGTACTTAACCCAACGTACCACTGTATAGGTAAAGGGTAAAAGGACCCCTGACCATTAGGTCCAGTCGCGGATGACTCTGGGGTTGCTACACTCATCTCGCTTTCTTGGCCGAGGGAGCCGGCATACAGCTTCTGGGTCACGTGGCCAGCATGACTAAGCCGCTTCTGACAAACCAGAGCAGCGCACGGAAAAGCTGTTTACCTTCCCGCGGAACACTACCTATTTATCTACTTGCACTTTGACGTGCTTTCAAACTGCTAGGTTGGCAGGAGCAGGGACCGAGCAGCAACTGTGTCAGCAGTTTAGCCGCCATTTTGCATCCTCCACCATGGCAAGAGATGGTGGCTCCTTCAAAAGTAATAAGGAGACAAGCCAGAGGGTATTCTGCGAAATTTTTTTTTTTTTTTTTTGGTCTCCTGGGGAGGTTGTGGTGAAGAAGAGAAATAACTGAAATTTTCTTAGAGGGATAAAGTGTTTTTTGGGAAGCGTCAGGTCTGGGATTACTAAGAGGGAGAGCGTGCATCTTGGAGATTCCTCTGAACCGAGTAGGGATGACTGTTGCAGTGCTACGATTCCCTCAGGCTCAGCTATTATATTGCATCAGATGACAACTGCACTCCCATTGCTCTCTCCTGCTCAGAGCAAAAGGTCATCTCTCCTCCGCCACCTCCGGCTGAACTTTAGAACGGGTTACTTGCAGGCATTGCTGTGCCCTTTACGGAGCAAGATGTTGCACAGACGCAAGCCCCGTTTTACTCTGTTCCAGGGCTTGGTTTTGCCTAGAAAGGAAGTAAAAGAACACGCTGGCTTCTTCAGTCTCTGGGGCCTGTAGCAACTGCAGCGGAGTAGAGAAGGTCCGTGTTATTCCCTGTGTAAGAGATGAAATTAATTCAAGCAATTACGCCCCTAACATGATATATTATATCTGGGATAATGGGATTTCCCCCCCTTTTGAACTCAGGGCCCTCAGGAAAAGGCCAAGAGCGTTACTTGGGGGATAGGACCTATCTAAATGGTAACCAGCATGCCTCTTTCCAATCTAATTGAGTGCAGCAGCAAAAGATCAGAAGTGCCAAAGGCAGCTCCCCCCCCACCCGCACCGACTGTTTGAGAGCCCTGTACCTTGAACAGAATAAGAGAAGAAAGCATGTTATCAGGTGGTTTCCCCCTGTCTTAGCATGGCTGCAATGGTGAAAACGTCTTCTGTTTCCATTCTGTGCAACTACCCTGTTTCCCCAAAAATAAGACAGTGGTACCTCGGGTTAAGTACTTAATTCATTCTGGAGGTCCATACTTAACCTGAAACTGTTCTTAACCTGAAGCACCACTGTAGCTAATGGGGCCTCCCGCTGCCGCCGCCGCCGCGCAATTTCTGTTCTCATCCTGAAGCAAAGTTCTTAACCTGAAGCACTATTTCTGGGTTAGCGGAGTCTGTAACCTGAAGTGTATGTAACCTGAGGCACCACTGTATTAATTTTTGCTCCCAAAGATGTGCTAGGTCTTATTTTCCAGGGATGCCTTATTTTTCCATGAAGAAGAATACAGCACACATTTACAGTGGTACCTCGGGTTACATACGCTTCAGGTTACAGACTCCCCTAACCCAGAAATAGGACCTCAAGTTAAGAACTTTGCTTCAGGATGAGAACAGAAATTGTGCTCCGGCGGCGCGGCGGCAGCAGGAGGCCCCATTAGCTAAAGTGGTCTTCAGGTTAAGAACAGTTTCATGTTAAGAACGGACCTCCGGAATGAATTAAGTACTTAACCCGAGGTACCACTGTATTGCCTAATTGTGAGTCAGCCAGACTCTGTCAGGGCAGAGCGAGCAGCAGGCGGCAGCTTGTCCTGGCGGTGGCGCGGGCTCTCTGATTTAAAGAGACCTCTCACTGCCTGCCTGAACAGCTCCGGCTGCGCTGCGGCCAATCAGTGAGCTGCGCGGTGGCGCCCACTGCTACAGTCCAGAGGAATCAGACGCCTTACGGGGGCCTTATATTCCGGGGATGCCTTATGTTCGGGGGAGGCCTTATTATCGGGGAGGTTTTATTTTCGGGGGGATGCCATATATTACAGCGAGAGGCAAAACTGGAAGTACCGTATTTTTCGCCCTATAGGACGCACCGGCCCATAGGACGCACCTAGATTTTTTGGGGGGGGGATAAAGGGGGAAAAATTATTCCCCCCCCCAGGCGCGGGACCCAGAGCGATGCCAAAGCTGCGTGCAGCTTTGGCATTGCTCTGGGAGCTTGCGGGGCTGGGGGAGGGGGAAGCCCTCCGCCAGCCTCCAAACCAGGTCGGGAGACAGCAGGATAGCGCGCTGCGCCTCTCCCGCTGTCCCCCGAATCTGCGGGGCTGGCGACGGGGAGGAGCAGGCTTCTCCCCCCCACCGCCAGCCTTCTAACAAAGTCGGGGGACAGCAGGATGGCGGCATTCCGCCTCCTCGCTGTCCCCCGAGCTTGTGGGGCTGGCGGTGGGGCTCTCCTGAAGTCTGGAGAGCGAGAGGGGTTGGTGCGCACTGACCCCTCTCGCTCTCCAGGCTTCTGCGAAAGCCTGCATTCGCCCCATAGGACGCACACACATTTCCCCTTCATTTTTGGAGGGGGAAAAGTGCGTCCTATAGGGCGAAAAATACGGTAGGTCTTATTTTCGGGGCATGTCTTACTTTCAGGGAAACAGGGTATTAGAGACACGAGGTATCTACCTGGGTCTAAGCTTGACAACACTTTAGAGCAGGAAGGGGCAACCTCTGGCCCAGGGGAGAAATTCAGCCCCCCAGCTCTTTGGCCCTTGAGACTCTCCCAGGTCACACACCCTTCCCAGCCAAAACCTCTCTCCCTAAGCCACAAGCCCTGCTCTGCACCCTCCTTGCGTATTCTTGCCTGGATGGTGCGAGCCAACAGCAAATCACACTGAGCAAAGTGTAGTTAACTCTTTATTGACAAAAACAGTGTCAGGCCTAATGATCACAGGACTCATCTCTGGCAGGTCTTCCCCCATGAAGCGGTTGCTGAGACTGAAGGTCCTCACTTCTCCACAGCTGCCAAAGTCTCCTCCTCTCCAGTATTTTCCCCAAGCGATCTGAGACTGTGCCTGTATGAAACTTCTCCTCTGCCCACGTCACGTCCCTCCTGGTTTTGGAAGACAAGTGGGTAGGGGAGCTCATTGCAGTTGGAGGGGGAAGACACCCCTGCCTCATCTCTACCTCTTGGCCTCCTTCTCCTCCTGCTTCACCTTCTGCCCTAATTCTGGACTTCTCTCTGCCACAGACTCTCCCAGCTCACTAAGCCCTGTTACCTCTTCAGCTTCCGACACCTCCTCTTCCCAGACTTCTCCCTCTGACCACTCATCATTGTCCTACCACCAATCCCCTGGCTCTGAGCCCTCTTCCCTTGTGGGTTCGCCAGCTGATTCCTCTGTGTCCCACCAGTCTTTGACACTGGAATGAGTCTTTGAACTCTGATAATGCCTCTTGCATCTGTGGAAGATACAGAGCACTGTATAAGTATCTACAGAAACTAGCCTACTGCACAAAGCATTGGATTCAGACCCATTGCACTGACCCCAAACTTGAACTTATCAACTCAACCAGAATGGCCGATGGATGGGGATGATGGGGATTTATAGTCTAACAACCTCTAGTAGGCTAGAGTTCCCCCACCGCTGCTCTACAGTGACTGGGTTGCCTATTTGTGAAGTTCAGTTCTTCCATGTCACCCACCTACACCAGCCTCTCAGTTGGGGGGCACCACCAGGGGCGGAAGAAGGGGGGTGCGGTGGGTGCGGACGAGCCCGGGTGTCACCACTGAGGGGGTGACAAAATGGCGGGTGACACTCAACATGGGGCCTGCAGTGCGCCTGAGCCACACGTCTCTCCTGGGAGAGACACTGTGGCTTGGGCACACACAGGCTCCATGCTGCCCAAACAGTTTGCCCACTGCCTCCCCCCCCCCCCAGCTGTAGGGCGGCTGAGTGGGAGGAGGGAGGCAGACTCCCAACAGACTGCAATCTACTCCCAATATAAAACAAACTGGCAATGATCTACCCATTGGGGGGAGGATGGACCAATGTTGTTGAGCTTTTTTGGGGGGGGGGGGACAGAGTTCTATACATACCTTTAAATCAATAGCTAAGATCTAACGCTATACGAGTGATAAATTGACCTGATGCAATTAGACGGCAGGGACGGAGACATTCATTCCCCCTTTTTAAAAGTCACGCGACCGATAAGGATCGCACGATCGACCGCAATTGACCACGAGCACCAGGGGATCTACCTGTCGACCAGTTGGACATGTCTGCAGTAAAACAATGTTGAAGGCAGCAGTTACAAGTAGCGGATCTCTGCAGTCACAGCAGGCGCTGTGATTCTCCGGCGGTTGGACTTCATCCCCAGATGTGCACTCCCTTGTCTCTTGAGACGGATGAATACCAACAACTTACAGTTAGTTATAGTAAACATTAAAGCCAAACGTCTGCCTGGCACCTTTCACCTGGTTCTCAATTCCATTTTAAAAAATGATAGTACATTTTATCGTTAAATAGGGACAGGGAGAGCTTTTGTACGACCCGTACAAGTCAGGCTGCTCACACTTCCGTGGATCCAAAATGCGTGAGCCATCACCATCATATCACAGAAGCCAGCTGGCTCCCGGCAGCCCCTAGCAATTACACAGGTAAGGGCACGATGCACTAGAATGGCTTGTGTTGATCAGCATGAGTCATCTGGGCACCGAGGAGGTTTGTCAAAGAGCCAGCTGGGTGAAAAGCTCATACAAGAGCAGAGCGAGAAGTAATTTCAAGCAAGGAACGCTTTATTGCGGCCTGCTTGTACAGTCCCTCTGCATCCATTGAAAAGAGGTTCCCAGGGATGGATGAGACTATATTTTATTTTTAGAGCTGGGTCTTGGCGCTGGTTTTTTCGGAGCTATCGAGTGAGCAAATTCCACTCGTGCCTCCATTCATGATGCATGTCCAAAAAAGAAAATGGAAATCAACAACAACAACAACCCGGGATGCAACAACTCTCAATTCCTCCAAATTATTTTTTCCAGGGTGAGTGTGTGTGTGTGTGTGTGTGTGTGTGTTGTATAGACTATCCTCTTTCTTGGCACAAGAACATGGGGTCCTCCAATGAATCTGATGGCCAGTGAATTCAGGATAAGAACCTCCCCCCTCCCAGAAAAAAAGGAGGAGGAGGGAACAAACAAGAACAAAACTGGGGGCACATACAATTCAACCCTCCAAATATGATAAACAGTGCTTTTTTTCCTTAAAAAAATGTTTAGGGGTTCTCTCATTTTCCTACTCATATTGAAATACTGCCCCTCAATGAGGCCAAACTTAGATTCACAAAATGTTTAGGGGTATGCGTACGCCTGCGCCCCCCATAGGAAAAAAAGCACTGATGATAAATATATGCAAAAGAGAAGTACTAGTTACAATTTAGTATAATAAGGGGGGGGGGGAATCCATGGTGTGTTGACATTTTTTTTGGGGGGGGGACAAACTATAGTTATAACAATCTACAATACAATCAATGGGCTACAAAAGACTGGGATAAAATGGCAAAGAGATGGCCATCAAATGTAAGTTGGTATTACTGTATGGTCCTAGCAAAAACATGAATTGCAACACACAAAAGCATACACTATTCATTCAAAATATTTCTAGCCCACCTTGCCTGGACAAGCAATCCCAAGTCAGGATACAATAAACGTGTGTGTGTGTGTGTGTGTGTGTGTTTGTGTGTATTTGTGTTTGTGTGGAATCTGTGTACTGCTTATTGTAAATTGTGAAAGCCTCTGAGTAGTTTCCAGAAAATATAACATGCATATTAAAACTATTTATTAAAGTTATAAATTAAAGACAAGCTGACCTAAAAGACAAAAATAAAAACAGCTGTTTAAAATATAGATTGGAAAATAAAATTACATATTAAAATACATGCCAGCTTTACATAGCTGGGAGGCTCGCCTAAACAAAAAAACAGTTTTTAGCAAGTTCTGTAAGGAGCACAGCAAGGGCACTTACCTAAGGTCAATCGGCAGGGAATTTTGCCCACTGCTGCTACACTGAACGATTGGTTCATTACAAAACTAGCACAAATTATTCAATAAAAGGACAGCAAAAAATTACCCAGCAGCAGCCCCTGCAGCAAAAACAACAGATAACCAGGTCTGAGCCCTAACACTCTGCAAATATTTGCGACAGGAAATAGGCATTCAGCTGACAGCAAAAACTAACTAGACGAGGTGCCAACTGTATCTTCGAAGGAAGGGCATCTTACAGCCAGGGTGCCACAACAGAGAAGGCCCTTTCCTGTCTCAGCACATAACAGATCTCAACTGGCTGAAGCACAGATAAGAGGGTCAACGATATATCTCGCAATTGTGTACACATACATACACCCCTACACACAAATATATCTGTCAGTAAAATAAGCAAGTTCGAAAATTTCTATAAAGCCAATTCTGTATACATTTGCCTGAGAATAATTGCCATTGATCTCAGCGGGGCTTACTTTTAAGTCTGACATATGCAGGATGATGCGATCCTACACGTCCCTGGGAATAACCCCAAGGAACTCACTGGGGTTTACTTCCAAGTAACCATGCATTGGATCGTGCCTCACATTCCAGACAAAAGATTAAAAGAGTGGCAAAATAATATTATTAGCATTTATATGGAATAATGAAACCCCCAGAGTGAAGTAAAAATTCTGCATAAGAAGCGGGACAAGAGAAGGGTAGGAACACTAAATATTCAGCAACATTATCATGCATTTAAATTAAAGTTGGTGGTGGACTGGCTAGACGGGACATTTATAGAATCATAGAATTGCAGAGTTGGAAGTTGACCCCAGAGTCCTCTAGTCCAATCTCTTGCAAGGTAGAAATCTCAACTAAATAGAATCATAGAAGTTGGAAGAGACCCCGGGGGTCTGACTCTGCTTCAACAACTTCTTCAAAGCTTCAACATTGCCTTCTTCCACTGTATTAATTGATTTGGAGCTTTGTAAGTGATAAAGAACAACAAAAGCAACAACACGATCTACTAATTAGATATAGTGTGAGAATTTCTTTGAGCTCAGCTTGGAATCAAACCCAGGGAGTTTGGAAGACCCAAGTCCAAATAGGTTGCGAGTACCTGGAAAAGGGACGCGGGTGGCACTGTGGGTTAAACCACAGATCCTAGGACTTGCCGATCAGAAGGTCGGCGGTTCGAATCCCTGTGATGGGGTGAGCTCCCGTTGCTCGGTCCCTGCTCCTGCCAACCTAGCAGTTCTAAAGCACCTCAAAGTGCAAGTAGATAAAGAGGTATCGCTCCGGTGGGAAGGTAAACGGTGTTTCCGTGCGCTGCTCTGGTTTGCCAGAAGCGGCTTAGTCATGCTGGCCACATGACCCGGAAGCTGGACACCGGCTCCCTCAGCCAATAAAGCAAGATGAGCGTCGCAACCCCAGAGTCGGCCATAACTGGACCTAATGGTCAGGGGTCCCTTTACCTTTACCTGGAAAAGAAAGTCTCCTGTCCATCTCTGCCACACAAACCAAAGCCCAACAGACACTCTGTCCCTTCCATTCTTCCTTGCCTTGCCTGATTATTGAGACTGGGAGTTGTGGCTGAAGCAGCAGCAATGAGAAACAAAGGGGTCCTTTTTTTGCCTCCCTCCACTTCTCTCTCCCTCGCTCCTCCACATTCAGAAATGCTTATCATAGAATCATGGGACTGTAGAGTTCCAACCCCTGCAATGCAGGTATCTCAACGCGTGGCTCCCCATCCGACTTCAAACCATACTGTTCCCTGCTTAGCTTTGCAAATGGGCTAGCAGTTTTACTGCAATCCCTTGAGCATGGTCGATTCTGGAGGGCAGTTGTGGGACTCCTTTTATTAAGGATAGCTTCCCAGAAGTTGTTAGACTCCAACTCCCATCAGCCCTAGCTAACCTGCTCAATGACCTGAGATTATTGGAGCTGTAGTCCCAACATCTTCTGAAGGGCCACAGGTTTCCTATTCCTGCTTTAAACAAATGACAACATCACATTCTTAGCCAGGGTGATGGTGGGTTGTGGGAGAGAGAGGCAGAGGCAGGGCGGTCTTAACCATATCCGGCGCTGTGGTGAAAAGCTCCCTCTGCCCCCCCATTTCCCATTGTTTTTTAGGGAGGATGGCACGGCCAGTGGCACTGTGGGAGGCGGGCAGCGGCTGGAGGGCGGCTCCTCCAGTGGGGAAGAGGCGGAGGCTGGATGTGGCACCTCCCAGCTCAGCTGGTTGCTTCGTGCCGCAGTGGCCATGGCAGATGGAGTCTCTGGGCGCGGCACTGCATGGCGGAGGAGGGCGAGGGCGGCGAGCTGTTGCCGGGAGGTGCTGTGTCCAGCCTCCCCTGGTGCCCTCCAGAACTTGGTGCCCTGGCGCCCCACACCACTAGCCTCTATGGGTAAGATACCCCTGGACAGAGGAACACCCCACTCTGGGTTGACCGGGTGAACAAGCACTGGGTTTTGTTTCAATTCCAGTCTCCTGCATCCCCTTGTGGGAGAGGCCTTGATGCAAGCCAGCTGGGTCTTGGGAGTTTGCCCATCCCCGATATTAACAACTAGTGGAAAAGGCCTGGTGTTGCTCAGGAACTCAAAGAAACCGAAAAGATCAGTTCAGTTCCAAAATCGGGGGTGAAAATCAGTACAGTTTTAAGAGGTTCAGTCCACCATCTTGTTTCTTAATGGCATCCAATCCAGTTGCATCAAACATCAACAAAAGCCCACTCCTTCAGCTAACTTTGTGGAGATTTTGCTTGTGTTGAGGTGTCTAAATGCAGAGACAACAGAGAAAGTGAAAAAGAACTTTCCAAAATACAGAGCAGAGGCACAGACTCTTATGAGAAGCCATGATTTTATAAAAAGGAGCCTTGGAAGCCAAACCCTTTAAGAAAGTCATACATTATCCCCCTGAAAAGTGAGAGGGGGGCGATTTACAAGAAACAATGAGCTGATTTATTAAAAGCACAGATATAATGCTACAGAGGATTAAGATGTGAAGAGTCTATGCTTATCTCCCATTTTAAAGAATACAATGTAAATAAGAATCTTGACTTCTCATCAGTCTAAAAGCCTAACCTCTCATCAAGATAAGCTCCAGTATTTTGCACTCTAGACCTAGTGAGTACACCACATGCATATATAACTATGTATATGTCATAAAAGGATTAGAAAAGGTCCCTTGAAATAAAAATAGAAGCAATTGTTTGGGAAAGTATGCTTTACATCATGCCAGCAGGGTAACGTGGATTATATCCTGCTGAAAGATAAGGATTTTATAATTTAAGATAGTTGCGTCATCGTTTTAAACATGTATTTATTTATAGTAAGCTTTGCATGGGATGTGGGTGGTGCTGTGGTGTAAACCACTGAGCCTTGGGCTTGCCGATCAGAAAGTCGGCGGTTCGAATCCCTGCAATGGGGTGAGCTTCCGTGGTTCAGTCCCAGCTCCTGCCAACCTAGCAGTACAAAAGCACATCAAAAGTGCAAGTAGATAAATAGGTACCGCTCCGGCGGGAAGGTAAACAGTGTTTCTGTGCGCTGCTCTGGTTTCGCCAGAAGCGGCTTAGTCATGCTGGCCACCTGAACTGGAAAAACTGTCTGCGGACAAACACTGGCTCCCTCGGCCAGTAAAGCGAGATGAGCACACAACCCCAGAGTAGTTTGCGACTGGACTTAACTGTCAGGGGTCCTTTACCTTTACGATATGTATAATGAACCATTGAAAGATAAGAAAGGAAGTCATTGATATCGTAAGGGTGTGAAATGAGTATTTTAAATTGTAAAACAGAAAAAAATTAATTAAAATTATCTAAATCCCTTTCTCTATCTATCTATCTATCATCTATCTATCTATCTATCTATCATCTATCTATCCATCTATCAGCCTCCTCATTACTGGGGCAATGAAAACACAGGGATAGGACCTCTGTCTTTTCCTTGTAACATGCAATTCTGCCCTGTATATTTTACTCAAAAGCCATTATCGAAACTCATGCTTCAAGCCTCTCTTTTCCCCCCTTGGTGTTGTGCCTGACCTTTCCAGAGATTTCTCTTAGACATTTGCAAGTCATCTTGCTTTGAGCTATGTTGTCTCCACTGGGAACTGAAATGTTTGACATTAGCATCATTCCCCACCCTCCCCTTTATTACTGTGGAGCCCATCTGAGTCTTTTCCAAGAGGACATTTTATAGCAATACATAGCCAATAAGGCGAAAGAGCATTGTGCTCCGAACGTCAAGTGTGCAGGCTGTTCCTTAGGTGAGAGGCAGAACATTACTCAGTGGGTTTTCCTTTTCAAAAGGCAAAAACAAATCAAACACCCTCTTCAAATGCATATATGAATTTCTTGCTGGATTATGGAGGTGGCTCTTCAGATATTTCGCATAAACGTCCTTCATGTTTATGCCTTCAGAAACCTATAGATTTTCCACCATGACAAAAGAACTGAAGTTTATTGCTCTGAATTTTAACATGCAATGCACTGGAAGGGGGAAAGAAGATGATAAAAATTCAGTTAGAAAACTGATTAAAATTGATGCCCGAGTTTTGGTTTTAACTATATGAAAAAAGCTGCCTGGTTGCTGTGTTGAATATACTACAAAAGAATATAGGGACCCAGTTTGGATTATGATCTCCCTAAAAGCACATGCCTTTATGCCTTTTCTACCAGATGTGCTTGTTCCATCTCTGACCCCTACTCACGAGACATCTATATGCGGGTGCTGTCTTTGAATTGGGCGTACGCACTTAAAAATGCAAATCTTGCATAGTATATAGCTATAAAGATAAAGGGACCCCTGACCATTAGGTCCAGTCGTGACCGACTCTGGGGTTGCGGCGCTCATCTCGCTTTATTGGCCGAGGGAGCCGGCATACAGCTTCCGGGTCATGTGGCCAGCATGACTAAGCCGCTTCTGGCAAACCAGAGCAGCGCACAGAAACACCATTTACCTTCCCGCCGGAGCGGTACCTATTTATCTACTTGCACTTTGACGTGCTTTAGAACTGCTAGGTTGGCAGGAGCAGGGACCGAGCAACGGGAGCTCACCCTGTTGCAGGGATTCGAACCACCGACCTTCTGATCGGCAAGTCCCAGGCTCTGTGGTTTAACCCACAGCGCCACCCGCGTCCCTGTATATATCTATACCACCACCCCAAATCCCGAAAACAACTGCATAGTTGAAAGGGTGATGGTGTTGTTGGAGACAGAGCAAGCATCCCTAGTGGATGGGGAAGGAGGCAGGATCAAACCCTCTGCTGCATCTGAGAGAAAGTAAAGAAAAGTTTCAAAGAAAATGCAGATTGCCAGCAAGATCCCTAATAACCCATACCTTGTCTAGCTTTGTAGAAATGGGGGATGGGAAAGAGGAGAGCCATGTATTTGGGCACTCACAAACAGGTTGAGGCAAGGACTGTCTCTTGGGTGAGGTAGATGTAAAAAAAAAAAAAAATTCACTTCAGCTATTTTAAATTCCATATTTTAAAGTGCACATCCCAAAGAAAAACAGTGGGTGGGTGGGCAGATACAACAGACTGTACATCGCCCCAGATCCAAACATGCAAATCATCTTCGGCAAAACCCCAAATTAAGATATTCCATCTTCATGTGTACGAAGTGCACAGCATTAAAAATGCAAAAGTCACAATTACCAAGCTAAAAATATGAAACGCACAGAAAAATAAAGTTGGGAACTGTTAACTGTTTCCCCAGCAAACACCGCAAAATGGGATATGCACATATACAAGCTGCAAGTTTGGTGTGATCCTGAGCCGAAACGTGCACCGCTGATCAGGTTAATTGCATTTGTTTTTATTTTAAAAGGCTGTCGTCGTGTGAGGTAAGGTGGAAGGGGAAGGAGAAGCTGAATATGGACATGAAGTCTGAGTGGGAAATGCCGTCAGACACACAAAAACCACTTCATGGCCTCCCTGTTGAAGGAGGCCAGGCTATCCCATATTCAAAGAAGGGTCTAGGATTTGCCCTGCATCACAAATACGGTCCCCAGCAATCAGCAAAATCACAAGTTAAGAGTTAGGATTGACCCAATGTTAACCCTTAAAAGGATACTTCGGTTTCACAACTATCGCAGATTACGCTGGTTCTTTCCAGGCATTCCCTACCTGGAGGTTCCACGTGTGTTAATTGAAGATAAGTGGAAGCACCAGTTTCCTCTCGGAAAAGTTCCCATGGTATCTGGAATGGTAACTGAAAAGCTGCCTGTTTGATATTAGGCTTCAAGACACAGTGTGCAGTGGGTAGGGCAAGGTATACTGTCATCCCAGGTTGCAGTGCATCCATCTCTGATGAATTTCTGGAATGGGCCTGGAACCCACCCTTGCAGAGGGTTCTGTTCTATGGGCAGGGCCGTCTTACCCATTGACGTTAGTGGCGCAGGGCGCCAGGGCGCCAGATTTTGGAGGGCACCACAGGCTGAGTGTCTGGGAATGAGAGTCAGGGCGTGCTCCCTTCCCTGCTCTGGGGCAGCCTGCTCCTCTCAGCCGCCCATCGGAGCACGCTCAGTCCGGCTCAGGGAAGCCCCTTTGCGTCCCCTCCTGCCGGGGCTGCCTGGGCACCTAGTGGGTGCAATCAGGGGCGGGCGTGGGGCAGGGCGGGTGTGTCTCTCCCACCCTCTCTGGCCACGTCGCTGCCTGCGCGCCTCCCTACGGAGTTGTGAATGGAGCAGGGAAGCACCCTGTGCAATCTCGGCGCCGAGTGAAGATGGGACAGCCGGCAAGCCACCTGATCTGCTTGCTGGCCATCCTGTTGCGCGGACATCCCCAGACAGGGGCAGATAAGGGGTGCCTGTTAGATTTCTGTTTTGCCACTGTGCAGATTTTGGAGTCACAAGACTCTGTTTACATTCCAGACTGTTGGTAGTCTCACGGGATATGGATGTTGATGTTACTGGTTTCCTGTTTCTTTGTTCCTGTTGTTCACTGACTCTCACAGAGAGCAGATGCATATTCTTTTCTGTCCTGCATAGTTAGAAATAAACGTAGCAATGTAGTACATATTTCTCGGCTCCTCCTGCTGTTTGGATACTCTGCGGAATGGGGAGTGTGCCTAAAGTCTCATTAAAGGCTTAGGTTGTTAATCACCGTTGGAGGAGAGCCTGATGGATTCGGAAGATACAATGTGGAAGAGAGCTATTTCAGCTCGGTCGTACGGAAACTCTGACAGGGCCGGGCGCTCAGAGGGAGGCTTCATGGGTGGGCATGGGAGGCCATCTGGGCTGTGATCTGGGCGCCTCTTACTTACGTGCAGCGCTGAGCGCACATTGGACCACGCGATGTAAAAGAGCCCCCCCTTAAAAAAGGTCAACAACTCTGGGAAATGGGGGGGGGGGCGCCGGAGATATATTTGCACCACAACGCCGGATATGCTTAAGATGGTCCTGTCTATGGGCAATTCTCCCTGCATTCCTGGACTGAATTATGGATGCGACAGAGTCCCAGTGGCAAAGAGGACTTTGGCTGAAGGGCAACTTAATACTTGGTTCCTTTATTACTCTAGTCGCCCTAGGGGTGAGTCAGATGGAGCAAAGCTTGATGGTTGCTCTCCTGGATTTGTGATGCTTCAGATACCATGATTAAGGAAGGGGGAGAAATTCAGTTTGGTTTGAATTTTAACGCAAACCTACCTAATTAACGCTTTCTGAAACAATATGCAAGTTGAAACCCAGCCATCAAGGCACATACTTCCTCTGAATTTTGTGTTGCAGTTCTTTTTTCTTTTTAAAAAAGGTTATAAAATGTGTGCGTTGGGGGAAAGTATGCATTAAAATGCACATATTAGTGAAATAACATATAGCATGGATTGCGTTGGGGAAATGTGATTGCAAAAATATGTAAAAAGGTAAAGGTAAAAGACCCCTGGACGGTTAAATCCAGTCAAAGGTAACTCTGGGGTTGTGGTGCTCATCTCGCTTTCAGGCTGAGGGAGCCAGCGATTGTCCACAGACAGCTTTCCGGGTCATGTGGCCAGCAGGACTAAACTGCTTCTGGTGCAACGGAACACAGTGACAGAAACCAGAGCACACAGAAATGCTGTTTGCCTTCCCGCCACAGCGGTACCTATTAATCTACTTGCACTGGTGTGCTTTCAAACTGCTAGGTTGGCAGGAGCTGGGACAGAGCAACGGGAGCTCACTCCATCGTGGGGATTCGAACCGCCAACCTTCTGATCGGCAAGCCCAAGAGGCTCAGTGGTTTAGACCACAGCGCCACCCGCGTACATCAGGTAAAAATGTGTGCATTGGAAGAAATGTGCACCAAAACGCTGAGAGATTTTCATGAGGACTTTTTTTTAAAAAGCAGCAAACTGATGCAGAGATATGGAGACCTGAAGTGAAGAGTGGAAAGATGAGAAACTGAAATCAACCAGATCCAGCCATTCCTAACAATGACTGTACAGGGCAGTGGTGGCGAACCTATGGCATGCGTGCTAGAGGGGGCACTCAGAGCGTTCTCTGTGGGCATGAGCGCTGTCTCCCCAGCAGGGCCGTAGCTTCTGTACTGGGGGTAAGGGAGGAGTGAGGAGGAGAGGGGGGCTGGGTTATGGTAAAGGTAAAAGGACCCCTGACCATTAGGTCCAGTCGTGGCCGACTCTGGGGTTGCAGCACTCATCTTGCTTTATTGGCCAAGGGAGCCAGCATACAGCTTCCGGACCATGTGGCCAGCATGACTAAGCCACTTCTGGCGAACCAAAGCAGCACACGGAAACGCCGTTTACCTTCCCGCCGGAGCGGTACCTATTTATCTACTTGCACTTTGACGGGCTTTCAAACTGCTAGGTGGGCAGGAGCAGGGACCGAGCAACGGGCGCTCACCCCGTCGCGGGGATTCGAACCGCCGACCTTCTGATCGGCAAGTCCTAGGCTCTGTGGTTTAACACACAGCGTCACCCGCGTCCCGGAGGGTCAAGGTAAGAATTAGAATTAGGGTCAGGGTCAGGGTCAAGGTCAAGGTCAAGGTCAAGGTCAGGGTCAGTGTTGTTTTATGTTTTATTCTGATTTAGATTCATTAGCGGTTGGTTTGCTTTTTTTCAATTTGTTGTGTTGCTGCTTTTTCACGAGTTGCAAGTTTGTTGGCTTTGTGGTTTTCTGCAAAGTTTCAGTTTTGATTTTGAATGCAGCCCTGCAGCCCCGGCGCTGAGTGAGGGAAGGCTGGGCCGGGGTGGCAAGGGGGCAGGCAAGGGATGTATATATCCTGCCCCCCCCCCCGAGGTGATTTTCTTGAGTCAAAATGAGAGTACCCCAAAACATTTTTGAAGAAAAAAAAGCACTGAGTTATACCATAAAATTATATATCAATGGAAAGATAATTTAATGAAGAACATAATGCATTAACTTTTATGAAGGATTATTTATTACAACAGCAGTCATAAAGAAGAAACGTGAAAAACACAGGAAAAATGAGATATACTGGTTAAATTGCCGTGTTGGCACTTTGCGATAAATAAGTGGGTTTTGGGTTGCAGTTTGGGCACTTAGTCTCTAAAAGGTTCACCATCACTGGTACAGGGTGTTGTTGTTGTTTAGTCGTTTAGTCGTGTCCGACTCTTCGCGACCCCCTGGACCAGAGCACGCCAGGCACTCCTGTCTTCCACTGCCTCCCGCAGTTTGGTCAAACTCATGCTGGTAGCTTCGAGAACACTATCCAACCATCTCGTCCTCTGTCGTCCCCTTCTCCTTGTGCCCTCCATCTTTCCCAACATCAGGGTCTTTTTCAGGGAGTCTTCTCTTCTCATGAGGTGGCCAGAGTATTGGAGCCTCAGCTTCAGGATCTGTCCTTCCAGTGAGCACTCAGGGCTGATTTCCTTAAGAATGGATACGTTTGATCTTCTTGCAGTCCATGGGACTCTCAAGAGTCTCCTCCAGCACCATAATTCAAAAGCATCAATTCTTCCGCGATCAGCCTTCTTTATGGTCCAGCTCTCACTTCCATACATCACTACTGGGAAACCATAGCTTTAACTATACAGACTTTTGTTGGTACAGGGTATCTACCTTTATTTCAGGAGGCTGCAAAACAGCAGCAACACCAAGCAACCATTTCTCATCTATTTCAGCTGGTGAAGGACCTGCATTTTGTAGGCAAGGGCTGCAGGAAAAGCACAGCCCACAAGCCTAAGGGTGCCATCCTCTGAATGTTAATGGGAGGAAAGGTTGAGGTTTGCTGCTGGCACAATCTGCAGTGAGGGATTTGTCCGGGAGTCAGCTTGCAAGAGCGAGCAGAAGAGACGGCATCAGTATGGGGAACGCAGGCCTTGTCTGTAAGAAGAAGCATCTCCAGAGAAGCTCAGAGAAGATAACCTGTTAATATATCGCAAGAGTCCCCTGGGTTGGCATGCTGCCCGAGACCACATAGATGGCAGCAGCTTTCAAAATATAATGCAATGGCCATCAGAGATTTGGTGAGCTGCGAAAAGAAGCAGGGCAGATGGGGAATGAGCACTAACTGCCTTGGTAGACAGCAGTGGAGTAGCGTGGGTTGTCAGCACCCGGGGCAAGGCAAGTAATTTGCGCCCCCTAACCCGTGGATTTGCGCCCCCTAACCCGTGGATTTGCCCTAACCCCAGATGTTGCGCCTGGTGCGGCCGGCCCCCCTTGCACCCCCCACGCTACGCCACTGGTAGACAGAGCAGCTTGCTGTACTAATTGTTCATTACACTTTTTTCTGTCCGTCATTGACAGTAATGGTTGAGATCAAACAGATAGGTTAGGAGTCACTGGGCCCTAGCTGTACACAGGTGTGCATGAGGGTGTGGTTTGTCAGGGGAGCCACGCCCACCCCTGGCCACGCCCACCACTAGGCCAAGAGACAATATGGCACTCATATCCCCAGCTTTGGTCCAGTAGAAGACAGACTGAATCAGGTCTAGTGTGTTGCCATCTCTACCTGTGTTGCCTTTCTGAATCCAGTTTGAAATGTTTTTGAAGGTTTCTTGATTTACGGCTAGCATGCAATTAGCTGTGTGTGTTGATGTGGGCGTTGATAATATAACTAGATCTCTAATAAGGGAACAGATTTGTATTAGAGGATGCCAGGTACAGATTATACAAAGAATTGCAGGTTGGCAATTTTAAGTGCGGAACTGAAGGGAGAGGGTTGCATTTCACAAAACATATTTGCCCCTCGCAAAAATGTGTCTCCTTTATTGCTGCATTGGGAGAGGTGCTGGGGAGATGATGCGCTATGTTCCCATGTCATAGTGCAATTGAGCCAACACTCCTTCATGATCCAATCCATTCCTGTGTTGTTAACATGGGGGGGGGGCAGGAATGGGGATAGGAATGCCCATCTCAATTAGTGCAGGGCCTCCATTTCTGGGTTCCCACTTGTCAATTTGCATTTCTTAGTGCAGAAAGTATTGATCTGATGTGTAGAGATCTTTCCCATTCTACTTAATTCAAGAGGGTTCTGGACGCTTCTCTGTGTGAAAGAAACAAGCAGAAGGTTCATGATGTTTGGGTTATTCCTTCCGAGAAGCTGAGCTATAACTGGTTCTGTTATCTCTTCTGTCAAGGTCATGCTGACTATAAAAGTAGGGCCAGAAGGAGCCTGGGTTTCACTTTCTCTTTCCCTTCTAGTGTGGTGTTCTGTACATAGTATGCTTACTGTTAAGATTTAGACTTATTATAAGTTATTTTAAGTTTAAGTTAAGTCTGCTGCAACTGGATTTCTTATGGATGGTGCCAGTCTTGAATGTATTGGATTTGTGACCGTTATGCTCATCTGCCTTGAGTAGCAGTATAGCTCTGTGGGATGAAATACCATTGGTCTATTTTTTGGGAATCCTGCAACGTATTTAAGTTTATACTCTGCTAACTACGTTGGAATCTGCTCTGGATCAATATTGAGTAGGATTTCATGACAGTTCTTCGTTCACCCTGTATCGTTTCCAATGGGATGCCCATCTCGACACATCTCTGAATGTGCTCAGCTATGCACATCATCATCCAACTGGTCGCATGTAACTGTGACAGCTGAAATGGGTAGAGCATCTGGCTATAAAACATTAGCCAAATGGTTTTGGCAATGGGGATATGTACCCTCCTGTCTCCTCTAAGAGTGAGCGCACCAGGAGATTGCATTTGCCTTCTCTGGTGTCATCCCATACCCAAATAATGTTCCAGATGTTGCTCGAAACTGCAGGAGGGGAGAGTGCTTCAGTCTTGCTCAAGGGCTTCCGATGGATATCAGATTGGCTGAACTCGATGGGCCTCTGGCCTGACCCTGCAGAGTTGATCTGACGCTCCAGATCTCATTGGCCAGATGGCTCTGTGGTGCTGTGACGTCATTGTGCTTATTACATGTTCCTTAATAGGGTAAGATAAAGGGACGCGGGTGGCGCTGTGGGTTAACCACAGAGCCTAGGACTTGCCAATCAGAAGGTCAGCGGTTCGAATCCCCACGAGGGAGTGAGCTCCCGTTGCTCAGTCCCTGCTCCTGCCAACCTAGCAGTTCAAAAGCACACCAGCGCAAGTAGATAAATAGGTACCGCTCTGGCGGGAAGGTAAACGGCATTTCCGTGTGCTGCTCTGGTTTGCCAGAAGCGGCTTAGTCATGCTGGCCACATGACCAGCTCCCTCGGCCAATAAAGCGAGATGAGTGCCGCAACCCCAGAGTCGGCCACGACTGAACCTAATGGTCAGGGGTCTCTTTACCTTTACCTAATAGGCTAAGATAATTCAACAAAGCAGATAATCTTAACTCTGGCCCTGGATGCTGCAGCATTAGAAAAGGCACACACCCCTAAATAGGAAAGGTGAGTAAGGTTTCAAGGGGCTTTTTTGCACCCAGTGCAAGGTTTCCCCACCCCCACCCTCTTGCAAAAAAAAAATGTTTAAAAAAATCAAAGCTCATAAAAATTGGACACAGCACTCACGAGCCTTTCAGGCAGGAAAAACAGATGAGAGAGCACAGAGGAGCGGCAGATGGAGGCAGGGAAGAGGGACCTTGCTAAAGAGCCTCTTCTGTGTGCCCGATTGCTGCATGAATGCCTGTGCAAGAGATACAAAACAGCCTTTGGTTTCCACAGCTAATTAGTGGCCTTAAGGGAGGTTGGAAAGAGATGTGCTCTGGTTTTTATGCTCTGCACAGCAGATGAAAGAGAAGGGAAAATCTCTACAACTGTTAAAAAGTGGGATTCCAAATCCTGACAATCTTTCCTGGCAGAAATATGTAGAAATGTGCAGAAGGGGTGTAGATAGGGCCGGCCCCCCACTGAGGCCAAGTGAGGTGACTGCCTCAGGCAGCAGAATCCCCAGAGCCAGCATATCCAGATGTCAACCCTTCTCCTCTTTCTCCCTGTCCCTTGTTCCTGATGTAGATCTTCACTTACCCCTTCTTCCCTGACAGGGAAGGGGGAACCATCTTGGAGTTCGCCTCAGGTGTCAAAATGTCTTAAAGGTAAAGGGACCCCTGATCATTGGGTCCAGCCGCGGCCGACTCTGGGGTTATGGCGCTCATCTCGCTTTATTGGCCAAGGGAGCCAGCGTACAGCTTCCGGGTCATGTGGCCAGCCTAACTAAGCCACTTCTGGTGAACCAGAGCAGCGCACAGAAACGCCATTTACCTTCCCGCTGGAGTGGTACCTATTTATCTACTTGCACTTTGACGTGCTTTCGAACTGCTAGGTTGGCAGGAGCAGGGGCAGAGCAATGGGAGCTCACCCCGTCGTGGGGATTCGAACCACCGACCTTCTGATCGGCAAGCCCTAGGCTCTGTGGTTTAACCCACAGAGCCACCCGTGTCCCATTCTCAAAATGTCTTGGGCTGCTCCAAATTTGCCCACTAGTCTAAAAACATTAGCAACCCAAGATGTACACACAAACACAAATATAATAGAGCAACATGTTGCCACTGGCTCATCCTACATTTGGATCAAACTGGTCTGGTGTTCAAGAACATCGCAAATAACAATTTTATTTATTGACTTAAAGGTAAAGGTAAAGGTACCCCTGACTGTTAGGTCGAGTCACAGACAACTCTGGGGTTGCATGCTCATCGCGCTCTATAGGCCAAGGGAGCCGGCGTTTGTCCACAGACATGTGGCCAGCATGTCTTAGTTGCTTCTGGTGAACCAGAGCAGCACACAGAAACGCCATTTACCTTCCTGCCAGAGTGGTACCTATTTATCTACTTGCACTTTTTGGCATGCTTTTGAACGGCTAGGTTGGCAGGAGCAGGGACCGAGCAATGGGAGCTCACCCCGTCGCAGGGATTTGAACCACCAACCTTCTGATCGGCAAGCCCAAGAAGCTCTGTGGTTTATTTATTTTTTTATAAATATTTTTATTAAGTTTCATTTCTTACAGTCAGAAATATACAGAATAAAGAAAAAAGAAAAGGAACAAAAAAAGGAAAAGAAATATAAAAAGCCAACTTTCCATAATGTTTTTACCGATCCAACTGGACTTCCCCACATCCTCCAAATCCTGCGTTCTTTGTGATAAAAACGTCAGCAATTTGTTACCTTGTTTCATATCTTATTGTATCTTTCAGTTATCATGTTTCTAAATTCAAAATACTGTATCCCAATTCTTATACTTTTAAAATAAACATAATAAAGTTATTTCATGTTTCCACCTCTTTTTTCTTATAACTTAATTTTCAATTCATCAAGTCAAGTTGCTGAAGCTAAAATTTCCTAGTCGTGCACATTCTTAACATTCATACAACTTATAATGTTTTTGTAAATAGTCCTTAAATTTTTTCCAGTCCTCTTCCATTGTTTCCTCTCCCAAATCTCAGATTCTGCCAGTCATTTCAGCCAGTTCCATGTAGTCCATCAACTGCGTCTGCCATTCCTCCAGCGTGGGTAAATCTTGTGTCTTCCAATGCTTTGCGATGAGAATTCTTGCTGCTGTAGTAGCATACATAAACAAGGTTCTATCCTTCTTTAACACTTTCTGGTCTACCATGCCCAGGAGGAAGGCCTCTGGTTTCTTGGGAAAGGTATACCTAAATACCTTTTTTAACTCATTGTAAATCACTTCCCAGAAGGCCTTCCCTTTTGGGCAGGTCCACCAGAGGTGAAAGAATGTCCCTTCTGCCGCCTTACATTTCCAACATTTGTTGTCAGACAGGTGATATATCTTAGCTAGCTTGACTGGGGTCATGTACCACCGGTATATCATTTTCATAATGTTTTCCTTCAAGGCATTACATGCCGTAAACTTCATTCCGGTGTTCCATAACCTTTCCCAGTCCTCAAACATAATGTTATGCCCAATGTCCTGTGCCCATTTTATCATGGCAGATTTAACTGTCTCATCCTGTGTGTTCCATTTAAGCAGCAAGTTGTACATTCTCAAAAGTACCTTAGTTTTTGGTTCTAGCAATTCCGTCTCTAGTTTCGATTTTTCCACCTGGAAACCAACTTTTTTATCTATTTTAAAAACCTCTTGAATTTGAGCGTAGTGTAACCAGTCCCGCACCTTATTTTTTAATTTCTCCAGGCTCTGCAACCTCCAATTGTCTCCAATTTTTTCAATTATTTCCCAATATTTCGGCCAGTAGGCCTCCATATTAGGTCTTTTTCGAGCCTTGGCCTCCACTGGTGATAGCCACCTCGGGGTCTTACCCTCTAACAAGTCCTTGTACTTTGTCCAGACCATAAGTAATGCTCTTCTGACAATATGGTTTCTAAACAATTTATGAATTTTAACCTTGTCGTACCACAAATATGCATGCCAACCAAAAGCATTGTCAAACCCTTCCAGATCTAGGACATCAGTGTTCTCCCACAGAAACCAATCCTTCATCCAGCAGAAGGCTGCAGATTCATAATACAACCTCAAGTCCGGCAGGGCAAACCCCCCTCTTTCTTTTGAGTCGGTTAATATTTTAAATTTTATTCGGAAGAAGCTCTGTGGTTTAGACCACAGTGCCACCCACTTCCCTTTTATTGACTTACGAGACCTACATACTACTTTCCCTCCAGAGAAAGGTGAGGAAGATTTGCTGCTGAGAGAGTTGCATGCTGAGCCCCACCCATCAAACTAGACTAGAGCAGCAACATATTTCACATTTCTCATCGTAGGAGCAAAATACTAGGCTCACCTGTCCCTCAATCTTTAGCAGATGACTTGCTGCTCTGATAAGTCAGTTTCTCATTTTGCCTGTCTAACAGGATATTGCTTTTCCTATTCTCAAACCGATTCCCTCACGGTCTGCAAGATCTATCAATATTTTAAATGGGAGAGTAGTTCATGTCTGATAATATGATTGTGACTATTTACAATCTTGGAATGCTTTTGAAGATGAGGTAAAATAGAAGTGGGATGGTTCCCCCCCCCAATTAATTCCAGGGTGTAGCTGGTAGAAATACTCACTACTGAAAGGCCTCTGTGTGCATTCATTTTGAACATCAGTGGAAGAAATCTCAGTAAGTCTGTGTTACGGTAAGGGTCTACATCAGGGGTCAGCAAACGTTTTCAGCAGGGGGCCAGTCCACTGTCCCTCAGAACTTGTGGGGGGTCAGACTATATGGGGGCATGAAATGGACGAATTCCTATGCCCCACAAATAACCCAGAGATGCATTTTAAATAAATGCACACATTCTACTCATGTAAAAACACGCTGATTCCCAGACTATCCGCAGGCTGGATTTAGAAGGCGATTGGGCCGGATCCGACCCCCGGGCCTTAGTTTGCCTACCCATGGTCTAAAGTCTGCTCCGATTTGGACAAAGTCTTGGCCATTCAGAGAAATCAAGCCTTTCTCTCCGTAACACATTAGCTGATTAGAATATAATAATCACCCCCAATTCCAGAACAATAATGATTAGTTTCAGAGCATCTGGCTAATAACATAGTATCCAAGCATCTCAAAGGGCAGATCTGCATTGTGAGCAGAATCTCATGCTACAGTCCAAGGAGGACTCTCTACTCAGGGCTGGTCCAAGACATTTTGGTACCTGAGGCAAACCACAAAATGGCATCCCCCCAGGGAAGAAGGAGTGAGGAATACATCAGGAATAAGGGGTGATGCATTCCATGGAGGCTGGATCTGCTGTTCCTGTGGATTCTGCCATCTGAGATGGTCCCCTCACATTGCCTTATGGGTAATGTACAATGGGCTGTAACTGTACAATGAAGTATGGTCAGGAAAAAACAGGTGATAGAATAGGGATCGTGCATTGCATTTAGAGATGCTCTTGAACAGAGGTCAGCAACCTTTTTCAGCTGTGGGCTGGTCCACCTTCCCTCAGACCTTGTGGTGGGCCGGACTATTTTTTTTTTGGGGGGGGGGGATGAACAAATTCCTATGCCCCTCAAATAACCCAGAGATGCATTTTAAATAAAAGGACACATTCTACTCATGTAAAAAACACGCTGATTCCCGGACCGTTCAGGGGCCGGATTGAGAAGGCGATTGGGCCACATCCGGCCCCTGCTCTTGAACATAGACAGTTAGCAACCAGGGAGTAGCCTAGGGTACACCTACCTCTGATCTGTACGTGACGTTATTTTACCTGGGGGAGCAATTGTGCAGGGTTATGATCTTGCTACCACCACCATCCGTGCCCCTATGGTCCAAAATGGTACAGTCTGCCACATGGTTTCGCCAAGCAGAAATCTTGGCTTTCATTTTTAACCACCAAACAGTGTGTCACTGTGGCAAGAAAAGGCAGCAGTGTTTAATGGGCTGGCCCAGATAATTTCCATTTGCCGTGTGCATACATCTTACAGCCATCAGCACATGCCACATCCAGTTTGCATTGAAGGCAAATTGAAGGACAATTTTAGGTATTTGTATTTAGGTATTTGTATTAGGACAATTTGTATTGTACATTGTTTTCCGTTTTAACTGGTTTTACTTATTATATGGTCTCTTGCTACTTCGCTTTGATGCTTGTGTGTGTGCATACAGGTGAAACTCGGAAAATTAGAATACAGTGGAAAAGTTCATTTATTTCAGTAATTCAACTTAAAAGGTGAAACTAATATATGAGATAGACCCATGACATGCAAAGCGAGAGATGATCATGGCGTACAGCTGATGAAAACCCCAAATGTCATCAATGTTGGTCCACTGTGCTTCATTAAGTCCAAGGTCAACACAGACGTCTACCAGGAGATTTTGGAGCACTTCATGCTTCCTTCCACAGACGAGCTCTATGGGGATGCTGACTTCATTTTCCAGCAGGACTTTGGCACCTGCCCACATGCCAAAAGTACCAAAACCTGGTTCAATGCCCATGGGATTACTGTGCTTGATTGGCCAGCAAACTCACCTGACCTGAACCCCATAGAGACTCTATGGGGCATTGCCAAGAGAAAAATCAGAGACATGAGACCGAGCAATGCAGAAGAGCTGAAGGCTGCTATTGAAGCATCCTAGTCTTCCATAACACCTCAGCAGTGCTACAAGCTGACAGCATCCATGCCACGCCACATTGAGGCAGTAATTGATGCAAAAGGGGCCGAAACCAAGTCTTGAGTACATATGCATGCTTCTACTTCTCAGAGGTCCAATACTGCTATATTTGCAGTCCTTGTTTTGCTGATTTCATTTAATATTCTAATTTTCTAAGATTGTTAATTTGGGGTTTTCCTCAGCTGTATGCCATGATCATCACAATTATAACAAATAAAGGCTTGACATATCTCGCTTTGCATGTCATGAGTCTATCTCATATAGTAGTTTCACCTTTTAAGTTGAATTACTTAAATAAATGAACTTTTCCATGATATTCTAATTTTCTGAGTTTCACCTGTATGTGTAAATGGTGACTAACAAATGTAATAAAGAAATAATCTACCTGATTCACACTTTCCCCAAACAGCACGTGAACCGGAACACAATTGTCCTTAGAAATTTGCACTTTTCTGAAATTTGCAATGCAATTCTCCAGCCAAGTAATGTGCTTGAGTAAGGTGCGCATGTAAGTGCATCTGTTAGTGAAAATAACATACAAAAGCACATTATATTTGTGAACATTGCTTATGGAAATATGTCTGAAGGAGCATCTCCACCCCCATTGTTCAGCCCGGACACTGAGATCCAGCGCCAAGGGCCTTCTGGCGATTCCCTCATTGCAAGAAGTGAGGTTACAGGGAACCAGGCAGAGGGCCTTCTTGGTAGTGGCGCCCCCCCCCCCTGTGGAACACCCTCCCTTCAGATGTGAAGGAAATAAGTAGCTATCTTATCTTTAAAAGACATCTGAAGGCAGCCCTGTTTAGGGAAGTTTTTAATATTTAATGCTGTATTGGTTTTAACACTTGATTGGAAGCCACCCAGAGTGGCTGGGAAAACTCAGCCGGATGGGCGGGGTATAAATAATAAATTATTATTAATTATTATTATTATTATTATGCATGTTAGACAAGATTGCATGAAAAACTTCATATTTGGCGAAAAACGAAAATGCGGACAAATTTTTGCGAGGACTTTAAAAACGAAAACAAAAAATGAAATTTGCAAACTGGAGAACTGAGCTGCAGACTGGAAGGAAAAAAAGAGAAACAGAAAATGAAAGAGTTGGCCATCCCTGTGACATAGTCACCCTTTTTGCCCCAGGCAATTGATCCATTCATTGGGAAGACAGCCAGGCTGCCTGACTTTCTCCTAAGTAAACATGATGATGGGTAAGGAGTGGAGGACTGCCATCCGTCTTCAACCTGTCACAGGATGAAAGAAAGATAAATAGCTCGTCACCTCTTTGCAGGCTGCTGGCAGCAGGCTCTCTGCCTCTTGCCAAAAGAAGGTGGGTGCTTTGTTCTCACAGGGAGTTTGGACCTCTGTGGGCGAAACACAAAGGGAGGAAGGATCTAGCCTTCATCTTCTGCTCTTGAAGGAGCATCTTTCTTTCTGCATCTTTCTTTCTGCTATATAATAATGAAACACTCAAGAAAATGTGATGAAAATGATGTATAGATGGTATATTACACCTGTTAAGTTAGCAAAAATGTATAAAGTCAGTAATAAATGTTGGAAATGTAAGGAAAAAGAGGGAACATTTTATCACAGGTGGTGGGAATGTAAAAAGGTGAAATGCTTCTGGGAGATGATATATAAGGAGATGAAAAAAATGTTGAAATATACATTTATAAAGAAACCAGAGGCATTTCTATTGGGCATTGTGGGGAGTGATATAAACAGAAAGGAATGTAAGCTCTTCTTATATGCAATAACAGCAGCAAGGATATTATTGGCCCAAAAATGGAAGCAAGAAGAGTTACCGTCAATTGAAGAATGGAGGATGAAGTTAATGGACTATGCAGAACTAGATAAACTAACAGGAAGGATTCGAAACCGGTGAGACCAGAAATTCACGGAAGACTGGAGTAAATTTGCGGACTATTTGAAAAGTAATTGTGAAGAACAGACGGCGTTTGTAGGGTTGCAAAAAGTTTTGTGAGGAATATTAGAAGTATTGTAAAAATGGATAAGGGGGAGGATGATTTGTTAAGAGATGTAAAGGCAATATAAAGTTAAGAAATGCATAAGAAGTGGTTAAAACTGTGGATCATCAGAGGTGCTGATGGAAGTCCAAAAAGATTGTATAAGTGATAAGTTTTGTGGTACATTTTATAATTTATATGTTAAAATTAATAAAAAATATTATAAAAATAATAATGAAACACTCATCCATCCAGCTGGGTTAATATAAGAATAAACATGTATCCTCTCCAGCATCTCTGAGATACACTTCTCCCTTTATTGTTTGTTTACATCATTGGATGCTCCCTGGATTTTGTTGTTTGGGCATGCTGGTGCTTCTAATCCCATTCACACCCCTAGTATGGCCTAGGACCCTCGTACCTACGGGACCGCCTCTCCCGGTATGCCCCACGGAGGACCTTGAGGTCCAGAAATAGCAGCACCCTAGAGGTCCCGGGCCCTAAGGAAGTTAGATTAGCCTCAACCAGAGCCAGGGCCTTTTCAACACTGGCTCCAGCCTGGTGGAACGCTCTGTCTCATGAGACCAGGGCCCTGTGGGAATGATTTATTCTGCAGGGCCTGTAAGACAGAGTTGTTCCACCTGGCCTTTGGCTTGGAGCCAATTTGATTCCTTCCCCCCTCTTTCTTTTTTCCTTTCTCCTCCTGTGAAGAGGCTGCATCTTAATGTTTTAATGTTGTATTTTAATCTTGTTTTTTAAGTTGTATTTTAACCAACTTATTTTTATTTTTGGTTGTTAGCTGCCCTGAGCCCGGTCTTGGCTGGGGAGGGCGGGGTATAAATAAAATTTATTATTATTAGTAGTAGTAGTACACTGTAGAAACAGAGTGCAAGCAAACAGCGGCATACAATTCGTAATGGAGATATAGGTAAAAGGTAAAGGACCCCTGGATGGTTAAGTCCGGTCAAAGGCAACTATGGGGTTGTGGCGCTCATCTCACTTGCAGGCCAAGGGAGCTGGCATTTGTCTACAGACAGCTTTCCAGGTTGTGGCCAGCATGAGTATACCGCTTTGAGCGCAACGAGACACCGTGACAGAAACCAGAGCGCATGGAAACACTGTTTACCTTTCTGCCACAGTGGTACCTATTTATCTATTTGTGCTGGTGTGCTTTTGAACTGCTAGGTTGGCAGGAGCTGGGACAGAGCAATGGGAGCTCACCCTGTCGCGGGGATTCGAACCACCGACCTGATCGGCAAGCCCAAGAGGCTCAGTGGTTTAGACCACAGCGCCACCTGGAGATACTGGCTTTGTAAGGCTAAGATAGAGATGTTCCCCAAATCTTCCACTCCACCTCCAAGTGAGAAGAAATGGGGGCATGTTTTATTTTGGGGGGAAAGCAAATATCTTGAAGGGCTACCATAGGTGGAGGTGGGTAGTACTTTTCTATCAGAAAAAGTAGCTCCTTTGGGTAGCCACCAGTCCCCAGTCCCCTCCTCTTTGATCAATGCTATACATTGTATCGCATGTTAGTCCTACTAAGAGTAGACCCATTGAAATTAATTGGTGTGACCAACTTAGCTTCATTAATTTCCATGGGCCTATTCTTGAGTACAGTTTGGTTGGCTGCAATCCTACATCACGACATTCTCGGAGGTAAAATTGGTGGTCAACAGCTGGCCAAGAGGTATTTTGCTGCTATCTGAGGCAGCAAAAAAAGCAAAGAGCATTGAATCCAGACCAAACTAGTCATGCTTTAGTTCCGTTAAATTCAATGGGGCTCATGTGAGTCACACCTAACTTGTCCCATTGAGTTGAATGGGACTAAAGCATGACTTTGTCAACAATAAGACTAACCTCCCTCTCCACTTAACCCTTTTAAAATGTTGAAATCACCTTCCTAGTACATTCCAGTTTGGGTCACCCCTTTTCTCCTTCCCCTCGTTGAACAAAAAGCTTTGAAAAATTCAAACCCTGCTCTGAATTATCAAGCAAATGAGTGGCATTTGTCACAATTTGTTTGAGCAGGAAGGGGCGCTGACCCCACTGCAGACACTAGGGGGAGCTCATTTGCTATTTCCTTACAGTGCATGACAGGCTAGAGTGGCAGATTGCCTAAGATGGAATTGGGTTTTTCCCAACACTGACCGATGATTCCATTGAGGTTGAATCAAACACACACGTTTGCATTCTAGCCTTATAAAAGTTTCACCATGTGCCTGAGGTATAAACATATGTGGAATCATTCACGAGACCGGAAAGCAGAACACTTTATTTAAAAATTAAAAAATCCACTGACTGGAAAAATTACATATACCCTGTGCTTTTTTATGACACTGGTATCTCTTTTTGGTCGCCATTTTGGACCGGATAATGTCCATTTTGGACCATTTTGGACATGGATAAAAATTCATGGCATTTTTATCCATATATGAGCACCATCACCATATTTTTTTTACCAGGAAGAAAGCACAGGATATACCACTCTAAATGTGGCCTCAATACAGAAGTTCTCTTTCTCAACTCTGAAGTTTCACTGCAGTCTTTCCATTGATTTGTCATGGTAGGACTTATTCCACTCTGAAATTTTAAGAAACCCCAATCCAGTTAAATCATATGGTAAAGTAAAGGTAAAGGACCCCTGACAGTTAAGTTCAGTCGCGAACAACTCTAGGGTTGCGGCGCTCATCTCGCTTTACTGGATGAGGGAGCCAATGTTTGTCTGCAGACAGTTTTTCCGGGTCATGTGGCCAGCATGACTAAGCTGCTTCTCACGAAACCAGAGCAGTGCACGGAAACACCATTTACCTTCCGACTGGAGTGGTACCTATTTATCTACTTGCACTTTGACGTGCTTTCAAACTGCTAGGTTGGCACCGAGCAACAGGAGCTCACCCCGTCGCGGGGATTTGAACCACCGACCTTCCGATCGGCACGCCCTAGGCTCAGTGGTTTAGTTTAATCTGGAACACTTCCATTGCAAGGCACACTCCTCCATTGTCTCCCGAGGCAGATGGATGCCAACGACATCAAGAAAAGCCAAGCCCTAGTCAGTTAGCAAAAATTGTATAAGACAAGTACAAAAACCTGCTGGAAATGTAAAGAGAAAGAAGGTACCTTTTTCCATATGTGGTGGCCGTGTAAGGTAATAAAAGCTTTTTGGGAAATGACAGCTGGGGTGGCCCACAGCTACCGCACCACCCTTCTTACGCCACCGCTTCTGAGCAAGGCATTGTGGGCAAGATTACCCAGAGAAAGCCACTTCTGAGCTGGAGAGGAGGTGGGGTTGTGGGCCCACGCCCTCCCCACACATGCGGGGGCTGGCTTACAGCCCCCACGAGAATGAGGGAAACCTCGGGTGCGTCAGCTCCCTGCCTAGCCAATCGGCTGGGCAGGGAGGCGTGGCCCGGGCTATTTATGCCCGGCGCGCCCGGGGACCACCCTCTCTTCGCTATGGACTTCGGTTGGTCGCCGTCAAGGGGCCTGGTAGGAATTTTTCCACTTGGCGAATTGGCACCGGCCATTTGGTTTTTTCGCCTACCTCGTAGCAAACGTCACAACGTTCCCGGTATTGGCGGTTAGGCAGTGGCAGGGGTATTGTTATGCAAATGAAGGGGGGAAGGAAGCGCCATCACCTTCCCCAAGCAGAGGGTAGTCCGGTAAAGGATCCCGGGGGGCGTTGCCTTGACCGAAGCCTATGGAGGTGTGGGCCTAAGGCACGCCCCCGAGCGGTGACACCCGGGGGATCCTAGTTGATGTACTTCAGCAGGACTTCCCCCGCTGGTGGTTAACCCTTACCAGTCTTCATGCAATTGGGCTGAAGATGGTTAGTCGATAGGAACCAATGCCTAAGCCAATACCTCTCAATTCCTGTAATCAATAAAGTTGTGGCCTTTTACGCCCATTGACCTTAAATAAAGTGTCCTGTGTCTTTATTTCACAAGGGGGGAGGGGGACTTGCCACACAACTCCTTTTAAAAGTCTCGTAGGCTATGACCGTGAAGCTTTAAGCAACGTTTGCCGCTTTACAAAGCAGCAGAAGCACTCTCTGAGGCTGCTTCAGCCACAGTGTCTCTCTGTGAGGAAGGACCCTTCCTTGGGAGAGAGAAATTACAGAGCAAAATGGCCTGCAGAGGGTCAGACACACGGCCCTGACACTGCTAACAAGCAGCAAAAAAATGATAACCCAAAAAGGAAAACCTCAGAGAAGACAGCAGCAGCAGGCTCTGTTTCCCGGAGGTATGTGATGTCTCGGGCCAGCCGCAGTTGCTTCTCCAAGCTTAAGCAAGATGTCACGCTAATTTTCCCAGTCACTTCTCCTGCCTTTAAGCTGCTCTTTGGTTATATTGCACCTAGATTTGGAACAATGCCTTCTGACTTGTTGGAAATGCAGCGGCGAGTCATTATCTTACTTGCACATCACACGGCCAGCCACACGAGAACCCAGCTTTTAGCAAGTGCTCAGCAAGTGACCAAATGGGAGGTAGTGAGTTTGGCATGCTGCCCAAACGATAATCGTCGGCATGCCCTGCTTCACTTTGAATCGCACAGCCATTCTACTCTTCCACAGTCTCATCAGTGTCCAGGGTAGAGCTCTCAAGCCATGCAAGTGCCACGAAAACAGTAAACAGAGCAGTTTTCACTCCTCCACACAGTAATGCTAGCCCAGATGATGGAGCTGACAGCTCAAGTCCTTGATAGTCGAAAGAAAGAAAGAAATATCTCCACATTCTGACCTGCTCAGAGTTCATCTCCGCGCCGCTTGGCCAGTGAAGACAGGGGACATCTCAGGAACCAGTGATATAACTTGGGTGTTTGGTTCTTTCTTTCTTTCTTTAACATAATTTTTATTGAGTTTTCCAAAATTACATTTCACATTCATTACAGTATACCTGAAGGAGCGTCCCCACCACCATCATTCTGCCCGGACGCTGAGGTCCAGCGCCGAGGGCCTTCTGGCGGTTCTCTCATTGCGAGAAGCAAAGCTACAGGGAACCAGGCAGAGGGCCTTCTCGGTAGTGGCACCCACCCTGTGGAACACCCTCCCATCAGATGTCAAAGCGATAAACAACTACCTGACATTCAGAAGACATCTTAAGGCTTCAGGCAAGTTTTTAATGTGTGACATTTTAGTGTATTTTTGGTCTCTGTGGAAGCCGCCCAGAGTAGCTGGGGAAACCCAGCCAGATGGATGGGGTAGAAATAATAAATTATTATTATTATTATTATTATTATTATTATTATTACATAAAATTCGTAACTACAGTATTACTCAGAGTGAGCATCGACCTCCTTCCCTCCCTCTTTCTGACTTCCACATTTCTTTATCAAATCATTTGCATTTCTACAGCCACTTCTTTACTTTATATTGACTTTTATCATTCACCCTCTTATATGTAAATTAGCTCCTTAATTTCACATTACCAAACATTTCATGTTAAAGCTGCAAACGTTTTCAAATATTTACAATTTTCTTTCGAATAAATTATAAATTTGCTCCAGTCCTTAAGAAACAATTCATCGCGCTGATTTTGTATCTTTCCCGTCAGCTTTGCCAATTTGTTTGTATTCTACCATCTTTATCTGCCAGTCTTCGAGGGTGGGGAGACCCGCAATGCACCCGTGCCTCCATCCCCGTGGGCTTCCAAACCTTTTTACGGGAACGTTCGCCTTAGGGGAGATACGCCAGGGGTGCCACTGGGTCCCCAGTACCCTAAACTCCCTTTAGGGATTTTTTTTCGGAGCTCGCAGCACCCTTGCGAAGCTCCAATCTCCCGCTAAGCTTGGAATTTTCCCAAGAGGCTAAATCTGTGTCCGAAATGGCTCCCGCAGCCGACCGGAAGTCGGGAGTTTGGTTCTTTCAGCAGAATGGTTACTTTATTGAGTTCAGAGGTGTGTTCCTCTGAAGGAATGGGTTTCTGTGCAGTCAGTCTGAAACTGACTCAAAACCCCCCTTTTCTTCTTCTCCAAGAGAGCATTTCTAAAATGCATTAACTTGAGCTGTTGAGCAAATGCATAAGAAGAAGACAGCTGTATAAAAAAAGCTCTCTCCTTTATCAGTCACGGCAATGGATGATCTTGGCTATTCCAGTGGAGTAGGGATGACATGTCTAGGTCTTATCTTACGTCCTGGCCACACTCTGACGCACAGACCTAGTCCGGGAACAGCGCCAGAGTGTGTTCTTGGAGTTGGTGACCTCTTGCTCCAAGATAAGAGTATAGGAAGGAAAACCCTTTTATGGTCAGGAGTACAGGAAGGAAAACCCTTTTATGGTTAAGAGTGACAGAGCAGGAACATCTGTGATGTCAACCTGCGTGTATAAGCTGACGTGGCTGGATTTCTGGGGGAGGGGGGAGAGGGTGCCTGGAGCATATATATACTGCATGAAATTCCTCATTTCTTTGGACTTGCTGTGGACTGACCACGCAAGTGCCTTTCTGCTGCTCCGGAGAGCAGAAATAAAGAACTCTTTCTCTGAACCAACCCTCAGTGTCATTTGACTTCCTTCCTCCCTTCCAGGAGCAATGCAGAGCCCACCAATCGGTAAAGTCTAATAAGGCTACACCTCCAGATCTCGTTGGACTACACCTCCCATCTTCCTGGGTCGCTGGACCATGTTAGCTGAGGATGATGGGAGATGGAGTCTAGCAACTGTGTAGTCATTTGAGTGCTGGACCAGGAGCTGAGAGGGAGCAGGGTTCAAAGCTCAGCCATGAAACTCACTGAGTGACCTTCGGATAGTCACAACCACTCAGCTTACCTCTCAGGGTTGTGGTGAGGATAAAATAGGGAGGAAGGGAACTATGTATGGCGCCTTGAGCTCCTGGGAGGAAAGGTGGAATGTGAATGCAATATAGAAAGAAGCAAGTAAACATCTGGAGGACTGCAACTTCCTCCACACCTGATCTGGTTGATAATAGGTTTATATGCACCGTCTGGGATGGGACCATTTTCATGCAGGGGACTGGGCCACCCAAAATTCTGTAGCGGTTGTGCACCCGCCGCACGACATGCTTACCTTAATTGCACAACTCATGTGGCATGCCTTTGTCATTCGCGCATGCCCTGCAGCGTTCACACGGCGTGTCAGCACAGCGCACAATCTGCACACATGACATCAGCATGGCACACAACATGCTGACATCACTCATGTACGGCACGTGGAACTGGCCCCCTTAATTGTGGGGGGAAAGCTGTGCTTTTCTGCCCTGAACAGGGGTAGCTTCTGAGCCTAGCCAGGCAACACTCTTTGCCTCTGGGTACTGAGAGAAGCAGAGAAGTCAATTAGGCATCTGGGCAGTTACTGACAAGCTGGCTCACTTCCCGTGACACAGACTAAATAAAAAATGGCATGAACAAGTCAGCTGGGTAGAAAAAGCAGAGCCCCGCCTTTCCCCAGTTTGCCTAGGGCAGTGAAATTCCCAGAGACCAGCCTGGATGGGCCTCTCCAAATAGTATGTGCCAACTGTTTAATAATATAAGAAGTGAGAATCTTCCAGCTGTGCCTTTTTCAGCTTCGTAACAAGCAATATTTCCACCCGTTCATTGGGGGATTTTCATGGCAATATTGCAGCAAGATTGACAGAAATGATTTTGTCCGAGCCACAGACTGACTGGCAAGTTTACTTGGCTTTCACTCTGGGCTGCTTTCCATGTAACTTTCCGCCCCGGGGGGCTGCTTTTTTTAGGCCCACGTGTGCAGGTGTCACTAGAGACCAAGTATGGATAACTAGGTATGTGGTGCTGTGTCCATGAGAGGACATTTGTCCCTTTCCTACGCAAGACATGTGTCCACTCCGCTCCTCAACCCCATTCCAGTCGGGGTGGCCCTCTGTCAGGGACCGTGCTGAGAAGGGCTGCACTGAGGAGGAGGAGGAGAAGAAGAAGAAGAAGAAGAAGAAGCAGAAGAAGAAGAAGAAGAAGAAGAAGAAGAGTAGTAGTAGTAGTAGTAGTAGTAGTTTGGATTTGATATCCCGCTTTATCACTACCCGAAGGAGTCTCAAAGCGGCTAACGTTCTCCTTTCCCTTCCTCCCCCACCACAAACACTCCGTGAGGTGAGTGGGGCTGAGAGACTTCAGAGAAGTGTGACTACCCCAAGGTCACCCAGCAGCTGCATGTGGAGTGGAGACTCAAACCCGGTTCCCCAGATTACGAGTCTACAGCTCTTAACCACTACACCACACTGAGGGAGAATGGTGGGAGCCAACCCCTCCCCCTGCTCCTGAATCTTCCCAGGAGGAAGAGGACAGTATAGATTTGGGACAGTGTTTTGCAGAGGGGCATAGTTCAGAAGGCAGAAGCTGGGTAATACTGGATGGGGAACAGGTAGTAAAAGAGAGGACAGTCTCTGGAGAGCATTCCTCCACCCAGCCCAAGGTCAAGAAGAGCTCAGAAAGTCTCAGAGCAGAAAGCACAGAGGGTACAAGCTCAGATGTAGGAGTAACATAGATTAATAGGGGTGGAGGGGGTGTAAACCTTAATTGGGAGCACCGCCATTCTGGGTTGACGCTTTCTTTTGTCCTTCCCTGTGCTTATTAAAGAAACTAACTGGTAAGAATTCCTTTAGTTTAATCTGCTCATTTATGGCCACGGGGGAGGAAGCCAATTCCCCAAAGCCTGACACCCTCAGGGGTTGGCCCTAGTTCATGCCATCAGGGGCACCCCCAATGAAAGCTATAGCTCAGTGGAAGAGCAATGGCTTTGCATGCAGAAGGTCCCTGGTTCAATCCCTAACATCTCAACCTAGTCAAAAAAAAGTTTTTTTCAGTAGCACCTTAAAGACCAACTAAGTTAGTTCTTGGTATGAGCTTTTGTGTGCATGCACACTTCTTCAGATACACTGAAACAGAAGTTGCCAGATCCTTCTATATAGTGAGAAGGTGGGGAGGGGTATTACTCAGAAGGGTGGTGGGAATGGGTGATTGGCAGATAGCTGTGATGAGCCTGTTGACGACTCTTAACGACTGCAATAGGTCTTACAGGAAAAAGCAAGGGGTGAGAAGGTGAAAAATGGCTTTGTCATGTATAATGAGATAAGAATCCAATGTCTTTGTTCAGACCAGGTCTCTCCATGGTTTTAAGTTTGGTAATGAGTTACAATTCAGCAGCTTCTCTTTCCAGTCTATTTCTGAAATTCCTTTGTAGTAAAACAGCTACTTTGAGATCTTGTATAGAATGTCCTGGGAGATTGAAGTGTTCTCCTACTGGTTTCTCTGTCTTGTGATTCTTGATGTCAGATTTATGTCCGTTTATTCTTTGGCGTAAGGTTTGGCCTGTTTGTCCAATATAGAGAGCTGAAGGACACTGTTGGCATTTGATGGCATACACAATGTTAGACGATGAGCAATTAAATAGTCCCGAGATGGTATGTGTGATGTTGTTGGGGCCAGTAATGGTGTTGTCCGGGTGTATGTGGCAGCAAAGTTGAATCTCCACCTAGAATTGCAAGAGACTCCTGTCTGAAACCTTGGAAAAAGTCAGTGTGGGCAATAATGAGCCAGATAGACAAATGGCCTGACTCAGAATTAGGGCTAGGAAATGGATCAAAATATTGTCCAAAACCAGTTTGAAGTCCATATCGTGATATTGGTTTTATAATTTTGACCTGGCAATCTAACACAAATCATAACGCGCATGTGTGTGCTATGCAAAAATCACAATGTGGGAAAAACCGTGGAGCCAGGCCAAGCTTCTCTCGATTCCTGCAGCCTTTGTTAACTCTGCTGGCTCAGCTGTCCCCTGCTTCATGCAGGGTGCAACGAATGACAAGAGCAGGCACTGGCAAAAACCATGATGCAGTTAAAACCGTGAAGCCAGCCAACGCCTCTACATAGCTCCATCCTTGTTTCGGACATCATGATATATTGTATATCACAATGCTTAGCTGGTGATATATCATGATGTTGGAAACCAGATATCACCCAGCCCTACTGTTTGCCTCTACATGGTTCCATCCTTATTTCAGACATTGTAATATAGCGATCTGTCGCAATGTTTAGCTGGTGAAATATTGCGATGTATAGAAGTAAGAGCTGGACCATAAAGAAGGCTGATCACCAAAGAATTGATGCTTTTGAATTATGGTGCTGGAGGAGACTCTTGAGAGTCCCATGGACTGCAAGAAGATCAAACCTCTCCATTCTGAAGGAAATCAGCCCTGATTGCTCACTGGAAGGACAGATCCTGAAGCTGAGGCTCCAATACTTTGGCCACCTCATGAGAAGAGAAGACTCCCTGGAAAAGACCCTGATGTTGGGAAAGATGGAGGGCGCAAGGAGAAGAAGACGATAGAGGACGAGATGGTTGGACGGTGTTCTCGAAGCTACAAACATGAGTTTGACCAAACTGCGGGAGGCAGTGGAAGACAGGAGTGCCTGGTGTGCTCTGGTCCATGGGGTCACGAAGAGTCGGACACGACTAAACGACTAAACAACAACAACAACATATTGCGATGTTGAAAACCAGATATCGCCCAGCCCTACTCAGTGTCAGGCTGCTTCCTATGTTCCCAATGCATCATCGGCACTGAAATTACCCGATTGTGGAGAATTGAAATGATAAAGCACTAATTTGTCAAAACCCACAAAAGGTCAAAGCACCAGCAATTTAAAAACTTGCTGGGGGGGGGGGAGAGAGGGAGGGAGAGAGAGGGAGAGAGAGAGGTCTCTTCAGGCCACCCAGTTTGTGCAACCACCACCCCTCCTCTTTCTTGAGATGTTCTGACCGCACTAACTGTCCTGTACTGCTCTGAGCAATCTCAGAATCTCACACATTTTCATACAAGGCTACATAAAAGCTCTTGTGCTTCAAACAGAGACCCTTGATTCACATTAATCCCGAGGAGCCTGCATCTGGCCGCAATGGGGCGAGGGAGTTTCTGCAGTTCTGATTGGCCGGGCAGCCCTCGAATCACAAATGGAAATCAGAGCTTTTGTGAAAGATGCAAAACACTCCCGGCAGCCCATCTATTGTAAACAGGAGAGAGCCATTGGAATGGTACTCCTTGCTCTGTCAATCAATGTGGTACGGCATTAAGACCAGGCGGGAAAATGACTGCCTAAGTGAACATTCCCATGATTTTTTCTAGGGGGAGGAACAACGTCAGTATTATATATATATATTCCCCCTTTCCCCCTGATAGGGACTCAAGGTAGCTGTAAAGGTAAAGGGGCCCCTGACCATTAGGTCCAGTTGTGGCCGACTCTGGGGTTGCGGCGCTCATCTCGCTTTATTGGCTGAGGGAGCCGGCGTACAGCTTTCGGGTCATGTGGCCAGCATGACTAAGCCACTTCTGGCGAACCAGAGCAGCGCACGGAAACAGCGTTTACCTTCCCGCTGGAGCGGTACCTATTTATCTACTTGCGCTTTGATGTGCTTTCGAACTGCTAGGTTGGCAGGAGCAGGGACCGAGGAACAGGAGCTCACCCCGTTGTGGGGATTCGAACCGCCAACCCTCTGATTGGCAAGTCCTAGGTTCTGTGGTTTAACCCACAGCGCTAGCTCACAGCTAAAATGGAAGCAGCTTAAAACATAGGAAGGAAGAAAAGACACAGAAGAAGAAAAATCAGTAAAGAATAATATTAAATAATATCATTATATCAAAAATAATTTAACATTAATAGAATACACACAAATACTCCAAACAAAACTGCATGCTTACATAGCATATCATTATAGAAAGTGAGCTTAGTGGAGGTTTCGCCTGGCAAAGTTGGCCTCTGAGACATTTTTATTCCTGGTCTATCCCGTTGTTAGTTCTCGATGGGTAGACCTGCTGTCCCTGTACAGGTAGCCCTTGTTCTGTTTCCCACTGAATTTTCCAATGTCTCCCTCATTTTCCAGCAACACCTGAGCTCTGCGAGTGTGGCTTTCTCCCAACTGAAGTGCAGAATGTTTGAGGACCAGGACATTTGCAGGGAAACCAAAATGCTTGTTTACAATTCTATTGTACTACCAACCTTACTATATGCTTGTGAAACATGGACCACTTATAAACACCATCTCCAACTCCTTGAAAGATTCCCTCAACGGTGTCTCTGAAAATTTTTACACGTCACTTGGGAAGACAGGTGAACTAATATCAGTGTACTGGAAGAAGCAAAGATCACCAGTGTCAAAGCAATGATTCTTCAACATCAACTTCGTTGGACTGGTCATGTTGTGCGGATGCCTGATGATCGTCTTCCAAAGCAACTACTCTATTCCGAACTTTAAAATGGAAAGCGTAATGCTGGTGGTCAACAAAAGAGGTTTAAAGACTGTCTCAAGACAAATCTTAAAAAATGCAGTACAAACACTGACAACTGGAAAACACTGGCCTGTGAGCGCTCCAGTTGGAAAACAGCCTTTACCAAAGGTGTCATGGGCTTTGAAGACACTCGAACTCAGGACGCAAGGGAGAAACGTGCTAGGAGGAAGGCACGCTTGGCAAATCCACACCGTGATCAACTCCCGCCCGGAAACCAATGTCCCCACTGTGGAAGGACGTGTGGATCCAGAATTGGCCTCCACAGTCACTTACTGGCTCATTGTTAAACCCGTGTTTATGGAAAACAATCTTACTCAGCTATGAGTAATCGCCAAAGAAAGAAAGAAGAACCCTTGTTCTATTTCCCACTGAATTTCGCGATGTCTCCCTCATTTTCCCCAGTGTCTCTTCAGCCACTCCAGCCCTTAATGTATTGCAGTACTCCAGCAATCAACTTCACACAAACTCTTCATTTCCCAACAACAACAACAAAAACTAACCCCAACTTGCCACAAGTCCCAGTAGACTTGGGACTCAGCTACATTATTATTTTTTTTTAAAAAAGGGCAAGCAGCGTTTTGAATGTGTTATAAACATGCAACAACAGATGGTGGAGAGTAAAAAAAAAATAGTTGCAATTTTCCATAGCAATTTTCCCTTTTGTTATAACAATTTAATTTCTGACTTACTTATACAGTGGTACCTCGGGTTAAGTACTTAATTGGTTCCAGAGGTCCGTTCTTAACCTGAAACTGTTCTTAACCTGAAGCACCACTTTAGCTAATGGGGCCTTCTGCTGCCACCGCACCACCGGAGCATGATTTCTGTTCTCATCCTGAAGCAAAGTTCTTAACCCGAGGTACTATTTCTGGGTTAGTGGAGTCTGTAACCCGAAGCGTATGTAACCCAAGGTACCACTGTAGTGTTTTTCCATGTGTGTAGATCCCCCTAGACTACACCTTGGGGTTGTCATTCACCACTCTCGTCCTCTCCTCCCAGAAAAACGGACTATAACAACATTGGGCTACTTTGCAGGGTTGACGTACGTACACAGTCTCAGCCATAGTGCCATGACTTGTAGCATGGGTACAATAGTGATGGACTTTAATTGCATTGGCAGAGAAACATGGTTTAAATTAAATATGTGCCATAATTTCCACCTTAAAGTAGTTACATGTAACAGTACAGTTATGCTAAGTATATGTGACACCTGATAAAATTACTTTGTCAAGATGCATCAGAATAATGTAAAAGACATCAATAATTACAGAGGCACTTAATTCACCAAATTAAGCTCTCCAAAAGGTAAGGTTGTAGAGACACTACAGCGCAGAAAAATAAAAGCGAGGGAGGAGAAACTAAGGGGGAAAGTAAGAGAGAGGAAAATAGAGAGAAAACATTTTTAAAAAGAAGAAAATCATATATATATATATATCTATCTATATACACACTCAAATTGCTCCTGAAACAACATTCAGCTGGACTGCATCTTGTCCCTTATCATGCCAGTAGTGAATTAAATAATTCCACATCTGTATGAATCATCTTGTTGCCTTCTGTCTCTTATTTTTATAAAGTTAGTGAGGTTCACCATGTTAGCCCAAAATCCATTCCACTGTAGAGGATGGCTTAATCTTTTCCCATTTATTACGGATAGATAATCAGGCTGCTGGCGGAGTAAATAAACCGATTTCCCTCCCTGTATTTGCAAACCTTTTAAAAAAAAAATAATAATGGCAGAGTAATTAAAAAGTTCACAAATGCAGCAAGACAAAGCACTTTTTTGGGGTATGAAACCAATAGTCATTCTAGCTCAGGCTTTAACTCTGCTTAAAGTCACAGCTGCACTAAAACCCTAGATTCCTTCATTGATTTCTGTGGGGCAGCAATCAATTCTGTGTCAAGGAAGACCAGCGCAGAAGGCTTAAAAATGAGCCAAAAGGTTCCTTCTCTGGAGTCATTTAATGGCTGTTTTAGTTCAGTCTTTTCTTTGTGTAGTCAGCTGGGTTGCTTGCCTGAGTGTCAGTCATAGCAATTATTTTGTTCATTGTCTAGAAACTTTGAAACGTGGGAGAAGGCTCATTTCTTACAAAACAAAGAAGGGGGAGAAGGGCCATAGACCAGTGACAGATCACATGCCTTGCATGTAGAAGTTCCCAGGTTCAGATTCTGGCATCTACTGGTAGGTCTGCCAATGACAACACTGAGCCGAATGGACCAGTGGTCTGATTCGTGGTACCTGAAAGAGCGTCTCCACCTCCATCGTTCTGCCCGGACACTGAGGTCCAGCGCCAAGGGCCTTCTGGCGGTTCCCTCACTGCAAGAAGCCAAGTTACAGGGAACCAGGCAGAGGGTCTTCTCGGTACGCAGAATGTCCTTCCACCAGATGTCAGAGAGAAAAATAACTACCAAACTTTTAGAAGACATCTGAAGGCAGCCCTGATTAGGGAAGCTTTTAATGTTTAATAGGTTATTGTATTTTAGAGTTTTGTTGGAAGCTGCCCAGAGTGGCTGGGGAAACCCAGCCAGATGGGCGGGGTATAAATAATAAATTATTATATTATTATTATTATTAAGGTGGGACATGGGTGGCGCTGTGGGTTAAACCACAGAGCCTAGGGCGGTTCGAATCCCCATGATGGGGTGAGCTCCAATTGCTCGGTCCCTGCTCCTGCCAACCTATCAGTTCGAAAGCACATCAAAGTGCAAGTATATAAATAGGTACCGCTCCAGCGGGAAGGTAAACAGCGTTTCCGTGCACTGCTCTGGTTCGCCAGAAGCGGCTTAGTCATGCTGGCCACATGACCCGGAAGCTGTACGCAGGCTCCCTCGGCCAATAAAGCGAGATGAGCGCCGCAACCCCAGAGTCGGTCACGACTGGACCTAATGGTCAGAGGTCCCTTTACCTTTTATTATTAAGGTAGCTTCCTATGTAGAATATTGTCAATCTAATATGAAATTGTATCACCACATGGGCAAAGAGGGAACTACGGGTGCAAGAAGGCACCATTTTTCTGTTCCGCTGCCATTCCTCTTCCTCCGAAAACTATGCTATTTATCTCACTGTCCATAGCAGTGAAATTAGGCCATTTATCTAATCAATTATAAATTATATGGCCATTATGTAATGTAGCAGTTAAAGTGTTGCACAAGGACTGGGTGACCTGCCTCACAGGGTTGTTGTCAGGATAAAATGAGGAGTGGGAAAAGAACCATGAGCTTTTGAGTGGGAGGAAGTGGGGTATAAATTCAATGGAATAAATAAAATGCCGATCATTGCAATGGAAAGGAAATGCAAAGGGCAGGATTTAATCAACTGGGTTTTGGCTGTGGACTGAAAAAAACAACAACAACAGATTATATTTGCTGGGTTGATTTCCATTCAATTGAAGAGTGGCAATTGCTGCTCCCATTCACCTCAGAATTCTGCCACTAGGGTGAATTGAACTTTGCCCCTAACTAGTTTTTACTGAATTATGGTGCTGGAGGAAACTCTTGAGAATCCCATGGACTGCAAGAAGATCAAACCTCTCCATTCTTAAGGAAATCAGCCCTGAGTGCTTGCTGGAAGGACAGATCGTGAAGCTGAGGCTCCAATACTTTGGCCACCTCATGAGAAGAGAAGACTCCCTGGAAGAGACCCTGATGTTGGGAAAGATGGAGGGCACAAGGAGAAGGGGACAGAGGACGAGATGGTTGGATAGTGTTCTTGAAGCTACCAGCATGAGTTTGACCAAAGTGCGGGAGGCAGTGGAAGACAGAAGTGCCCAGTGTACTCTGGTCCATGCGGTCACGAAGAGTCGGACACGACTAAACGACGACAACAACAAAGTTTTTACTGAAATCACTTTGCACAAAGCCCCCTATTGTTGTTTTCCTCTCAGAGAGGCCTACCTGGAGAAGTAGATTCAGAAAGAGATACCCAGGCAGTGGAGAGCCCGTCTTCCCTTTCACCCTCCCAACTTCTGTGGTTTAAGCATGTCCTCCCACCACATGATATGCGTCAAATTGCTGTCAGGTCAGCTTTTACTCACCAGGCTTCAGCCAGCGCCGTCATTTTGGCCCCTGGGTTCTAGCCAGGGTGATGAGGTGAGCTCCTCTCACTAACGCCTGTTGCATGAGGTGCCTGGGACCATTTCAGAACGTTTATTCCTGCCTGGTTACCATGGTGATTAATGCAGTGTTACTTGATATGATAGCCCCATTAAACACCTACACATGGGAGCCATTTTTGCCAGCCACAGAGATCCTTGACGTTCTTCTGAATGGTCTCTGTGCTTCTGCTTTGCACTTACTTCCTCAACATGGGGCCATGGTGGAGGCAGGCAGAGACTTCCTGAGAAGACTTACTACGTCTCAATTGCTTTCATTTCTTCTCTCGCTAGTCTTCTCTGTAATCACTTCCCTGCGTGTAAGGATGGACGGATAAATCTGTTCATCTTGCATTTCAATGCAAACTTACTGGGGACCTTGTCGCCGCAGTTCCCAAACCCTTACGCGAACCAAAAGACACTTTCCCTTCAAAATGTTCTCTTCTCTGAATTTTGCGACGCATGTCACAACATGAATGCATGTCAACATGGTGCCTATTAGTGAAAATTGCACATGAGCACACATAAAGGTAAAGGGACCCCTGACCATTAGGTCCAGTCATGACCGACTCTGGGGTTGCGGCGCTCATCTTGCTTTATTGGCTGAGGGAGCCAGCGTACAGCTTCTGGGTCATGTGGCCAGCATGACTAAGCCACTTCTGGTGAACCAGAGCAGCCATTTACCTTCCCGCTGGAGCAGTACCTATTTATCTACTTGCACTTTGATGTGCTTTCAAACTGCTAGGTTGGCAGGAGCAGGGACCAAGCAACCGGAGCTCACCCCATCACGGGGATTCGAACCGCCAACTTTCTGATCAGCAAGTCCTAGGCTCTGTGGTTTAACCCACAGCACCACCTGCGTCCCTATGAGCACACATAGAGGAGTGAAAATGATGTACACAAATACATATGCTGCACAAGATTATGTAGAAAAATGCATACATTAGGAGAAACATGTGTGGGAATGCATGCAAATCTTCATACAGACTCTTTAAATATAGACTCAAATGTAGGTGGAAATGAACCAAATTTAAGACTGGGAAAATGAAAAACTGATAGAAACTCAAAGTGATCAATTTGCCTATTCCTACCTATCTGTGCCCCATTTCTTTGCCTATATAAAAGGCTTCTCAGGTGAGCAGAACCCATTACAAGGGTCGGAGGTGACAGGACTGGAGAAGGCCTCCAGTCAAAGCTTTGGAGGGCCACTGTCAATCAGAGAAGGCAATAGTTGGCTAGATGGTTCAATAGTCCAACTCAGTTCAAGGAATCCTCATATGTTCATACATTGTACCTTACAGCGACAAACTTACAGAAGGCGCCATAGAGGTGGATAAGCCATCTATGCTCAGTTAAAACATTTGTCTAAATTCCTTTGTTGGATGTTTGTGACCTTGGCTGACAAGCCATAGTGATACTTGGGGGAGACTTTTCCCAGTCCGTCATTCTGGATCTGATGTTCACCTTGATGCATATTGGAACTCTGTCCTATGACCCAAACTGACCTAGCAATGGTTTCTCCAGAACAAGGGTGGGCAGGAGGTAAGCTGTGGTCCATCAATAGACTATTGGACAATTTCTGGGAGTTGTAAAAAAGACAAAAGGTAAAGTTTGGACTGCATTTCTTATTATCTTAAGTGCATATTCTGGATCGCAGAAAACAGGTGAGTTATGTCTCAACTCTTAAAACAGAGACTGAGTATGTCCTCTAGATTTGTAATTCAAAAATACATTGCTGGACCACAGAAGTTCTAGGAGATGCGCAGAAATGGGTCCACCAAACTACTGGATATTCCTTTGCCTTCAGTGAACCTAGCAGCCAATGGCTAACCAAGACACCAGGAAATGACTGCGTCCCCCTGCTCTCTGAACTTTAGCTCAGTGGAGACTGGTCCATTGGTATAAATGGGGCCCTGTTCTGCAAACCTGAGACTTGATTCCTCCAAGCCCACCTGCCTTCTTACTTGCAACCAGACCTGGGGGTAACTCTGGCTGTCAGCCTTCTTCTCAGTTTTGCCCTTGTAGAACCCAGCATGAAGGAGGATTGGGACAAAGCTAGAATTAGTGGATTCAACCTCTCATTAGCTCTGGCTTCACCTACCCTTGCCTCCCACCCTACAAAGTCCTGATGGGCACCAGCCACAACTGCCTGGTGGGTGGGCCATGGTGTTGAGAAGCTTTCTCTTGTTTTTTCAACTCCTGGTCTAAATTGAAGAGCAAAGCTACACTGGTGCTGGTGCTGCTCCTTGGAAGACTCATTCTCACTCTAGGAGTGTAACAGCAGAGGTCCAATTGAACTGGGGCCTTTGGAATAGCACAGACGCAGTAATGAAGCTCCATCAGTTGTTATAGTGTTAGAGACAGGTTTAGAATTAGCAAATCCATCTTCCAGCAGTAGCTAAAACCTGCACATCAAGTTATCGGTAAAAGCTGACACTCCCCCCCTTTCTCTTTGAAAATATGGAATATTGCTGTTATGTCCAAGTTAACTTATTTCTGAAGGAATCATACTGACACAAATTTTGATAGATTTACAGGAAAATGGAACAGTAAGCTTGAGATGTCAAAGAAACATTTGTTTTCATCTTTCTACCATGAACTTTATTTGATTCATGCATGTTTTAATTTCTTGTGGTATTTTTGTGCAGGAAAAAAAAATTGCGGGGGAAGGGGAAATCAATCAGTAGGGGTTTAAAAAAAAATCTATATCGCATAAATGCCAAATGATTTTTAAAAAACAATATCGTCATTTTGGAGCATGAGACAGAAGTTCAAATAAAAACAAGCAAGGCTAAAATGATGTCACAGATATTTAGGAAAGTGGAAGGGGACAGTACAAAGGGTGTTAAAAATGGCAGAGGAGCTCTCTTGGTAGTTCTGTCACCCTCAGAAATGTGGGGAATGGCAATCCAGGATAGGGCCTTTTCTGTGGCAGCCCCTAAATTTTGGAACTCCCATCATGGACTTCTCAAAAATAAGTCATGCCAGACAAATCTCTCTTTTTTAATGGAGTTGCAAACTTGGTGGATCAGGGGATTGTTATTATTGTTGTTTAGTCGTTTAGTAGTGTCTGACTCTTCGTGACCCCGTGGACCAGAGCACGCCAGGCACTCCTGTCTTCCACTGCCTCCCGCAGTTTGGTCAAACTCATGCTGGTAGCTTCGAGAACACTGTCCAACCATCTCGTCCTCTGTTGTCCCCTTCTCCTTGTGCCCTCCATCTTTCCCAGCATCAGGGTCTTTTCCAGGGAGTCTTCTCTTCTAACGAGGTGGCCAAAGTATTGGAGCCTCAGCTTCACGATCTGTCCTTCCAGTGAGTACTCAGGGCTAATTTCCTTCAGAATGGATAGGTTTGATCTTCTTGCAGTCTATGGGACTCTCAAGAGTCCAGGACCATAATTCAAAAGCATCAATTCTTCGGTGATCAGCCTTCTTTATGGTCCAGCTCTCACTTCCATACATCACTACTGGGAAAACCATAGCTTTGACTATACGGGCCTTGGTCGGCAAGGTGATGTATCTGCTTTTTAAGATGCTGTCTAAGTTTGTCATTGCTTTTCTCCCAAGAAGCAGGCGTCTTTTAATTTCATGACTGCTGTCACCATCTGCAGTGATCATAGTGTATCTCAATTTCAACAGTGTTTTAACAAAGTCCTCTGTGATATTCTTGTGAGAAAGTTGATAAAATGTGGGTTGAATAAGGTACTTGTTAGGTTCATTTGTAGCTGGTTGACTGACCGAACCCAAAGAGTCCTTATTAATGGTTCCTCGTCATCCTGGAAAAAAGTGGGAAATTGGGTGCTGCAGGGTTCCGTCATGGACCCATTGTTGTTCAACATCTTTATAAATGACTTGGATGAAGGAATTGAGGGGATGCTCATCAATTTTGCAGATGACACCAAACTTGGAGGGGTAGCTAATGCTGCAGAAGGCAGGAAGAATTCAAAATGACTGGATTGGAGAACTCGGACCAAGCTAACAAAATGAATTTCAATTAGGACAAATGTAAGGTTCTTCACTTAGACAGGAAGAACCAGATGCACAAAAGGATCTAGGGGTCTTGGTGGACCACAAGCTTAACATGAGTCAACAGTGTGATGCAGCAGGCAGCAAAAAACCTAGTGCTATTCTAGGTTGCATCAACAGAAATATAGTGTCCAGATCAAGGGAAGTAATAGTAACACTCAATTCTGCCTTGGTCAGACCGTACCTAGAATGCTGTCTCCAATTCTGGGCATCACAATTTAAGAAGGATGTTGGTAGGGACGTTTATTTTGGCACTCCAGGAAGATATGGCACTGCAAATTAAGGCCCAGGCCGTTAAAGCCGTTTAAATGGACTTGGAACATTTTGCCAACAGTGTGTATCCTCTCATAATGCTTTTTTGAAAATGCTTTGAAACGAAAGTGCTTTCTTCCAGATGCCTCCCAAGGAGATCTCAAGAGCCATAAACTTTCCACTTAGTCTCCTACTAAATAAGGGAAAATAGACTCAGATGAAACACAGGAAACAGCTCTTCCTGCCACCAAAATAAACAAATAAATAGGCTTGTGCCCCATTTAGCTTGCAATTCTCAAAGTGCTACAGTGGTGGAGGAAAGTGTACGCTAAGAGAGTGCTGTGAGGACTGCCATTGTACATGGGATGTGCTTCGTCAAAGCAGTCACGCCATGCAGCAAACCATAGTTTGCAGGCAGTTATTCATCATGTGCTAGGCCATCACTGCACAGCTTATATTTCCATGCTTTAATTTTCTGCATATTTTGTGATTTTAAATCTCTTCTGGGATTCTCTCACCAATGAGTACTTGTTCCAAACCTGGCTCTTGGCATCCAGGAATTCTCCTTTTATACCATCCGTCCCACAGGTGTGGTGCTGCCACCATCACAAACTGGAAGCACCATATTTTTCGCTCTATAAGACGCACCAGGCCATAAGATGCACCTAGTTTTTGGAGGAGGAAAACAAGAAAAAAAAATCTGAATCTCAGAAGCCAGAACAACAAGAGGGATCGCTGCACAGTGAAAGCAGTGATCCCTCTTGCTGTTCTGGCTTCTGGGATAGCTGCACAGCCTGTATTCGCTCCATAAGACGCACACACATTCCCCCTTACTTTTTAGGAGGGGAAAAAGTGAGTCTTATAGAGCAAAAAATACGGTAATTCCAGCAGCAGTCATTCCATAAGGACTAGTTATTAGATCAATTTCTATGTAGATATCCCAATATGACAGAAGAGTAAGGAAGCATTAGATTGAGTGACAGCAGCAACTTCCAAATGAATCATAGAATCGGAAGCAGGGCCGGATTTAGGTTTGATGAGGCCCTAAGCTACTGAAGGTAATGGGGCCCTTTATATGTACAGCTGTCCTTTGTCAGCAACAAATTGTCTCTGTTTTTGTGTTGAATATATGCTATATGGTAATTTATGGACCTAAAGAGTAAAGGTAAAGGTACTCCTGAATGTTAGGTCCAGTCACAGATGACTCTGGGGTTGTGCGCTCATCTCACTCTATAGGCCGAGGGAGCCGGCGTTTGTCTGCAGACAGCTTCCGGGTCATGTGGCCAGCATGACTAAGCCACTTCTGGCGAACCAGAGCAGCACACTGAAATGCCGTTTACCTTCCCGCCGGAGCGGTACCTATTTATCTACTTACACTTTGACGTGTTTTCGAACTGCTAGGTGGGCAGGAGCAGGGACCAAACAACAGGAGCTCACTCCACTGCGGGGATTCGAACCGCCATCCTTCTGATCGGCAAGCCCTAGGCTCTGTGGTTTAGACCACAGCGCCACCCGCGTCCCCATATTTATGGACCTAATAGGTATCTATTTGCACATAACAAAATATGTATTTTATCAAAGTAATTGTTGAACTTATCTTATTTTGGAAATGTACGTCCAGGTTTTTTTTCTTTAAATTTTTTTGGGGCCCCCAAGAGAGTGGGGCCCTAAGCTATAGCTTGTTTAGCTTATACGTGAATCCGGCACTGGTTGGAAGGGACCTGAGGTTCATCTAGTACAACCCCTTATAATTCAGGAATATACAGCTGTCCTATAAAGGGATCAAACCTGCATCCTTGGCATTATCAGCACAGCTCTCTAACCAACTGAGCTGTGTCCAAGGAGGTCCTCACAATCACAGCCCACCCCCAGCTCCAATGCCAATCATCTCTGGAAAAGGGAGAGGGGAGGGTCTGTTTGCCAGCAGGACACAGAAGACAGCATTGACCACATTAGGTTACACAAATGCTGATTTGAGTCAACTGTCATAAGGTAAAGGCAAAGGGACCCCTGACCATTAGGTCCAGTCGTGACCAACTCTGGGGTTGCGGCACTCATCTCGCTTTATTGGCCGAGGGAGCCGGCGTACAGCTTCCGGGTCATGTGGCCAGCATGACTAAGCCGCTTATGGCAAACCAGAGCAGCACACAGAAACGCCGTTTACCTTCCCGCCGGAGCGGTACCTATTTATCTACTTGCACTTTGATGTGCTTTCGAACTGTTAGGTGGGCAGGAGCTGGGACTGAACAACGGGAGCTCACCCCGTTGCGGGGATTCAAACCGCCAACCTTCTGATGAGCAGGCCCTAGGCTCTGTGGTTTAACCCACTGTCATAGTGCAATGCAAAAAAACCAAAACAAAAAGCCAACTGCGATTCATCTTCACCCCTTGATTTGGGAAACCACTTTATTTTGCTGCTTCGAGGGCACATCTACCTTCATTTCATCCCCGCTTCGTAGTGTCACTTGTTCCGCGATATGAATCTGATTTGCTGCAACTCTACTGCAATGCATATCTGGCCAGCTCTTGTGTGCTAAGTTCATGTGGAAGGTGCAGTGAAGTGAAAAATGACCACCTGGACATTATAGCAGTTTAGAGAAGTGCAGTTTCCCTTGCCGTGTCTTACTATCAGTAGGTGTTGCTTATCGGTCCTTCTAACAAGCTGAACTGAGTGGTGGTGATGTCCAAAGATGGCTACAGAGATTCAGCTTCTACGGCAAGGGTGGAGAACTATTTGTAGCCTGAGGGCCAAATCCCTTTCTGGGAAACCTTCCAAGGGCCACACCCACTGGTGGGTGGAGCTAGAGGCAAAAGTGGGTGGAGCGGCAAATGTAAATTTTACCTTTGTACAGTAGGGCACTTGCTACATAAACATAAGTATAGTAATTTAATTCACTGAATTTGTAAATGCTTGTATGCATTACAGTGGTACCTCGGGTTAAGTACTTAATTCATTCTGGAGGTCTGTACTTAACCTGAAACTGTTCTTAACCTGAAGCACCACTTTAGCTAATGGGGCCTCCCGCTGCCGCCATGCCGCAGGAGCACGATTTCTGTTCTCAACCTGAAGCAAAGTTCTTAACCTGAAGCACTATTTCTGGGTTAGCAGAGTCTGTAACCTGAAGCGTATGTAACCTGAAGCGTATGTAACCCGAGGTACCACTGTACTATGTGTCTAAATTTGATTGGTTCATAACTCAAGAGAGTTCTCCAGTAGTTCTCATGGGGTTGGCTAATGTTGATCGCATGGGAGGTACCTGGTGAAGGAAGGACTACATTTTATGTGATGCAAGAGGACTGTGTTTTAGAATCCACTGTGAACACTGCTAAGTTGAATAGAGTGTTGGAGTGCTTCTTCTCTGCTTGAAAGAAAGAGAACAAAACTGCAGGAGAAGGTAAAAGTGGAAATCTCTTCTAGGAGCTACAAGCATGGCCTATTTGAGATACAAAAGGTTGAGCTCTGGAAAGAGAGGAAAAACTACAGTTGTTTGGAAGTTAGAAGAAGAGACTGTAAGCCTACGCTTGCACAAGCATGTGATTGTAAATATTATGTTTTAATTCATCTATACGTTTCTGCAAGTAGAGTTTTTGAATGTTAAAGTCTGGACATTGGTTTAATTTCCAAAGAAGGGTGTCAGTCATATATATGATTTGAGCTTCTTAGCTGTGATTTCGCTTCACTAACGTCAACACTTACAGGCCCCTTTCTACCCTGAGAAGCGAGAGGCATTATCGGAGTTCAAGGACACACTCCAGCCAGCAAAAATTCTCAGGGAAGGTGTGAAACAAGTTTGGTGAGGGGTGTATGGCCTGGGGAAATTTCCAAGGGGCAAATACAGAATCCTGGAGGGCTGCCCTTGGGCATTGGGGGCTGAGGTCCCCCACCTCTGTTCCAGAGGCTTGCTTGGTCAGTCAGGATGTGGGCCAAGCAAGGGAGCCTCAGCAGTGAAAACCATCACACTGCCTACTGCCTCAGATATCCTGTTTTGTGCCAGCCACCTCTGTCTGGCAGAACGCCCCCTCCTCCCTTGTTCTGCTACACTGTGGAGTAGTGACCTTCCGGAGATTCACTGCATCCCATAACCTAGACACCAAGGACACACCGGTCTGGCTATGCAGTCCACCCCGCTATCAGGGCAGCCTCCCGCAGAACACCTGCCCCATTAATATGAGTTTGCATCCCAATGAGGCATCTATTTCATTGCCAGCGCAGTGTTCATTTTCCCTGACATATTTACGAGTCCTCTGTCTCATTAATCTGCTAAGTATTCATAAGACGTTCCTTTCATGCTAGAATAGCTAAGGGCAAATGCCTTTATTTATCCATTCTTTAGCGAGGGATTTCTCTACGGAGTCAGCTGGATGAAAGGTTTTTCACCTTTCTTTTACATTCTTAATACAGTTTTCTCAGGAATATGACTTTTATATTTGAGGTGGGGAGAACGCCAACTTTTCTCTTTATGGAGTGTGCTGCTGCTGCCTCCATCCCTTTTATTACCATGACAAGACAACGCTCTGCTCCTCGTTCCTTTCTTTGCACAGCCCACCTAAGTCCTCGCCTCGCGTATCTGCTTCCAGCTGAATAGCAGCCTGTCATGGTAACAGTGGGGTGAAGAGGGGCTAGGGAAAGAGAGGGAGAAAACTGAGTCTAGGAGAATATTCTCTGCAATTCTATTAAATGGGGGCTCCTGTCATTCCAACCAACCTAACTGCAAAAAGCCCCCACAAGTGGTCCCCATGCTTCCTCCCAACGCCTCGTTTATTTGTATCAAATTCATTGTGCTAAAAAAAAATGTCATGTCAATGCAAACTCATTCTCCCTCTCCTCCCAAACACGCTATGTGGCATATATTTATCTCCTGCCAACTGATTGTCGTTCCTCTGCTGTCGTTTACAGTTTTATGTGCCTCCATTTGACACGTCGGCCCCCGATGAGAATGAAAAGGCTTTAGGCCGCCCTAAACGTCTGGCCTCATATCCTGACCCACACTTCCTCCCAGGGTCTCCCTGTGACATTCGGATAAACTAGAGGCATGCTCTGACATCACCGCTGTGATGGAATGAATTGCTTCGGCCACTTTTGGGGGTTCTGAAATGGTTGCTTTATGTTAGAGGTTGGTCTCTGCTGGATGGTCAATGGTTCAAACAACAACAACAACAAAAACCAGAACCTGGAGGGGGGAATGAAATCTAAAGACTTGAGAGGGGGGAAAGGAGATAAGAGAAACCAACACACTGTGCCAACCAGAAATCTAAACAGAGCTCTACTACTCTTCTGATTTGGCAGAAGTTTGGAAGGTACATAAATAAAGTTGACAAGGAGAGTTTGAGAAGAAAACTGAAATCAGAAGAGGCCAGAGGGACTCCGGTAATAGAAGAAGCTGAACCTAGAGGGGTTGGAATCTGCTTTGGTAGGGAAACAGTCTTGACAGGAGGTGTAGCTTGATGCATTTGTATCTGTTATTTTATTTTTGATCTTATGGTTAACTGTCCAAACTGTTTAAAAAGACATTTTTCTCCCTTCATGCGGGAGAAATGGGCAGCTTAGCGTAGAGTTCGGCGGCTTCCAACAAAATATTTAAAATACTAAACTTCCCTAAACAGGGCTGCCTTCAGATGTCTTCTAAAAGTCAGAGAGTTGTTTATTTCCTTGACATCTGATGGGAGGGCGTTCCAAAGGGCGGGCGCCACTACTGAGAAGGTCCTCTGCCTGGTTCCCTGTAAGCTCACTTCTTGCAGGGAGGGAACCACCAGAAGGCCCTCGGCGCTGGACCTCAGTGTCCGGGCAGAACGATAGGGGTGGAGATGCTCCTTCAGGTATACAGGACCAAGGCCGTTTAGGGCTTTAAAGGTCAGCATCAACAGTTTGAATTGTGCTCGGAAACGTACTGGGAGCTAATGTAGGTCTTTCAAGACCAGTGTTATGTGGTCTTGGTCGCTGCTCCCAGTCACCAGTCTAGCTGCAGCATTCTGGATTAGTTGTAGTTTCCAGGTCACCTTCAAAGGTATCCCCACGTAGAGTGTGTTGCAGTAGTCCAAGCAGGAGATCACTAGAGCATGCACCACTCTGGCGAGACAGTCCACGGGCAGGTAGGGTCTCAGCCTGCGTACCAGATGGAGCTGGTAAACAGCTGCCCTGGACACAGAATTAACCTGCGCCTTCATGGACAGTTGTGACTCCAAAATGACTCCCAGGCTGTGCACTTGGTCCTTCAGGGGCACAGTTACCCCATTCAGGACCAGGGAGTCCTCCACACCCACCCGCCCCCTGTCCCCCAAAAATAGTACTTCTGTTTTGTCAGGATTCAACCTCAATCTGTTAGCCACCATCCATCCTCCAACCACCTCCAACTGCATGAAGACGGGAGGGTAGCACCAGCTTCTGTCACTGCATTCCTCAGCTCTGCCAGCCAGTACCACTCAGTGTATCCAACTACAATGATACCAGGAATCAATGACTACTCGCATATCACCTGTTATTTATTCCATGCCAAAAGAAAGTACTATTGTAAGCAATGCTGGCTTTCCGTCAGACAAGGAATAAGCCTAGTAGATACAATTGGTAAATGCAGATGGATCAAGGAAATGCTATGTGGCAAGATTTGTTTAAATGCCCAGAGCTGCTACCCTCCCTGGTCCGGAGAAAATTCCATCATGCTCCCACCTGGGTCATCCTGTCATCAGATGTAGAGGAAGGAGTGGGAGAGAATACCAAGGCAGGGCCATTTTAGTTGTGACACCCAACCTGCTGTTTAAGTTGGTTTAAATTGATTTCATTCCGCTGTTAGTGGCTTTGAGATGTTTCATAGTTTATTTGCATTATTCTATAGCTGAACAAACGAAGATCATGGCCACTGGTCCCATCACCTCCTGGCAAATAGAAGGGGAAGAAATGGAGGCAGTGAGGGATTTTACTTTCTTGGGCTCCATGATCACTGCAGATGGTGACAGCAGCCACAAAATTAAAAGACGCCTGCTTCTTGGGAGAAAAGCGATGACAAACCTAGACAGCATCTTAAAAAGCAGAGACATCACCTTGCCGGCAAAGGTCCATATAGTTAAAGCTATGGTTTTCCCAGTAGTGATGTATGGAAGTGAGAACTGGACCATAAAGAAGGCTGATCGCCGATGAATTGATGCTTTTGAATTATGGTGCTGGAGGAGACTCTTGAGAGTCCCATAGACTGCAAGAAAATCAAACCTATCCATTCTGAAGGAAATCAGCCCTGAGTGCTCACTGGAAGGACAGATCGTGAAGCTGAGGCTCCAAGACTTTGGCCACCTCATGAGAAGAGAAGACTCCCTGGAAAAGACCCAGATGTTGGGAAAGATGGAGGGCACAAGGAGAAGGGGACGACAGAGGACGAGATGGCTGGATAGTGTTCTCGAAGCTACCAACATGAGTTTGACCAAACTGCGGGAGGCAGTGGAAGACAGAAGTGCCTGGCGTGCTCTAGTACATGGGGTCATGAAGAGTCGGACACGACTAAACGACTAAACAACAACAAATAGCTGAACAAAAACAGTGTATGATTTGAGAAGAAAGGTGGTTGTTTTTTTGCTTTTTAGGGGTGGGTTTTGTCGCTTGCTGAGGACAGAGTTTGATTCATCTAATCATCCAGAGAAAAGCTCCCTCAGAGCTACGCAGCCAATCAGTGCATCTGCTTCATCACTAAGTCATCAACTGAATGATCTCTGCTGTTGCTCTTCCAACATGAGGTTCCAACACTCACCCAGGATCTATGTTCCTCTGGAGAACTGAGGCACGGTGGAGACTATCGTAGCTTTAAGAAATATGGTTTGTTCATCTATTTACACCTTCAGTCTGCATGGAGTCCAGATCTTACAGCATGGTCATTTTAAGGGGGTCTTGCGACCCACAGCAATGCAGCCAGCCTTCAGCCAGCCTGTCCAAGATGGATCCCAGTCTTCTTCCTTCTTCTTCCCAGAACACCCTGCTAAGAAACTCTGTTTTCCTGTTACCTCACACCCTGGCCTGGAGGCGAGCACTCCTCCTGCGGGAACTTAGTTCCCTCCGCCTCTCTGCCCTGAGCCTCTGCAGCTCAGGAGAGGCTGGAGGGTTACCGGACTCAGAGGCAACCTCAGCTTCCTCTGATGGGGCTGAGAGTGGAGCACCTGCAGGCAATGGGTCCTCCATCACCTCAGGAGCCAGAGCAGACTCAGCTGGTGCTTGCACCTGAGGATCCAGCACAGGTGAGGACCCTTCAGGCTCATGCCCCAGCTCCGGCTCAGCTGGTTCTGGAGGCAGGGAATCCTGTGCAGGCTGGGATCCCTCAGGTTCAGCATCCGAGTCCGAATCCCAGGCCATCACACGAAATCTCATACAAATAACAAACTTAGTTGGTCTCTAAGGTGCTACTGGAAGGAATTTTTTAAATTTTGTTTCCACTGACCTTGCAATTGAAAGGAGCCTTTGCAGATATGAGGCAATCTACAACTCGTGACAGGGAATGAGTTGCTTCCTCAAACTCCTCTCCCCCGCTGGGCAGCGTAAATGAAAGTTGAAGGAAGATCAGATCGCCGCACCGCCTCCCAGCCCCTTTCTTGATTAGCAGCGCTGTATCATCACAACTCCTTCTGTGACATCATGCCGCCACATGAAATACGGTGTCACGGCGCTGAGAGAATGCGGCCCAGTTATCTGATTAGGCAAATGGAGCAAAGCGTGTAATAAAAACAACCCGAGTAGGAAGACTGGCTCAAAGAGTCATTCTGGTTGCGTTCGTAATTACTTAATACAGAAGAAAATCTCGGCGCTTAACCTTCCTTGATCTCAGGAGCTGTTTTCCGCTATCCACTATTTTATTAGCAAGGGTGCACATGGTGCTTCAGATTAGCCGTTGTGGAAGGTTTAAATAAGAAATGAACAGGAGTCAGAAACTTCATTCATCATCTGTGAACTAGATGCCGGGTTCCAGCCCCTATTCATCCATTATCATAATTGCCCGTGTTCTTTGTCCGCTCATCCACATTAAGTCTTATTTTGCTATCGGCTCAGAACGATTGGATAGTTCAACTTTGAGCCATTTTCCCAGCCCCACCACAACTGAAAACAAAGCCTATGCTCAGGGCTGGATTTGGGTTTGATGAGGCCCTAAGCTACTGAAGGTAATGGGGCCCTTTATACGTCCAGCTGTCCTCTGTCAACAACAAATGGCTGGCTTTTTGTGTGTTAAATATATGCTGCATGGTAATTTATGGACCTGAAGGACGCGGGTGGTGCTGTGGTCTAAACAACTGAGCCTCTTGGGCTTGCCGATTGGAAGGTCGGCAGTTCGAATCCCTGCGATGGGGTGAGCTCCCGTTGCTCTGTCCCAGTTCCTGCCAACCTAGCAGTTCGAAAGCACGTCAAAGTGCAAGTAGATAAATAGGTACCTCTCTGGCGGGAAGGTAAACGGCGTTTCTGTGCGCTGCTCTGGTTTCGTCAGAAGCGGCTTAGTCATGCTGGCCACATGACCCGGAAAAACTGTCTGCGGACAAATGTTGGCTCCCTCGGCCAGTAAAGTGAGATAAGTGCTGCAACCCCAGAGTCGTTCGCGACTGGACTTAACTGTCAGGGGTCCCTTTACCTTTACCGTTTTAATTTATGGACCTAATACATATCTAAAGCCATTTGCCACTATTGCTGTATGTAGGTTTTATTTTATTTGTTTTTTATCTTATATTTTGGAAATATACATGCAGTTTTTTTTTCTTTAAATTTTTTGGAGGCCCCCAGGAGAGTGGCGCCCTAAGCTATAGCTTGTTTAGCTTATACATAAATCCAGCACTAGGGACGTGGGTGGCGCTGTGGGTTAAACCACAGAGCCTAGGACTTGCTGATCAGAAGGATGGCGATTTGAATCCCGTTGCTCGCTCCCAGCTCCTCCCACCTAGCAGTTCAAAAGCATGTCGAAGTGCAAGTAGATAAATAGGTACCACTCCAGCGGAAGGTAAACGGTGTTTCCGTGTGCTGCTCTGGTTCGCCAGAAGCGGCTTAGTCATGCTGGCCACATGACCCGGAAGCTGTACGCCGCTCCCTCGGCCAGTAAAGCGCCACAACCTTTAAATCCAACACTGCCTATGCTGCATTTGAACCAGAAAGACTCTCTCTCTCTCTCTCTCTCTCTCTCTCTGATCTGCCAGAAGAAAAAACAATGAGCCAAACAGACCCTAGCATCATGATAAGACTGCACATGCTTGTTGACTGACACGGTGCCGTTGCAGAACCCACGGTTTCAGAGCATCTTTGAATAACTAGGAGCAAAAGTGATCTCAGTCAGGACTCTGGTGGGGATGGAGAGGAAATGGTCTTAATCTGGTCCAGATCTTTTTCAGATATATATGCTAGCAAGTAGGGCTGGGCAATATCTGGTTTTCAACATCACGAAACATCACCAGCTAAACATCACAGTATCCATATATATCACAGTGTCTGAAACAAGGATGGAACTATGTAGAGGTGAACAGCAGGGCTGGGCGATATCTGGTTTTCAACTGCGTGATATATCACTGGCTAAACATCACAATATACTGATATATCACAATGTCTGAAATAAGGATGGGAGCTAGGTAGAGGCATTGGCTGACTTCACGGTTTTCCCGTGTGCATAGCACACACACAAATCATGATTTGCAATATATTGTCAGGTCAAAAATTATGAAACCACTGCAATGATATGGACTTCAAAACTGTTTGGACGATATATCAGCATATCGCCCAGCCCTGTCAGTGAGTCTGTTCCATTCTGTTTCTGTGCAAAGTCTTCAAAATTCCAAATAAATAAATAAGGTGACCCAAGCACTGACTCTCTTCTTTAGTTATTCTTTCTTTCTGTATAGATACTAAGGGCTTGACCACACTTTCACTTGCCCCATATGCTTAGAAAGCATGGGTCCAAGTGTTTTACTGCTTGTCCCACGCTTTCTAGAAGTTTTGCCTTTGCCCTATCACTTTTCCCTGGAAAACCCACTCTTTGGCGATAAATCGGAACAAACAGCAATCTGTATAAAACCCAATTGCCATTTGTTCCAATTCGGCACTAAAGATCAGTTTTCCCAGAGGGAAAGGGGCAGGGCAAGTGGAGGTGTGGATCAGCTGTAACTGCCTGGAGTGCTTAGTGCCTCATGGGTTGAAAATGTGAGTGCAATTCCTCCTGGGCACCATGGGATATTATGAGATGTCATCAATCTCAGGGACATGGTTGTTTCCATCCCCTCCATTATTTCAGGATTTGCTGATCAGGAGAGTCTACTTTGGAATTTGGAGTCACTGAAATCCTCTCCATTCCTAGACTTTGAAAATCCAGATTTGGTTCCATACCTGGCCAAAGATAGTGGGCTAACTTAGCGCATTAGTCTTTTAGGAACAATGGTTGCCAGCCAAGATAATAACAGGGTGGTCAGTTATGCGTTGCCAAAAAAGAGATAGAGAACAAAAGAGGAGACCAATTTCCATAAATTTGCAGAGAGTAATTTATATGTACAAGTGGAAATTTAGGAACAATTGCTGCAATTTAAATTGAACCACATCTCACCATAAAGACTTGTGTTCCTGCTCAGTCTGTGGACCAGGTCTGATAACTGGGCGATGTCAAAGCTCCCTCGCTTCCTTTTTTGGGTTTCTTATCATTAAACCACACTCGGCCTGGTTAACCCTCAAACAGAGGGCTCCTTCAAATAGAGGACTGTCTTCTTCTGGCAGCTCCTCAAAGCAGAGGACTGTCCTCTGCAACGTAGGACACATGGCCATGTTAGATAACAAATGTGTAGCTAGAATGGCCGTCCAACACACACACACACAGTTGCACAAATCAGATCTCTCTCTTTTCACTGCATGCGTCCAATATTCACATTCCCGAAACACAGAAAATTAAATTAAATGTCAGAGGAAGATTCCAGTCTACCCTTTCCCCATCTGTGTTCTACGGGCTGTCGTTGTTTTTGTAAAGTAGAACACACAGTCATTACTATCCAGACAAAGGTCTACCATCTCGGGGAGAATTGAGCCTAAGACACACACACTCTCTCTCTCTCTCTCTCAAGGTTTCTTGTGTGGGTTTGTTTGTTTTTGCATAGAATCAGTAACCTGTTAGAAAATTCAGAGGGCTGGTAACATCTGTGTTTATTTTCCAACCAGCAGGCATTTGCTCCTTATGTGTATTATCCAGAGACTATCAAAATGCTTGTCACACATTGGGGAAAGAGATAGAACCTGCATATGTAATATAGGAAGGAAGGGCCCGATTCATCCCAATGCACAAAGACACACCGTGTATTCTCAGGGGTCCCTCTCAATGGAGGCAGCATCACACAGTGTTAGGAGTTGCAGTGGGTATATGTGGGTCAGCACACTTGCTGGTTAAACGTCATCAACTGACCGTGCCATATTTGACAGGGATCAAATAGGCCATTTACCTAAAAATCCCACTGGTGTAGCTGAAACCTCAGTTCTGGCACAGTATCTGAGGGTCTTCCTAGCATGTTGCATAGGAAGCTGCCTTATACAGAGGCAGTGTACTCGTCCATCTAGCTCAGCCCTGCCTATACGGGTTGGCAGCAGTTCTCTGGGGCTGTAGGCTGTCATGGACTGGTTGGATGCAGAGGAACGATGGGAGAAACCAGCTGGGGAACCACCAACTGAAGAAAGCTCAGAGCCCAGGGAATGGTGGTGGGACAACAATGAATGTTTAGGGCAGAGGTAAGCAACCTAAGGGGATGCGGATGGCAAGTTCTGATAGGACTTGCCAATCAGAAGGTCGGCGGTTCGAATCCCTGGGACGGGATGAGCTCCCGTTGCTCAGTCCCTGCTCCTGCCAACCTAGCAGTTCGAAAGCACATCAAAGTGCAAGTAGATAAATAGGTACCACTCTGGTGGGAAGGTAAACGGCGTTTCAGTGTGCTGCTCTAGTTCGCCAGAAGCGGCTTAGTCATGCTGGCCACATGACCCGGAAGCTGTATGCCGGCTCCCTCAGCCAATAAAGTGAGATGAGCGCCGCAACCCCAGAGTCGGCCACGACTGGACCTAATGGTCAGGGGTCCCTTTACCTTTACCTTTAAGCAACCTAAGGCCCATGAGCCACAAGCAGCCCACGGGGGTCGTTTAACTGGCCCCTGAGCCGCCCCCGAGCCGTGCCGCCCATTCAGCGAGTCCCCGCGCACTGCGCTAAACCGACGCAGCGTGGCTTGGGGACTCGCTTCCACGGTGCTGGAAATCACGTCTGTGCATGCTCAGGTGCCAGAAACTACGTCTGCGCAGATGCTGGAAATCGCGGGTGCTCATGCACTCGCACAATCCGGCCCACAGAGGGATCTCCGCTGGAGTGAACCAGCCCAGGCGAGGTAAACCTTGCTGACCCCTGGGTTAGGGGGAGAAGACTAGGAAGAGGAGGTCTCGGAAGCTGAAGAGGTAACATAGCTTAGCGAGCTGGGAGAGTTTGTGGCAGAGAGAAGTCAGAATGCGTAGTTAATATTTTGTTGTGAGTTGCCCAGAGTGGCTGGGGCAACCCAGTCAGATCTGAGGCATATAAATAATAAAAATTATTCCTATCATCATCGGAGGCAGAGGCAGGGGAGTGGGAAGCAGAGCATCTCTGCGAAGAAGCAGAGATGAGTCAGGCTGCTGAAGAATATCTCCCATGCCTGCTGCAACAAGCTCCCCACCCTGTCTCCCAGAACCAGAAGCGGGCTGAAATGGGCAGAGCAGCGGCAGTCTCGGATTGCTTGGGAAAAGCCCTGGAGAGGAGGGGACTTAAGTGGCTGTGAGGGGGTAGAGACTTCTAGTCTTGGCAACTGATTCGTGGGGTAAGACCAGTACTGTTTTTCTAGAAAAGAGGCAACAGTACTCATCACAATAGCAATGGCACCCACGTGAGTTCTGGCAAGTTCCGACTGAAAAAAGGCCCTTGATAATACCAAGTGGGAATGAGCTGCTGTGCTCATTAGTCCTGACACTTAGCCAAGTGAAGATTATGTTGTTGCTCATAACTCCAACATTGAAGGGGGTGATTTACTGCTGGTTCGCTCTTTGACACAGCCCTAAGAGACTTTCCCAGCTCTCCCTGGCAATGTCATGGATATAACCTGGAACTTCCTGCATGCAAAGCAGATACTCTATCGCTCAGCTGCAGCAGCTCTTCTCCAGAAGTTTATCGATTGTGAAAGTTTCCACTGTGCCTGGAAGAGTGAGCCTGTACAGAACAGGCTCCATAGAGTTTGGGGAGGGGAAAACAGCAGGTCTTTGAAGAAACCAAGATGCTGGAGGAAGCGGTTTACCGGTTGGGGCAGAACTGCCACAGTAGCTTCCCGGCAGGTGAGTGCACCAAGGCAGTGGGGAGGGCCGTGCAGTGCAAATGCCCCAGCAGGACTAATTTAGCACTGCAGCTGGTGCATTTGCACCATGTCCAACTCCTCACTGCCTCTTCTCTCACGTCCTTCACCCCTTCAATAGTGTGATGGGCTGGGATTCACACTCGGAGGCTGAACCTGAAGAATTCCAGCCTGCACAGGAATCCCCGCCTCCAGAAACAACTGAGCCGGGGCTGGGCTTGAGCCTGAAGGGTCCTCACCTGTGCTGGATCATCAGGTGCAGGCACCAGCTGAGTCTGCTCTGGCTCCTGAGGTGATGGAGGACCCATTGCCTGCAGGTGCTCCACTCTCAGCCCCATCAGAGGAAGCTGAGGTTGCCTCTGGGTCCAGTAACCCTCCAGCCTCTCCTGAGCTGCAGAGGCTCAGGGCAGAGAGGTGGAGGGAACTAAGTTCCCGCAGGAGGAGTGCTCGCCTCCAGGCCAGGAGAAGCGAATCACCTGTGGAGCTGGGCCGCCCTATGCCTCAGGGCAGATAAAAGCCAGCCAGCCCCAGTCACAGGCTGTGGGAGCAACATTGCTGGTAGCCTGTTCCAGCCTGCACCCTGTCCTGCTCTTCTGCCAGAGCTCTGGACCTCACCCGACTCTCTGCCTTGGACCCAGCTACAGCTTTGATGGACAACCTCCACACTGCACCCTCGACCTCGAACTGGACTCGGACCTCGCTGCACGGCTAACCCTTGGGACCAGCACAAATAGTGACCTGCCATCTATGTAGCTAGCAGAGCAGCCGCACCCACCCAGCAAGCCATTTCTGGATGCTGGTTGATGTATATACACACACACACACACACACCACAACTGTTAAGTGAAACATTTGATTATGAAGAGTTCAGGGAAAAACATTTGTTGTGCCAATGAAGTTCTGCTTTACAGAACCATTTAATTCCGATTTGACTTGTCTGCGGGTGGCGCTGTGGTCTAAACCACTGAGCCTCTTGGGCTTGCCAATCGGAAGGTGAGCTCCCATTGCTCTCTCCCAGCTCCTGCCAACCTAGCAGTTTGAAAGCACACCAGTGCAAGTAGATAAATAGGTACTGCTGTGGCGGGAAGGTAAATGGTGTTTCCGTGCGCTCTGGTTTCTGTCACGGTGTCCCGTTGCGCCAGAAGCAGTTTAGTCATGCTGGCCACATGACCCGGAAAGCTGTCTGTGGACTCCCTTGGCCTGAAAGCGAGCTGAGTGCTGCACCCCATAGTCACCTTTGACTGGACTTAACCGTCCAGGGGTCCTTTACCTTTTTACCTTTGTCTGTTTCACCTCGCCTATTTCCAGTCATAGGGATGGGTTTTGCTCCCAATGCAACAGAGCCTCCAGACTGTGTGGCACTTCTGTTTTCCTCTTAGGGATGAGCAGTGCTTTGGCACCTTTTTACGATGTATCAAATAATTTGCATTCAGTCTTTATGGGTAAAACTAGTGCTTACAATTACAGCTTACGACGGCGGCGACAGCAACAAAAATGGGCAAACATGATTATACTTATTGTTCCTGTGCTGGATAAACAAAAGGCAGTTTCTATGAGTTTATGTCATTAGACACCCTCCAGAGCTCTAATATAATTTGTAAGCTTCATCATTTCTGCCACTTGCCATATTCCGGTTAAGCAATCTCGAACTTTTGCAGCTGAGGCACATTTCCAATCAGCTGTCACATTTATTCTAGCTGCACGTTAGATGTTAATAACAAATTCCGTATCACTGCTCTCCACCTTCCCCTGTAAGTCACATAAAATAACACTCAATTGTAGCTCATACCCTGCCAGGCCTTAAGTACATATGGTATTTCCCTCCATTTTAATTATGAGGCAGAAACACTAGATGTGCATAAGATTTGCAGCGCACCGATCTCTAACAAGCCAAGAGAACCTGATTATAAATCAAATGTACTTCATAAAGGGTCAAGCCCTACTGGAAAAAATATACACTTTGGTGAAATGCTCCTTTTACATAGATAACATTTTTGAAGGAGCATTGAGTCATGTCTACCACCATTGGTGGGATGCGGGTGGCGTTGTGGTCTAAACCACAGAGCCTAGGACTTGCCGATCAGGTCGGCTCCTGCCAACTTAGCAGTTCGAAAGCATGTCAAAGTGCAAGTAGATAAATAGGTACCACTCCAGCGGGAAGGTAAACGCCGTTTCTGTGCGCTGCTCTGGTTCACCAGAAGCGGCTTAGTCATGCTGGCCACATGAAGCTGTCTACAGACAAATGTCAGCTCCCTCAGCCAGCAAAACGAGATGAGCGCCACAACCCCAGAGTCGTCCACGACTGGACTTAACTGTCAGGGGTCCCTTTACTGTTACCTTTATCGTCATTGGTGTTTGGGGTGGGATCTCATAATTAAGATCTTCTTTGAATTTCCCTAGTTAGCAATTCCAAAGAAATGGCATAATCCAGTTTGAGTAGTTCTTGATTATCATCTGACCCATCAGTGCTTCAAAGCAAGATCGAGTGCTAATCTGAACATATTTTAATATCAATTTAGTCAAAATGTGACTAAAGATTAAAAACAAATTCTGAATATAAATAAGGAATGGTTCCTACTTGCCATTTATCACGTATTTCCTCTTATACTTCCTGCCCACTGTTCCCAGCTAGAGCTTTAATAAACTATTTGCTTTCCATATGTATATTCCATAGAGAATAGCGACTTTATAAGTACACTTGTTACTTAAAAAGCACTTTGAGCTACTTGTTCATTACACTTTAACAAAAGTATGTGGAACTGCTTTTGTAACTACTCCAAAGTACCTCAAACAACTTTTTTTTAATAACCACCCTTTCCTCTTCCTCCCTTCCCTATCAAATTGAGAGCCAATGTGGTGTAGTGGTTAAGAGCGGTGGACTCGTAATCTGGTGAACCGGGTTCACTTCCCCGCTCCTCCACCTGCAGCTGCTGGGTGACCTTGGGCCAGTCACACTTCTTTGAAGTCTCTTAGCCTCACTCACTTCACAGAGTGTTTGTTGTGGGGAGGAAGGGAAAGGAGGTTGTGAGCCGCTTTGAGACTCCTTAGGGTAGTGATAAAGCGGGATATCAAATCCAAACTCTTCTTCTTCCTCTTCAAATAATTAAATAGGTGGCCTCAGCCAAGACATTCTTTCTCAGCTTCAGTCTCCTATTGGCAATCTACTGTACCTTTACATGGTTGTTGTAAAGATTACCCAAGCTAAGCTATGTTGGGAAAGATGGAGGGCACAAGGAGAAGGGGACGACAGAGGACGAGATGCCTGGACAGTGTTCTCGAAGCTACCAGCATGAGTTTGACCAAATAGTGGGAGAAAGTGGAAGACAGGAGTGCCTGGCATGCTCTGGTCCATGGGGTCACGAAGTCAGACACGACTAAACGACTAAACAACAAAAAGCTATGTAAAGTATGTTGAATACTCTAAAAAGTGCTATATAAATGCTAAATTGATCCCCAAGATCCTGTGGCTTTCATGAGTCCCCTTTACTCTCCTAAATTCCCCAATGTAATAAGTGGGCTGGAGGCATGGTAATAAAGTATTTATTTTTTCTACCAGGTTCCCAGATTCTCCCTGCCTTTCAGACAAGCGTGGCATACCAATCTAGTGCGTTCCACGAACTATTCATAATGGCAGTACAATTGCTTGCCTGGGGACATGCTATCCTTCACAGGGGGAAAAAGGCAAATGAGAAAAGCGAGAGGATAATTCAATGGAAACGAACCCTGCCCATCAGCTGCTTCCAAAACAGCTCTGTTCAAGCTGAACCCCCAGCATTGAGCTCTCTGCCTTCCCACTAATGCTGCTGCCAGTCTCAAATAAATGTTACATGAAATTTAATTGTTTCTGAAAGCTCGGGTCCCAACACAAAATGTCGGGAGGTTTTCAGACACTATCTGTCCCTAACAGGGACTAAGGAAAGTAGGCACAAGAAGTCTAAATTAACCATGAAAACTAGCAGGGAGCTGCTTTTCAGGCTGACTTCTGTCACAGGGAGGAATGTGGTCTTATTCATCCATAATGCAGGCACTAATACATAATTTCTGAAGGAAGGGGGAACGGCTTGCTGCCTCAGGACTGGGTTTAGCTCACAGATACACAGCATCCCTCTTGTGCAAGGAACCCACGTCACGAAGATAAAACAGGGGCAGCTGGTCCATTAGGGCAAATGGGGCACTGCCCCACCAACCTCTACCTGCATGCCTTTTTTCATACAACAAATCCAGGGAGTGCCCTTGTAGTAGTAGTGGGAATGTTTAGGGATGTGGGGGAGGATATATTGTCTAAGATATCCTATCCCAACTTGTCTTTACAAGTTCAACAAAATCAGCAGAGTTAACATTCCCCCCTTTTTTAAAACACACGGACAGCAGATAGCTTGCTCAGACGCGTGAGAGTCTCTGTAAATATTTCCTGGTATTTTCCCCATTTAATCCCTCCTAAAATAAGACGCTACACAGTCTTCTGTAAAGTACAGTGGTGCCTCGCAAGACGAAATTAATTCGTTCTGCGAGTTTCTTTGTCTTGCGGATTTTTCGTCTTGCGAAGCACGGCTATTAACGGCTATTAACGGTACTTAGCGGCTTTAAGAAAAAGGAAACAAACTCGCAATTAAGAAAAAGGAAACAAACTCGCTATTAACGGTACTTAGCGGCTTTAAGAAAAAGGAAACAAACTCACAAATAAGAAAAAGGAAACAAACTCGCTATTAACGCTACTTAGCGGCTTTAAGAAAAAGGAAACAAACTCGCAAGAACTTGCAAGACGTTTTCGTCTTGCACAGCAAGCCCATAGGGAAATTTGTCTTGTAAAGCGACTCAAAACGGAAAACTCTTTCGTCTTGCGAGTTTTTCGTCTTGCGAGGCATTCGTCTTGTGAGGTACCACTGTATAAAACGTTTACTCACAAGTAATCATCTGTTCACACAAAGGTTCCCAGAAGGCAGACTTAAAAGGTTACAACATAGTTTAAATTCTCCTTATGGGAGAAAGCCCCCCTTTTCTTCTCTTGGCCCGAAGCCAAGGGTGCATCTTAGTAGTGCGGTTATTAAGATGGCATCGATAGAAACAAGAAGAGACAAGGTCACCAGCCTGTGGTTCTGGTTCTTTCTACTTCAGGAGAGGTCACGCCCATCTCAAGTTACACATAGGAAGCTTTGTCTCAGTTCTGGCAAGCAGGAAGTTCTGGCTGGAGGACTGAGACAACCTTCATGTCTACTCTAGCAATGTTGTGTTTGACTGCACCTGATTCTTACATCCCATAGTAGTGGTAATACCCCACCCATCTGGCTGGTTTCTCCAGCCACTCTGGGCGGCTTCCAGGAAAATATAAAAACAACAAAACATATTCCCAATACAGGTCTTCAGATGTCTTCTAAAAGTTGTGTACAGTCAAACTTCAGTTCTCAAATGGCTCCATTTTTGAACGTTTTGGCTCCTGAATACCGAAAACCCAGAAGTAAATACTCCGGTTTTTAAATATTTTTCAGAACCCGAACGTCCGACACGGCTTCCGCTTGAGTGCAAGAAGCTCTTGCAACCAATCAGAAACCGTGCCTCGGTTGTTGAAAGTTTCGGAAGTCAAACTGTCTTCCGGAATAGATCACATTCGACAACCGATGTTTGACTGTAGTTCTTTATCTCCTTGACATCTGAAGGGAGGGTGTTCCTCAGGGAGGGTTCCACTACCGAGAAGGGCCTTTGTTTGGCTCCCTGTAACTTCACTTCTCGCAGGGAGGGAACCACCAGAAGACCCTCGGAGGAGGACCTCAGTGTCCGGGCTGAACGATGGGGATGGAGACTCTCCTTCAGGTATACTGGGCTGAGGCTGTTTAGGGCTTTAAAGGTCAGTACCAAGACTCTGAATTGTGCTCGGAAATGTACTGGGAGCCAGTGAAGATCCTTTAGGACCGGTGTTATGTAGTCCCGGCAGCCACTCTCAGAACTCAGCATGGGGATTACGTGGTTCTGCCTCACCACTGGCTCTTGCTCCACATCCTGTTTGAGCTCCTCGCTTCCTGCCCTACCAATCCCAATGGGCACCAGCCACCACTGAGATAACAAGAAAAAAGCACACCAAGAACTCTGGCCAATATAAGTTTCAATAGTGGGAATGGTCCCTACTTGCAAATCAATTGTCAATTATAACAGAAACTAATCCATTCAAAAGTACCGTATTTTTCGCTCTGTAAGACGCACCCGACCATAAGACGCACCTAGTTTTAGAGGAGGAGAACAAGAAAAAAAATATTCTCTCCCTCTCTGCTCAGCACCTCTCCAGCAAAGCGGGAGGAGAAATGGAAGCGGCTCCATTTCTCCTCCCAGTTCGCTGAAGGGGCGCTGCGCAGAGAGGGAAAGCTGCGCAGTGCCTCTCCAGTGAAGGGAAGCCGGGAGAGCAAGAGGGATCGGTGCACACCGATCCCTCTTCCTCTCCTGGCTTCAGCGAAAGCTGCGCAGCCTGCATTCGCTCCATAAGACGCACACACATTTCCACTTACTTTTTAGGAGGGGAAAAGTGTGTTTTATAGAGCAAAAAATACGGTATGTATTCTGACAAGGATTGCAAACTCAAACAGAGATTACAAACTCAAACTCATAAGGATATGTATAGCACAATAATTCATTACAGTGTTAGAGATAAAAGCTTATGAGTAGAGATAAATTCATGTTAGTCCATAGTCAGATTTGAAGTGAAGATCTTAGTTTCAATCACTGAGCAGAAGTCAGAAGTCAATTATGGATCAAAAGCCAGGACAGGGCCCTGTTTCGATGTATTCACCTGCATCAGCTAATTTTTAAGGGGTCGTGTTGATCTACCCACACTTACTTGCAATCTCTGAGAAACGTAGAAAACAACAGGATGTATTTATACGAATTCCTCAAACTTGTTGTTGTTGTTTAGTCGTTTAGTCGTGTCCGACTCTTCATGACCCCATGGACCAGAGCATGCCAGGCACTTCTGTCTTCCACTGCCTCCCGCAGTTTGGTCAGACTCATGTTGGTAGCTTCGAGAACACCGTCCAACCATCTCATCCTCTGTCTTCCCCTTCTCCTTGTGCCCTCAATCTTTCCCAACATCAGGGTCTTTTCCAGGGAGTCTTCTCTTCTCATGAGGTGGCCAAAGTATTGGAGTCTCAGCTTCAGGATCTGTCCTTCCAGTGAGCACTCAGGGCTGATTTCCTTAAGAATGGATAGGTTTGATCTTCTTGCAGTCCATGGGACTCTCAAGAGTCTCCTCCAGCACCATAATTCAAAAGCATCAATTCTTCAGCGATCAGCCTTCTTTATGGTCCAGCTCTCACTTCCATACATCACTACTGGGAAAACCATAGCTTTAACTATACGGACCTTTGTTGGCAAGGTGATGTCTCTGCTTTTTAAGATACTGTCTAGGTTTGCCATCGGCTTTCTTCCAAGGAGCAAGCGCCTCTTAATTTCGTGACTGCTGTCACCAAACTTACACGAAACTACTCTCCTCAAACTTACACGACCCCTTAAAAATAAGCTGATGAAGGTGAATACATTTTGAAACTTAACTGCATCAGTTTTGTGATGGACAGCTTTGTGCAGTGGGTAGGCAGACAGGCACACTCACCCCGGGCCTCAGTGGGCTAAGCTGCCTGGGTTGGGGGTTCGAGGGGCTGGCTGGTTTTTTGTTTCGAATTTATAACTTTATTCTAACAAGACATCTGGCCCGGACCTCAGACGAGCTCTGCACATGTCTGATGATGAATGCCACAGATCATGTCCCTGGGACTATCTGCTTCTCCACTTCCAAGCTCATGATCTGTAAAAGTTGTGCATACACACCGCAGGCGCGTCTTGCGCATGCCACTCAGGAAATGCTCTTAACGTTTTAGATTTCATGGATTATGTCCAGCAAAAGGTCATTCGTGCAGCATCTAAGGCTGAATGCTGCCAGTTTTCAGGGTCTGCAAAACTAATTTCATTTATCAGAAATCTAGATAGTCTGTGGAGAACTGCGGACTTCACAAGGCCGAAAGTGTGATTTCACTGAGCCCAAGAGCATTCTGCCGGAAAGGACCTTTCGGGCAGGAAACCAAATGAGCAACAATGGTGCATGTGATGTGGGAAGCAGCTAACACATTGGACCATAGTAAATACTAAACTGCCCACTGATTATATATTTTTTTTGAAAATTTTTTATAACAAAAATTACAAACATTGAATCCAAAATAGTACTGTACAAGCAAAAAAACAACAACGAAACATACAAAAAAAAAACAGAAAAGAAAAAGGGGGGGAAAAAGGGAAAGGAAACAAACCTAAACTAAGCACAAACGAAAAAGCACACATCTACAGAAAAAAAAGCATATCATGACGTACATAAACACAAATTGACTTCCTTCCTTTGTTCTAAGACCTCGAAAACTTTACTCTTACTGCATTGTTGTGTCTAATTAGATTACTTCCACCTTTGTATATTTTTTTTACACCATTTTTCTTTTTCTTTAACCCTGTAAAGCATCATTCATTACATACCAATATACTTACTCCAGAACAATGTTTTTTCATATACTCTTTAGCACAACCCCATTCTTTTAATAATTTCTGGTCCGATTGTCCCCTTATGTAAGCTGTGAGTCTTGCCAGATTTATGTATTCACAAAATTTAATTTGCCAATCTTTCACTGATGGAATTTCTCTGCCTTTCCAGTTTTTAGCTATAAGCATCCTGGCAGCTGTTGTTGCGTAAAGGAATACTTTCCTTTGATTTTCGGGGATATCATTTGTAATTAGACCTAAAAGGAATGCCTCCGGTTTTTTACTGAACAATATTTTAAACATCTTTTTGAGTTCTTCATAGATTTCATTCCAAAATTGTTTGATAGGTCGGCATTCCCACCACATGTGAAACATTGTTCCTATTTCTTTTTTACATCTCCAACAGGTATTCGATTTTAATTTGTAAATTTAGCCAATTTTACCAGAGTTAAGTACCATTGGTACACCATTTTCATAAAATTTTCTCTTATTGTGTAACATGCCGTGAATTTAATATCATATTTCCATAATTTCTTCCTGCCCACTGATTATAAAATAAACGTTACAATCTGCTATCTGTCTTCACTGGTGCATCTGAGAGAACACAAATACATTCACACATGCAGATTTTCAGCTGCTGCATGCTCCAAAGCTAGGCATTTAGGAACACTGCAAATGCAAAGTGCTTCAGTTTCAAGAAAATTGTGTACAAGTTCTGTTACATACAGTGGAACTTCACTGAAGAAAACACACGTTCAGTCGCTCTGAAATATGATATTGGAGCACTCCAAATCATTTGCCCAGGTACGTGCACAGAACATAGTCAACCTAACTGAAAGGCAGGGACGCGGGTGGCGCTGTGGGTAAAAGCCTCAAATCCCCGTGGCGGGGTGCGCTCCCGCTGCTCGGTCCCAGCGCCTGCCAACCTAGCAGTTCGAAAGCACCCCTGGGTGCAAGTAGATAAATAGGGACCGCTTACTGGCGGGAAGTTAAACGGCGTTTCCGTGTGCTGCGCTGGCTCGCCAGATGCAGCTTCGTCACGCTGGCCACGTGACCCGGAAGTGTCTCCGGACAGCGCTGGCCCCCGGCCTCTTGAGTGAGATGGGCACACAACCCCAGAGTCTGTCAAGACTGGCCCGTACGGGCAGGGGTACCTTTACCTTTACCTTTTTAACTGAAAGGCAGCACATGGAGATATGCATTCATCATCGCCATACATCCCTGAATATTATTACTGTATGATTATAAGATTATTGTATAATCTTAGAAGGTTGTATAATCTTAGAAGACGCGTGGCTAATAATATTCTTGCTGCTGCAGTTGCATATAAAAACAGTCTCTTGCCTATTATTAGCCCAACGATGGAAGCAACAAGAGGTACCAACGAAAGAAGAGTGGCAGATTAAACTGATGGGTTATGCCGATTTGGCAAAATTAACTGGGAAAATTCGGAACCAACAAGATCAGAGACTGGAATAAATTTCTGGTGTATTTGAAATACAATTGTAAACAACTGACATTGCTAGTAGGGTTACAAGAAGTTTTGTAAGGTTAATTTTGTAAATTCTTCGAAGAATAACTTCTAATTTGTTTAAACAAAAAATTTTTTCCTTCCAGTAGCACCTTAAAGACCAACTAAGTTAGTTCTTGGTATGCAATAGGTCTTATTTGTTTATTTTTGATAGAGACTTAATAGAAATAATTATAATAACAAAATGCAATATCAGAGAGTAACCATTAGTTGAGGAGGATGGAAGTCTTAGGCTGTTGCTATGTAATATACCAATCTGTTATTATGTTATAAAATATGTGCAAAAACCAATAAAAATGATTACAGTGGTACCTTGAGTTAAGAACTTAATTCGTTCTGGATGTCCATTCTTAACCTGAAACTGTTCTTAACCTGAAGCACCACTTTAGCTAATGGGGCCTCCTGCTGCCTCTGCGCCGCCGCTGCACGATTTCTGTTCTCATCCTGAAGCAAAGTTCTTAACCTGAGGTACTTTTTCTGGGTTAGCGGAGTCTGTAACCTGAAGCATATGTAACCTGAAGCATATGTAACCCGAGGTACCACTGTATATAAAAGAAGAAGTGTGGCTGTGAGAGGGCATGGCTGTGTCTATGATGAAGAAACCATGAACTTCTGAATTTGCCGCTCTACTACTGCTCCCATGTCATCATCCTCTAAGCTTCTCTGAAAGAAGGTACCCAGAGAAGACATGCCTGGAGTCATAAGTGTGGGATGTGATCCATGAGAGGCAGTCAAGTACAACATTCATTGTAACGCTAGAGAAGATATGCGGAGGAATGTTTGGTACAGCCAGTCAAAACTTCCTGTTCCTCCGTGCTGGAGCATCCTTCCTTTTGCATGTGATAGAAGGTGGGCGTGACCTAACCTGTCCAGGTAACAAAAGGACGAGTCACACAGCACACCTCCCTCTTTTTGACTTCTTTCTTTGTTTGACCAGCTTCTAGCTAGGACTGCTCTGCTAGCTCTCAGCTAGCAGAAGAACTGGGATTATTCCCCCATATGGGGTAGGTCCACATATACATATTTGTAACTAAGTGCCTTCAGGAATGCAACTGTGAGCTGATGTGAGCAAACTTCTTTTATCGTCTTTAAATAAGATTGTGGCGTCTTTATTCTTTTTAAGAGGGATTCAAGGGAACTTAGCAGGAATGTACAATTCAATCTAAGACAGATTGAATTGTATAATAGTGAGAGGCTCACACGAGCCTGCAACCAGTTATCTGTTGTGCGTGAGAAGGGGAATGTAAACTCTGCTAAGTTAAGGAACTTGCTAGCGCAAGTTAAAAGTAAAAGTACCCCTGACCATTAGGTCCAGTCACGGACAACTCTGGGGTTGCGCGCTCATCTCGCTCTATAGGCCAAGGGAGCCGGCGTTTGTCCGCAGACAGCTTCTGGGTCATATGGCCAGCATGACTAAGCCACTTCTGGCGAAACCAGAGCAGTGGATGGAAATGCCATTTACCTTCCCGCCGGAGCGGTACCTATTTATCTACTTGCACTTGACATGCTTTCAAACTGCTAGGCGGGCAGGAGCTGGGACCGAGCAACGGGAGCTCACCCAAACTGCCAACCTTATGATCGGCAAGTCCTAGGCTCTGTGGTTTAACCCACAGCACCACCCATGTCCCTTAGCGCAAGTTAGGAAGGATATTAACAAACCATATATCCTCTCCTGCCACCCTGAACATTCCCACAATAAGGTCATAAGAAGCTGCCTTGTTCTGGTCCATGGAAGTGAGCATCATCTACACTGACTGCCAGCAGCAGACCAGGGTTTCAGACAGAGGACATCCCTAACGGCAGGTGGAGATCCTGGGTGGGGGTTCAACCTGGGACTCTATGATTCTGCTGCCTACTCCATTTTGATTTAAGCACAGGCCATGATATCTTGGCCTTGTATCATCTAGGCAGGCAGCAGCCATTGAGCCAAGAGTGAAGGCAACCATGAACACCTGCATTGCATAAGATTGGACTACATGGCCGTCGTGGTCCCTTCCAACTCTGCAAATCTATGATTCTGTGACATATCAAGCCTGTTGGAAACGGCTGGAACTTTTGCTGCCTTCTCAAGCCATCGCCATCCCATGTAGCCTGTTACCGCTTACCTTCGTTCTCAGTTCTGTTTCTGTAAAATAGGATTATTATTTTTTACAAAAACTGTCACAAGGGCAGGCCGAGCAAAGGTTGCAAAGAACTTAGTTAATTAGTAGTGCTATATAAATGACAAATAGCAGCAGAATTCTTTCCTGCCAAAGTCCCAAATGTGCTCAAATCTTTAATTAGGCCTAACGAATTGGGAGAGTGACTGGAATTATTGCCGTTGTGAATTGTTGCAAAGAATTATCACACTTTTTTGCATTTATTTGCCATTTTGCCCCATAATATTCTTTCTTTCTTTCTTTCTTTCTTTCTTTCTTTCTTTCTTTCTTTC
>JAXCMG010000083.1:283980-314813 GCA_034642415.1 Podarcis siculus
TTCTTTCTTTCTTTCTTTCTTTCTTTCTTTCTTTCTTTCTTTCTTTCTTTCTTTCTTTCTTTCTTTCTTCTTTCTTTCCCTTCCTCCCTCCCTTCCTTCTTTCCTCTCTCTCTCTCCCTTTTTTCCCTCTCCACACAAACACATTATCTATCATCTATCTATCTATCTATCTATCTATCTATCTATATCTAATCTATCTATCTATCTATCATCTATCATCCTCCAACGATAAAATTTCATGCAGCGGATGATGTGAACTCTTCCCCACGAAAACCTTTTAGGCCTTAGCCTGTTAATCTTTAAGGCACCACAAGCTCTTTGCTGTTTCTGAAATTCATATATATTTAAAGAAAAAAAGCCATTTTGTCAGGGATTTGACTTTGGTTTCCTGAGCTTTTAGAGCATGCATCACATTTGCATAATTCATTGGCCACCGTCATGAAATGGGCCACGCAAGGCAAATGACACCTTCCTGCCCCGCCAGTCTAAGTAATGCTAGATATATGGGTGCAGAACTGCTGTTTTCTGGCAGATAGCACATATTTGGAGCCCATGAAGGAGTGGATGCAATTTGCTCCATGGCCCTCTCCTTCCATATAGGCCAACAAACATTCAGACATACTTGAATTGTACCCAGCGGTGGCCCATTGAGACCAATGGGATGGAAGGTAGGGAGGCCACCAGCAGGTGGAGCCAGAGACACCAGCAGAAAGCACCAACTAATTCTGGCTTTGTCCTTTGGCTGGATCTACATTGGTTTTCCAAATGTTCTGAAATATAACGTTCTATAATGCTTATAGTTTTCCCCAGTAGTGATGTATGGAAGTGAGAGCTGGACCATAAAGAAGACTGATCGCCAAAGAATTGATGCTTTTGAATTCTGGTGCTGGAGGAGACTCTAGAGAGTCCCATGGACTGCAAGAAGATCAAACCTATCCATTCTGAAGGAAATCAGCCCTGAGTGCTCACTGGAAGGGCAGATCCTGAAGCTGAGAATCCAATACTTTGGCCACCTCATGAGAAGAGAAGACTCCCTGGAAAAGACCCTGATGTTGGGAAAGATGGAGGGCACAAGGAGAAGGGGACGACAGAGGACAAGATGGTTGGACAATGTTCTCGAAGCTACCAGCATGAGTTTGACCAAACTGCGGGAGGCAGTGGAAGACAGGAGTGCCTGGCGTGCTCTGGTCCATGGGGTCACGAAGGGTCGGACATGACTAAATGACTAAACAACAACAACAACATAATAATGCTTAATGGCAGTTTCCAACTCCCAGTGGCTTACTGCTCTGCAGCGCCCTCTGATGCTACACTTTAATAATGCATTTTTAACGTTATAAATGGCAAGTGTCGATCCACCCTTGTCTTCCTCTCTGTTCCACAAGGGCAGAGCTGAGACTAAGGAAGACGTGACTGACAGGCAGTGCCATTCCTGGGCAGGTTGTAAGTAAGAATGCAGGCACACAGTCCCCTCTGTTTTCGCCTGGTAAATTAAGGTGCACGGCTTTCCCCCTTGGTTCAGGAGAAGTAACTGCACGTGGTGGTAGCTGGATGATTCTCCCCCACCCCCAATCCTCCTGGGGGGCAGGAAAGATGGCCAGCCAAAAAGCACCCAGATTCCCTCCTAGAGAGACAGCTGTGTATGCTGTGAGCATGCATTTCGAGAGTCGGTGGGACTCGTGATCAAGAGAAGCGCCTCTCCCTGATTGCCACCGACTTGAGCTGCTGTTCTTGACATGATGTTAAAAGTGACAAGGATCTCGCAGGAGGTGCAGGGTCGCCATGGTCCTCCTCTTCCCCTCTCACTTGGCATGTATTGTCCAGTCTCCAGGGGTGCAAGTAGGTACCGTATTTTTCGCTCTATAGGACGCACCAGACCACAAGACACACCTATCTTTTGGAGGAGGAAAACAAGGAAAAAATATTCTGAATCTCAGAAGCCAGGACAGCAAGAGGGATCGCTACGCAGTGAAAGCAGCAATCCCTCTTGCTGTTCTGGCTTCTGGGATAGCTGCGCAGCCTGCATTCGCTCCATAAGACGCACACACATTTCTCCTTACTTTTTAGGAGGGAAAAAGTGAGTATTATAGAGCAAAAAATACGGTAATTTTATATCCAAAATACGAAAGGGAGCAAGAACTGGCGGGCTGGCTGTTCCTGAAAGCAGGGGCGATCGGACAAGGGGTTGGGAAAGTGCTTCGCTCCCTAAATACCTCCAGCAATTGCAGGAAAGCACAGCCACAGCATATATTTCAGTGGTCCTTTGTGGTCCTCTTCCTTTCTTTTCATTTCTTTCCTTTTTCTTTTTGTATAATTTTTTATTAAATTTTTCTGTTTTACATTTTAGAATATTCATTTAAACAACCTTAAAATAGCAGTGTCTTCCTTTCTTCTTTTCCGTATTTCATTTGGCATACCATTAATCCCTGCATATTTTACAGTATTCCATTATTACATCTGTCAAAACTTATTTACACTGTCAAATCTATCTTTTTAAAAAATATATATATTCAAAATTAAAACAAAACATATTAACCAGAAACATATCATCCTTATTCCCCCCCATTTTCCTCCCTCCCCCCCACCCTCCCACACAAAACCCACCCACCCCCACCCCCCAGCTTCCCTCAGTTCCAGTCTTTGATTTCTCTGAGAATGCTGTTTTCTGCATGTTACAAAGTTGTATAGATCCTCAAACTATTTAGCTGATTATTATCAATAAAAAGTTTGTGAATGTTTATTCAAAGCCAGCCAAGGAGTCCAGTTCGCTTTGTTGTGTCTTCAAATACTTTGTAAAGGGTTCCCATTCATCTTTAAAGTCACAGTTGTCCTTATCCCGTAGCTTATATGTCAGTTTTGCCAGTTCTGCATAGTCCATCAATTTTTCTTGCCATGATTCTTTACTTGGGGTTTCTTCAGTCTTCCATCCTTGTGCTATTAGAACTCCCGCGGCCATTGTCGCATACATGAAGATGTTTTTCAGTTTTTTTGGCAGATCTTTCCCTACAATCCCTAACAAAAGTGCTTCAGGTTTTTTAACAAATGTTAAATGGAACATTTTCTTCAATTCATTGTATCTCATTTCCCCCCCAAAATTAATTACATTACAGTCCCGCCACATATTACATATTACACCACATATTGCACTGTCGAATTTATCTTAATGCTGCCAATGTTTTCAGTGCACACAATCCCCCCCCATATATTCAATAAACATTTTCCAATCTTTTTTAAACACAAGTTCTTCTTGTTCTCTCATTCTATATGTTAAGTCTGCTAGCTGCGCCTATTCCATCAATTTAAGTTGCCATTCTTCTTTAGCTGGGACCTTGCTCGTTTTCCATTTGTGGGCTAACAAAACATTGGGCCGCAGTGGTGGCATACATAAATAACCTTTTTAACACCTGGGAATTTCCCTCTGAAGTATCCCCAGCAAAAAGGACTCTGGGGTTTTGGGGGGAAAGTACTTTAAAACATTTTTTTCACTTCATTATAATTTCCCCCCCAATACTCTTTTACAAGTCCACCACATATGATAGAACATGTTCTTCGTTTTCCTGCGCAGTCAGGTCTGTGGTGAGAGGGCGCTGCAACCAGGGCCAGATTAAGGCTGGATGAGACCCTAAGCTACTGGAGGTAATGGGGCCCTTTATATGTCCAGCTGTCCTTTGCCAACAATAAATTGCCACTGTTTTTTGTGTTGAATATATGCTATTATGGTAATTTATGGACCCAATAGGTATCTAAAGCCATTTGCACATGTTGCCATGAAACCAGCCCATGCAGAATCTAGGCACCCTATATATAGAAATGAGCACAACTCACAGCTGTCCATGGAAGCGCAGGTTAATTCACTGTCCAGGACAGCTGTTTACCAACTCCATCTGGTACGCAGGCTGAGACCCTACCTGCCCACGGACTGTCTCGCCAAAGTGGTGCATGCTCTGGTTATCTCCAGCTTGGACTACTGCAATGCACTCTACGTGGGGCTACCTTTGAAGGTGACCTGGAAACTACAACTAATCCAGAATGCGGCAGCTAGACTGGTGACTGGGGGCGGCCGCCGAGACCACATAACACTAGTCTTGAAAGACCTACATTGGCTCCCAGTACGTTTCCGAGCACAATTCAAAGTGTTGGTGCTGACCTTTAAAGCCCTAAACGACCTCAGTCCAGTATACCTGAAGGAGCGTCTTCACCTCCATCATTCTGCCCGGACACTGAGGTCCAATGCCGAGGGCCTTCTGTCAGTTCCCTCACTACAAGAAGCCAAGTTACAGGGAACCGGGCAGAGGGCCTTCTCGGTAGTGGCACCCACCCTGTGGAACGCGCTTCCACCAGCTGTCAAAGAGAAAAAGAACTACCAGACTTTAGAAGACATCTGAAGGCGCTGTTTAGGGAAGCTTTTAATGTTTGACGGACTATTGTATTTTAATATTTTGTTGGAAGCCACCCAGAGTGGCTGGGGAAACCCAGCCAGATGGGCGGGGTATAAATAATAAATTGTTGTTGTTGTTGTTCCCGTATGAAAAATTTCACCACATGCCACTGCAGGCGTGTGGGGGTCTGGCTGAGAGCAGACTGAGGTGGTGGGGCACTTTCCTGTTCACCCTAAAGGCCCCCCTCCCAGTTATTCTGATTGCTGCTGTTGGAGGACTGCTTCCTTTTTTCTTTTCCTTTCTAAGAGAAGTTTAAACAGTTTCACATTTTTATGATGAGACTTCCAAATGGAAAGCTTTTTTTCCTCCATATAAAAAAGTGCTAAAAGCCCAAGGTGCTCAATAAAAAAAGAAAAAGGCACTGCTATATTGGGATGCATTAACATAGCGCTGTTCCTATCCGAGATATTGCGAACAGCAACTCAGCTTCTCCTTTCCCTCCCCTTCCAGCTATCGCGGGCGAAGAAGACACATGCCCCGTGTTGGTGCGCCACATTTAAAACTTAACAACAAACTGGAGGGAATTCGAGGGAGCAGTAAATGTTTTATAAAGCATGTCAAATGCAGAATGATTAAAGGAACCAAGTATCTGGAGCCTGAAGAAAAGGAGATTGTGGTTGGTTGGTAAGCAAAGGCAGCCGTTTAAAGGCAATGCAGAAAAGATGGAGAACGATGTCTAATTTGGCCTAATGGCTGCAGAGGCAGGCAAGGTATCTATGCTGCAAGCAAATAAGAGATTTTCAGATCTTCAGTCCTGTTTTCCAACTTTGCCTACAGGAGTTAGGTAAAGGTAAAAAGACCCCTGACTGTTAGGTCCAGTCATGGATGACTCTGGGGTTGCAATGCACATCTCGTTTTACTGGATGAGGGAGCCAACGTTTGTCCACAGACAGTTTTTCTGGGTCATGTGGCCAGCATGACTAAGCTGCTTCTTGTGAACCAGAGTAGCACACAGAAACACCGTTTACCTTCCCGCCAGAGTGGTAGCTATTTATCTACTTGCACTTTGACGTGCTTTGAGGTGGGCAGGAGTAGGGACTGAGCAACAGGAGCTCACCACGTTGCGGGGATTCAAACTGCCGACCTTCTGATCAGCAAGTCCTAGGCTCTGTGGTTTAGACACATTGGAGCTAGGGGAAAGAGCTAAGGGAAGGGGCAAAGCTCAGAATCTGTTTTGAGAAAGCCCCCAGATTCAATTTCTCCTCCCACAACTTGGACAGAGAGCCATGGGAGAGAGAATCATTATAGGTCCCAGCAAGTCCCCCTCCCTGACCCTCAAGCCTGCCCTGATGCTGCACCAAGTACCCAGGCACATCGAGTACCCAGGGCATAGCTGGGTGAGATTAACTCCACCTTGCTCACCCACCTGGGCCTCAGTGATACAGACCAGATCAGCCTCCACGTCCATGATCAAATCATGGATGAGGGAGGTCTTACTCTGAGCCGATCTGTCATTCAGCAGCAGCAGCCACAGACTCGAGGGCTGGAAGATAAGACAACCGCAGTTCCCCAGGTTGGAGGAGGGGCTGGAACACAGCACTAACTGCCTGTGCCATGTGCCCCACCACCACCAACCTCCCTCTACCCTGAACCACTGCAATCAGGGCACCCCCTGCTCTTCATATCCCTGGCACTGTTGGTTTCTGTGTGTTGCCTCTGTACAGTGCTTTGGAGTCACAAGACTCTGTTTACATTCCAGGGATTCCAGACTGTTGGAAGTCTCACGGAAGACAGGAGACAGATGTGATGCTACTGGTTTCCTGTTCCTTTGTTGTTCAGTTGCTCTCTGCTTTCACAGAGAGAGCATGTTTATTTCTTTTCTGTCTGCGTAGTTAGGAATAAAACTCTTTGCAATGTAGCTCATACTATCTCGTCCTTCCCTGTGTGCTGGATCCTCTGCATAATGGGGGAACATCCTTGGAGCCTTATCAGAGGCACAGGTCATTAATTACCATTGGAGGCGATTCCAGAGGACTCGACCGGAGGAGTCGCTCGGTCGAACGCAAGTCCGACAGGCACATCCCACATCTTTCAATTTGAAAACAACAAAAAACCCAAGTTTAAAATTATTGATAATAAAATAATTAATAATAATAATTAATAATAATACTAATAATACCCTGGCCATCTGACTGGGTTGCCCCAGCCTCTCTGGGCAGCTTCCAGCACATATAAAAACATAATAAAACATTAAACCTTAAAAAGCTTCCCTAAACAGCCTTCAGATGTTTCCTAAATGTTATATAATTTCTCAGTGAGCCAGTGTGGTGTGAGAGCCAGTGTGGTGTAGTGGTTAAGAGCGGTAGTCTCATAATCTGGGGAACCGGGTTCGCGTCTCCGCTCCTCCACCTGCAGCTGCTGGGTGACCTTGGGCCAGTCACACTTCTTGGAAGTCTCTCAGCCCCACTCACCTCACAGAGTGTCTGTTGTGGGGGAGGAAGGGAAAGGAGAATGTTAGCCGCTTTGAGGCTCCTTAAAGGGAGTGAAAGGCGGGATATCAAATCCAAACTCTTCTTCTTCATCATCTCTTTAACATCTGATGGGAGGGCATTCCACAGGGTGGGCGCCACTACCGAGAAACACACAAGTTGGTGCAATGATGATGGCACTCACCCTTCTTCTGATAGGAAATGTCATGGGGGGGGGAGAAATGGGGGTCATGGAGGGTCAGTTGTGGGGGGGAGTGAGAAATGTCCCTATTTTCATCTGAGGGTATGCAAACCATATCACTAGATACACAAAGTTTCAGCTGAAGGTGCTGGTTTATATCTGCACACACATACAAACAAACATATATATATAAAGAGAGAGAGAGAGCGCGCGAGCGCATATGTGGGGGAAATGATATGTAGAAAAGTGCAGATGGTGCTAATTAAATTATTATGCGGCCATTCTCAAAACACAGTTGTGTTGATAGCGCAGGCGTCCTGCCAATTAACACATGTAGTGCCAATTCAATCTGCAAGTGATAGCATGAACTTCTTGATGAGTTGTAATTCAGCGGTTTCTCAATCTGAATGAAGCACTTGGATGGTGTCAGAAAACTGCTATGTGAATACTAAGCATTTTAAATTATTTATCACTGTCATCTCAGCAAGCAACGCCACTGCCGACAGAGAGGATATCTGAAGTTTTGGTTTTCGTTTCTTTTCTTTAAAAAAAAAACCTGTAAAAGAAATCCAGGTTCGGTTTGGGTTTTTTTAAGCAATTGGAAGGCAACTTCTTGGGAGGGGTTTCGAATTTCATCGAGTCCTTTTTATCTGAACACATCACTTGCCTTTATCGTGTGTTTTATTAAGTTCAGTGTGTGGCTCTTATGAGAAAAGATAATTACAAACAGAGAAGGTCACTGTTCTCTTTACTCCAATATTAAGGGTCTCCTAGGCTGTTTTATTGGATTCTGGCTCGGCGAGTACCCAGAAGGAAGCGGGATGCTGGTATCATGGGAGAAGACCATTCACTGCTCATCTCAGAAGCCCCTGTGGCTTCTGCTTTCAAAGCTTTTCAAATTATCAGAGCGCAACGCTCTCCCAGAGCCACCCAGATAGCTATGTTTGTGTCTCCTTTGGAAGAAGATCTGTAGAGTACGATAAGGTTTGGCCAAAAGTCAGTCTTCTCCTTCTGCCAGAGTTCCTTCTGCCTTGCATTGCGTCCTCTAGAATGCCCACATCAGCAAGGTTTCTGCAAAATCACCTGAGAATTAGGTGAGGATGAGCAGACATCTCTCTTTCTCAGACTAAGCTCTGCAACTTTCAGCCATGAACAGTATTTGATACGGAAAAGTCTAGGTGCGAGGCTGCTCCGTCACCCAGCTTGTCGGGCAGAGCCCATGGGTCCCTGTGGAATAAAGGAAGTCCAGCCACCAGCCGGAGCAAATAGCTGTAGACCAAAGTTTATTGCACAACAGGTTCAAAGAGGAATTTTGAACCCCGAGGAAGGGGTGACAAGGACTTTTAAAACTTTCCCACTATATCCCAGAATACAGTTCGTAAAAGGGGAGGGGTAGACAGGGGTTCGGGACGCGAGTGGTGCTGTGGGTTAAACCACAGAGCCTAGGACTTGCCGATGAGAAGGTCGTGGTTCGAATCCCCGTGACGGGGTGAGCTCCCGTTGCTCGGTCCCTGCTCCTGCCAACCTAGCAGTTTGTTTGTTTGTTTGTTTTTATTATTATAATTTTTATTGGATTTTCACACTTTTACAAACAAGATACATCAAAAACCACATTTCTTTAACCTTGTTCCCTGGACTCCCCCCCACCCCCCTTCATACATCCCTATTTCCAAAGTTGGCGCAGCAAGTTCAAATTCCTCCTCCTTAAATTAAAATATATGTTTTTTAATGTAACTCCTCCTAGTTAGCCCCATTTCTCTTAATCCCATCTCTTATAAACTTTTAGATTCTTTCCTAAGGTCGGCCCAATTTCCCTTCCACAGATTCCCCATTTTTATATTAAGAATAAACCATTAATACAACCCAAAGTTCATAAACATTCCTACCATTCTTCTTCCCCCTCCCCCCGCCCCAGTTCTGGTCCCTTTCCAAATAAAAGTCAACATTAATATTTAGCCTGGGTTTCTAACGTCCGAGGCCTTTAAGTCCCTTTCCGTTCCTCTCCGTCGGTTTTGTTGGAAATCTCTTTTAATGATCGTCAGATCTCGAATCAGTCCAATCTCCATCACTCCAGTTTTTCTTCCCACCAGGATACTTGGTAACAACTGCTGCCACAATCCAACCAGTCTTTCATATTCAAGGAAGGTGCCCCAATCATATTTCTTATTTCCTGTTAGTCCCTGTATTCCAAGTGTTTCAGGGGCACCCTCCTTCATCTTTAACATCTTTTGCAGAGTTGTAATCCATATATCCCCGCAGTCTTCTTCTTTGTGTTCCGGCATTGTAGACTTTTGGTTGGTATTTTCCATCTGTGGTTTGTCTTCTATTTGCTCACTTTCCTCCAATTCTTGAAATGTCCCTTCTGTTACAGCTGCAGATTCCTTTCCTGTTTGGTCTTTCATGCATTCAGCAGAGTTGCTTATTCCAGAGGTCAAGGTCATAAGTTGTTTGTTCATAGTCGAACTCTGCTCTTGCAATATTCCCACGAGAAAAAACATCCTGTCTATCTCTGCCAGTAACTTTCCCTCTGCAGCCATTGTAATGACTCAAGAGTCCCCCTAGAGGGATTCTAGTTACTTTGTATACTTTTCCAACAGTCCAAATCTTGTTTCTTTCTTTCGGATTTCCAATACTTTGTTTCAATTTGTGATACTTTTATTCCAGAGAGATATCATGCACTTTTAATTTGATCTGTCCCTTTGACAGCTCTTTTGACAGCTGTCAAACTCCTTTTTCCTCTCCAACAGGCTCAAACTCGGGACTCCCCCTGGTCAGGGGGGGGGGGGTTTCACAGAAAAATTCCCCAACTTTCAGTCTCCTCTCCAGCACAACACTTCTTTTAGTAAATCGCGGAAGTTAGATTCTTTTATGAAAGTAAGGATACCTCTCCGCCTTAGCTCTCCAGTCCTTGCTTAAAATTGTCTGTAATTAGAGGGGGTGCGGACTCCCTTTTAGCACACCCCCCGGTCGTCTCAGATTCAAGGAAAACTTTTCTTAAAGCCAAATTCCGTTTTACTCACGGGTTCTTCTTTTTCAGTCCAAATTTCAGGGTAGAAAGTCAGCGCTCTCCGGTCATGGCTCGCGGCTTCGCTCCACCGGGGTGTCGATCGACTCTCAGCACCACGCCACCCTCCGTACCCTTTTCGTGGGTTGGAGGGGTCGCTTAAGGTGCCCACCGAGTCCTCCCGTCCGCAGGCTTCAGCGCCTGCGGTTTCTGAGGGTCCCCGCGTCGCCGGCGCGGCAAGACCCGTCCTCAGTGGAGCCGATTCCCTCCGGAGCTCGGAGGGAATCCGCCATTTCCAGATCGCGCCAACCCGGAAGTCCTCCCAACCTAGCAGTTTGAAAGCACGTCAAAGTGCAAGTAGATAAATAGGTACGGCTCCGGCGGGAAGGTAAACGGCATTTCCGTGCACTGCTCTGGTTCGCCAGAAGCGGCTTAGTCATGCTGGCCACATGACCCGGAAGCTGTACGTTGGCTCCCTCGGCCAATAAAGCGAGATGAGTGCCACAACCCCAGAGTCGGTCACGACTCTATATACAAAAAAATGGGGGTACTCTCATTTGGACTCAAGAAAATCACCATTTTATAGTTCAAATCAGGAAAAATAAATACAGCTGATGGACAAAAGTACAAAGATTCAGAAAATGTTTAGGGGTATGTGTACCCCCCAGAATAAAGCACTGCCTGTATGGAATTCATTGGCGAGTTGTTAGCTACAAAGTCATTTTCGGCACAGGTAGATTTACCGAGCAGTTTATTCTGCTGGATTGTTTTGAGGGCTTTTCAAATGGTTCATTTGTTTATTATTTCAGTCTTGCTGGATTTGTCGTCCTTCAGGTGAATTGCAAAGTGTCCTGGCATTTGTACAAAGGATGGTGCAGTCATCATCAACCTGAGCAAATGTGTGAGTCGAAAAGAAGTCTGGTGACTTGGAGAGTGATGAGATCCAAGACACTCTGCTGCGATGCTATCCTGCTGGGCGTCAGGGGGAAGGGCCTTCCTTCAGCATGAAGGAGGCTCCAAATGGGATTGTTCATCTCCTGCCTGCGCGGAGCCTGGGAACAGGATTGGGCAGAGTGAAAAATCCCAGCCGCTACTGGCCAATGGCATGTAAAGAGTGATAGACAGGCACAGGTTGGCCTGGGAAGTGATAAGGGGTGGCCTTGCAGCTTGCCATTTAAATCCTATCTCAGCAAGTCATGCTCTCTTTGCCTCAGGGATTAGAGAGAGTACATCTTCCAGGTTTTAAAGCAGAGAGGATTTGTCAGTGTGATATTCAGGCAAGCTTGAGTACCAGGCTCTCAGGCCCAGAAGCAGAAGCAGAAGGATACCTTGGGTGACCTGAAGTCAAAGAGGCAATGATGATAATAATAATAATAATAATAATAATAATAATAATAATAATAATAATAATTTATTACTTATACTCCACATATCTGGCCGGGCCTCCCCAGCCACTCTGGGCAGCTCCCAACAGAATATTAAAAACACGATCAAACATTAAAAACTTCCCTAAACAGGGCTGCCTTCAGATGTCTTCTAAAAGTCAGGCAGTTGTTTATTTTCTTGACATCTGATGGGAGGTTGTTCCACAGGGTGGGTGCCACCACCGAGAAGGCCCTCTGCCTGGTTCCCTGTAACCTCACTTCTCGCAGTGAGGGCCAGAAGGTTCTTGGAGCTGGACCTCAGTGGCAAGAGAGGGTGTCTGGCAATGGAGGCTGGCCTATTAAGGCAACCTCAGCCTGTCCTCACCTGCTCCCTACATCTAGTCCTGAGGGTAGCAAGGCCTATCAGCTTCCTCTTCCTTGTTGCTCCCTGTAGAACTCAGCACCCAGCAGGAAGGAAGAGGAGGACAAAACTAGTTACAGTTGGCTGTATCTGTCATTGGCTCCACCTATAGTTCGCCTCCCTACCTTCTGCCTCACCTCTCTCAGTGGTGTAGCATGGGGGAGCCAGAGGATCGGTGGCCCCGGGCGCAAAATTCTGGGAGGGGCGCAACCAGGTGTCCCCACATCAGGCCAAGCTCCTACCACCTTCCGGAGCCGTGGGGAGGACTGGGCCTCTTTGCCGCCTCCTCGTGGCCAGGGAAGTGATGCCCCTGGCCAAGCCAGGAGGTGGCAGAGTTGCCAAGCTGAGAAGGCTCACCGCCACCAGCAGTGGCAGCACCAGCTGACATGTGCCTCGCGTCTCCTCCCCAGCTGCCCTGTCCACTGGGATGAGGACACTTGTTGTTTGTTGTTTATTCATTTAGTCGTGTCCGACTCTTCGTGACCCCATGGACCAGAGCACGCCAGGCACTCCTGTCTTCCACTGCCTCCTGCAGTTTGGTCAAACTCATGCTGGTAGCTTCGATAACACTGTCCAACCATCTCATCCTCTGCCGTCCCCTTCTCCTTGTGCCCTCAATCTTTCTCAACATCAGGGTCTTTTCCAGGGAGTCTTTTCTTCTCATGAGGTGGCCAAAATATTGGAGCCGGCAAGCTTAGTATTCTTCCGGCAATCTTAGTATTCTTCTGGCAATCTTAATTCCGGCTAGGGATTCATCCATTCCAGCCTTTTGCATGATGAATTCTGTATATAAGTTAAATAAGCAGGGAGACAATATACAGCCTTGTCGTACTCCTTTCCCAATTTTGAACCAATCAGTTGTTCCATATCCAGTTCTAACTGTAGCTGAACACCAGCAACCCACGCTACACCACTGGTCTTCTCCCAATGGGCATCAACCATCACTGGTGTTCAGACTGAGGAAAGGTGGAGCTAGGAACCTTTAGACCAGACAAAGCCCCCCAAAGGGTTTACTAGTACCATCCAACTTCATAGGTCAAGAAAATTCAGAACTGTTGTGTGATTGTCCTAGCTGAAATACCTCTTAGCTCCATTCTCTATGAATCCAATGGCTCAGGGTTCCAAAGTTGAATTCTCATGACACCCAATGCTGAGCTCCTGACCAGAGATGGTTTTAAGGGAATGTGACTGGAGAGGCCACTTGAGGCACCACGCTGCAGGGAACACCACAACAATGCTGTAGAACGGAGCGCATATCATAGTATCATACCTACGGGACCGCCTCTCCTGGTATGTCCCACAGAGGAACTTACAATCTTCAAACAAAAACATCTTGGAGGTCCTGGGCCACAGAGAGGTTAGGCTGGCCTCAACCAGAGCCAGGGCTTTTGCGGCTGTGGCTCCGATCTGGTGGAACACTCTGCCACAAGAGACTAGGGCCCTGCGGGACTTGACATCTTTCTGCAGGGCCTGCAAGATGGAGCTGTTCCACCAAGCCTTTGGCCAGGGCACAGCCTGACTCCCTCCTTTGGCAATCTTCACAGAACTCTAGCCCAGTGGTTGCCATCAATTTGATTTGAATTAATTTTATAATGAAATGATTTTAGAATGTTGTATTATTTTATTGTTGTTAGCCGCCCTGAGCCCAGCTTTGGCTGGGGAGAGCGGGATATAAATAAAAAATTATTATTATTATTATTATGCTGAGCAACAGCGAACAGAGCTCAATGGAGTGGACTCCAGCAGTCTCTGGAGGCAGAGGCAGAATCCAAAGTCAGGTCCCGTTCTAGGGTCGTGCGAACAGCAATCCACATGGTAAGACAGTCCAGAGGTCAGGGAACCCAATGGTCAAGGGTCAAGATGAGCAGGAAGCACAAGATAGGGCCACAAACTACAAGCGTTGTTTCCATCATCTGCCTGCTGCTGGAAACTCTGCTTAAGAAGGCGGAAGTGTTATGTACTGAAGTTCTCACCCTGGGCCAGAAGGGGGATACTGTAGATAGTTATGCAAATAAGGGATCGAAAGTGACGTTCAGTGATTGGATAGTTTTAGAAAATTGTTACAGTTACGTTGTTCTGGAACTCTCTATAAGCAGGCTGACTGAACCCTTCAGTTCAGTTCTGTTCTGGCCTGTGAATAAACAAGAGCTGTTTGAAGAATCGCTGTGTCGTCTGATATGCTCAGCCACAACTTAACAGGAAGCCAGTTGGTTCTCATGATTCCTCCTCTGTGTCCTCAAAGGCTGATCAGCTGCAGGTGGAATCACTCTGTCTTCTCCCCTTTCAGGCTTCTGTTCAGCGGGTGAAGCTGACTCCTGTCCCATGACAGCACGAGATGTAAGGCGTCGTCAAATTTTAACGTCTCACAGGATGCAGCTGAAATTTGAGAGCCCAAAGTTAGCCACTGTCCTGAACTTTCCATCGTGGAAATTCCCTGACCGTCAGACCCTCAAGGAAGTCGGGCTGTAACATCAGGAGCTTGCCTGCCATTGTTGAAAATGCATCAGGAAGCAGCTTGACAAGATTTCATCCCTTTCCACCACAGAAAGTGAAGCTGTTCAAACTGACTGCCTCCCTGCACTAGTAATGCATAATTATTCAGTAATAATGACTGCCTACTTTAAATACAGCAACATTCACAGTTGGAAAGGAGGACTCTTTCAATAGCTGTCATCCAGAGTCGGGAAACTCAGCCAGGCAAACCTTAACAACTTCAATTTTAAGCCAACACACAGCGTTTCCGTGTGCTGCTCTGGTGCCGGTTCGCCGGAGCAGCTTCGTCACGCTGGCCACATGACCCGGAAGTGTCTGCGGACAGCGCTGGCTCCCGGCCTCTAGAGTGAGATGAGCACACAACCCTAGAGTCTGGCAAGACTGGCCCGTACGGGCAGGGGTACCTTTACCTTTTATACAGCCAACGGAGGGAAGATCCCACAGAACAAACCACACAATCATTGCCTCCTTTCTCTTTGGAAAAACTGCACAAGCATCTCTTGCATCATTAGTTCCACTATCCAAGCAATGCAATATTTTTTTCCTTCGCCCAAGAGGCAGGTGTTATATTCCCTTTGGAGGAGGAGCTAACAGGAGGTCAATAGGCACCCCAGATTGCAGCTGCAAGACTTGGGCTGTGAAATATACTCAGAGTCGAGAGTGGATTTCATGCTCTTTATTCAGCTCATAGTGGTGAGGAGGAATGGAAGTTCCCCCAGAATGTCTGCCTTATATACATTATTTACACAATGGGCCCCACATGATTGGCTAATTCCGGGATTCTCCTGTAGGCCAATCAGGTTGTGGATTCCCTTCCACCTGGAGCTGGATTGGGTGGCTCCTGTGGACCAATCAGACTGCTGCATTCTGGATCCTATTGTTCTAGGACCAATCAGACTGCTGCTTTCTTAATCCTATTGTTCTAGGACCAATCAGACTGCTGCCTTTTGGATCCTATTCAGTACATAACACCCTGGGAGAAAAGAGCCCCAGCCAAACTGCCCACAAGGTAGACACGGCTTTGCGGCACAAACATTTTGGTCTCTGTTTCAAGGGAAATCAAGGCAGTCTGAGTTGCCATGTGACTCTCTGTGCAAACGCCCCGCTTGCTTCCTAAGTGCTTGTTTGAATCCGAGATGGAGATGAGCTTGGGGAATCAAAGCAAAGCCAACAAGGTGATTTGATTCTTTTTAATTGTAGTTGTCTCCCCCCTCCTCCCCACTGCCAGCATTCTCAGTGACGTTGGAGCTCTTCCTCCCATTATGCAGGATCCGTCCGCACTGGGTTCGTAATGGTCTCCCCTAACGCTTCCTGCTCCTCATGTGAATCATTTGAGAGCATCGTTTGATGGATGCAGAATTGTTCGAGGCTGTGTAGCCATAGCTGTACAACAAAAATTCTGCTAGTGGGGATTCCTATTCACTCTGCAGCCAGCAGTTATTCTTCCTGTAACAAGATAAAAAGCACACATCTTCTTCTGACTGGCTCCTGACCTTTGCAGCATTCCCTGATGTTGTGTTTTGTGTCTCATCTTCCCTGTCATCCGTGGGTCCCTCGGCCCATTCTACATACTTAGTTTGCCGTTCCACTTATTAGTGTTACTGGTGTTCTAGATTATGGGGGGAGGGACACTCAGTAAACCCTAGATATTAATAAATGGTAGGATTTTGGTTATGGGAGAAGGGAGAAATAAAAGCTGCAGAGGAATTCCTGAGATAGCCTTAATGCAAAATGACCTGACCAAGCTAGGGCCATTGAGGAACCATACAGGGCCACTGAGAGCCATTGGCAATGCAAGAGAACTGTCCTCCCCGCTTGACCTGAGGTGTGAACAGAGACTGGGGGTTTGGAAGGTTTCCAGGGTAGCTGGAAGGCAGAGCTTTATAGCAAGGTGTTCTGGGAAGAAGACGAAAGAGTGGTACGCCAGATGGCGTACAGGTAAAACAGGGATTTGTTTGTTCTCTGAAAAGGTCCCTATATGGTCTCAAGCAAAGTGCACGATGCTGGCACTCTAAACTCACTGACATGTTGTTTTCTCTAGGTTTTCAGCAAGGTAAAGCTGATCCATGCACATTTGTCAAGAAGAAGGGCAGAAGAAACTGTATTGCTCATTTTATGTTGATGATATTCTTTTCTTTTGAAGGATGTCAAGATGTACAATAGCGCCCTAGCTCAACTAAAGGAGCACTTTGACATGAAAGATATTGGTGAGGTAACCAACTACCTATCTCTGGAAATAGAGAGAGACCAGGATGGTAATGTTTTAGTACACCAGTCACAGAAAATTGCTGATGTGTTAAGCAAACTAAACCTGATGGATGCTAACCATGTAGACACACCAATGACAACAGGTTCTCAGGTAGATGATGCTGAAGAGGCATTTTCTGACCCTACACTGTACAGAAGTGTGCTAGGCAAACTAAACTTCATTGCCAGATGTTCAAGACCTGACATTGCAGTTAGCACTAATTTGCTAAGCAGACATGTCAACAATCCTACTGTTAAGGATTGGAAAGCTCTGAAATGCATAGCACGTTATTTGAAAGGCACTATGCACTACAGACTGAGATTTAACAATCCGAAGTCTGGTGGTCTTGAGATATTTGCTGATGCGAGTTTTGGAAGTGACACTACAGAGAGGAAAAGCACGTCTGGAGTTTGCTACATGTACAACCAGGGTCTATTTGATTGGTCGTGCAAGAAGCAAACAACAGTACGCCTAAGTTCTTGTGAAGCTGAACTGAATGCACTGTCTTATTCACTTGTGGATTGTGAATGGTTGTTACAATTGTGTAAAGACATGAGAATTCCTGTAAAGTGTCCAATCCAGGTTTATCAGGACAACAAAGCATGTTTGGCTTTGCTGACTTCTGAAGGTTGTAAGCAAAGCACAAAGCACTTGCAATTGAAGCTGCAACATGCTAGAGAATGTGTTCAGAAAGGACTTGCAACGGTGTCCTACATGCCAGGTAATGAAATTCCTGCTGATTTATTGTCCAAGGTTGTTCTGAAGGATCAACACTGTACCTATGTACAGAAACTGGGTTTGTACTGATATTGTGCTGGCACACTGCCTAGTGGTGTTCACAGAAAGGGGGAGGATGCTAGTTTCTGTGTGTTGCCACGGTGCAGTGCTCTTGGAGTCACAGGACTCTGTTTACATTCCTGGGATTCCAGACTGTTGGAAGTCTCACGGAAGACAGGAGATGGATGTGATGTTACTGGTTTTCTGTTCCTTTGTTTTAGTTGCTCTCTGCTTTCACAGAGAGAGGATGTATTTTTCTGTCTGCGTAGCTAGAAAATAAAGCATAGCGATGTAGCCATAAATCCCATCACTTCCGTGTGCTGCTTTGATTCTCTGCTGAATGGGAATGTGCCTGGAGCTTCAACAAAGTCATTAATCACGTCAGAGGGCGACTCCGGAAGATGAGCTTTATCAGCTCGGTCGAACGGAGATTCCGACAGGATCCATCTTAGACAGCCTGGTTGGGAGAGATGACTTGGAATCCAGGGCTACATTGCTGTGGGGACGAGCCCCTCTTGAAATGAGCATGCTGCAAGATCTGGACTTCCTCCATGCAGGCTACAGTTGTAAATAGGTGAATAAACCATATTTCCTAAAGCTACCACCATGTCTGAATTCTCCAAAGTAACGCAAACCCTAGGTGAGTGCCTGGGACCCCCTGGGAACTTGCCATTGCTCGGCAGAGAGTGGGGGTGGCACCCAACTTTTGTAACACTATTATTATTAATTAACTGCCCTTCACCCAAAGGTCCCAGGATGTTGGGGACCGTGCTGAGGAGGGCTGCACTGAGGAAGAATGGTGGGAGCCAACCCCTCCCCCTGCTCCGGATCCGGATCCTGACTCTTCCCAGGAGCAGGAGGACAGTATAGATTTGGGACAGTGGTTTGCAGAGGGGCATAGTTCAGAAGGCAGAAGCTGGGAAATACCGGATGGCGACCAGCTAGGAGAAGAAACACTGGAAGAGAGAGGGTTAACAGATTCACAGTCTCTGAACAGCATTCACCCCCCTTCTCCAAAGTCACGGAGAGCTCAGAAAGTGGCAGAACAGAAAGCACAGAGGGTACATGCTCAGATTACAAGACGTAGAAGTGACGTAGATTAATTGGGACAGAAGGGGGTGAGATCTTTAACTGGGAGCACCGCCATTTCTACGAGATGGGTTCTTTGTTCTCTCACTGTGATTATTAAAGTTTCTAACTGGTAAGAAGACCCCTTTTCCTTTGTTTTGCTTATCTACTGCCATGGGTGAATAAACCAATTCCCTGAAGCCTGACACAGACTGGGTTACAGAATTAAAACACAATATAAGATTCAGATTTCCCCAGTCTGGTGCCCTCCTGCTGTTTTGGACTATAACTCCCAACAGCCTCAGCCAGCAAGGTCAATGGTCAGTGATGATGGTGTTTGTAGTCCACCATCAGCAGCCTCTGGAGAATCCCTGGCTGGAGAATGCTGGGGTCCAGATTGGGTCTCCATGGTAGACAACGCAAAAAGCATGGCACATTCCAGCATTGCTAATGTAAACAGCAGTTCTAAACACAGTTCAGGGTATACTCCTCATTACGGAAGGGAGTGAAATTTGGTTCTGTTGATATTTTAATGCTACACTTTCCCAAACAATGCATGAACCATTAAAAGAAAGAGATATTCAAAATTCACCTTTCTCAAAATTTTGTGATGGACTTCTCCAGCGCCCACAAAGTGTTTATTAGGGGAAAATAAAATACAGCACGGGTGGCACTGTGGTCTAAACCACTGAGCCTAGGACTTGCCGATCAGAAGGTCGGCGGTTCGAATCCCTGTGATGGTGTAAGCTCCCATTGCTCAGTCCCTGCTCCTGCCAACCTAGCAGTTCGAAAGCATGTTAAAGTGCAAGTAGATAAATAGGTACCACTCCGGCGGGAAAGAAAACGGTGTTTCTGTGCACTGCTCTGGTTCGCCAGTAGTGGCTTAGTCATGCCGGCCACATGACCTGGAAGCTGTCTGTGGACAAACGCCAGCTCCCTTGGCCAATAAAGCGAGATGAGCGCCGCAACCCCAGAGTCGTTCGCGACTGGACCAAATGGTCAGGGGTCCCTTTACCTTTACCTTTAAAATACAGATATTCTTGACAATAATGTACAAAACTGCATTGTATTCAGGAGAATTGCATAAATAGATGTGTATATTGGGAGAAATACCCATTCCAATGTTGTTGCATATATGATTGATGCCAAAACTTAAAAGTTGGAAAAAATGAGAAACTCAAAACTGACAGATTTGCCCATCCCTACACTGGGACAGTGTAAGGACAGTGTGGGACAGTGTAAGGACAGTGTGGGACAGCGTAATGGAACTGAGAGCTGGACCATACAGAAGGCTGATCGCCGAAGAATTGATGCTTTTGAATTATAGTGCTGGAGGAGACTCTTGAGAGTCCCATGGACTGCAAGAAGATCAAACCTATCCATTCTGAAGGAAATCAGCCCTGAGTGCTCACGGGAAGGACAGATCCTGAAGCTGAGGCTCCAATACTTTGGCCACCTCATGAGAAGAGAAGACTCCCTGGAAAAGACCCTGATGTTGGGAAAGATGGAGGGCACAAGAAGAAGGGGACGACGGAGGATGAGATGGTTGGACAGTGTTCTCGAAGCTACCAGCATGAGTTTGACCAAACTGTGGGAGGCAGTGAAAGACAGGAGTGCCTGGCGTGCTCTGGTCCAGGGGGTCACGAAGAGTCGGACACGACTAAACGACTAAACAACAACAGCAACACTGGTACATGGTGGGACTTGCTTCTGAGTAAACATGCACAGGATTGCAGTGGCCATGCTTAATCCTCTGCTCCCATACTGGGGAGTAAACGTCACAGAGTAGGATTAGACACTTGATCTGATTCTTCCCTCCAGCTGGAGTTATCAAGGGCACCTACTGACAAACGTCTCTGACAACGGACACGGTTTCCCTCCCCTGCCTTCTAAAAAGGGTTTATTTTGCTTTAATTGTTTTGAATTCTTTCCAGAATATGCACATCACCATAGGCTGGATGTCACTCATGAGTGCTCATGAAGCTCTTGAAAACAACAAGGGGAAATGTGGAGGCTGAGATTAAAGCGACTTCCTTCCCCAGCAGATAAAATAAAAATAAAAAATTCTGTAAATTCAGAAAACGTTTTCATACTTTAAAAAAATTAATAAATGTACAAGTTTGCCCTCACCACCTGGAAGCAAGCCACCCCTCTCCATGCCTGCAGGTATCTCCCACCTGATTGCACATCCACTGCAAAAAGTGGGGAAAGATTTTCCAGTTCATTGCAATGAACCCCTTGCCTTGTTCTTGGCAGAGAGCTCTCCAGGTGGCACTGTGGTCTAAACCACTGAGCCTCTTAGGCTTGCCGATCGGAAGGTTGGCGGTTCGAATCCCCATGATGATGGTGTGAGCTGCTGTTGCTCTGTCCCAGCTCCTGCCAACCTAGCAGTTCAAAAACACACCAGTGCAAGTAGATGCATAGGTACCACTGCAGCTCCTGCCCTGTGGAACGCCCTCCCATCAGATGTCAAAGAGATAAACAACTACCTGACATTTAGAAGACATCTGAAGGGAGCCCTGTTTAGGGAAGTTTTTAATGTGTGATATTTTGATGTATTTTTAATCTTTGTTGGAAGCCGCCCAGAGTGGCTGGGGAAACCCAGTCAGATGGGTGGGGTACAATTAATCAATTAATTAATAATAATAATAATAATTTCCATCCACAATTGCTGCTAAGGAACCGCCATTCAACTCTACAGTAGATGAATTAACGACATTCATCAGATTCAGATTTGACTTTGAGTATGCATTTCAGCTCTACAAAGCCTTAAAATTTCAAATGTACCCTGAAAAACCCAAAGTTGAGTATATATAAACAGAATATTAATGTTCCAACTTCAGGGGTGCGGGGGAACGTTAAGAAGATTAAAAGCTTCCTTTTGATCAATTGGGTCCGAATAACAATTCAGCTTCTTTAGAAAGCAGGTCAACAGTGCTGAGGAGCAAGTTCACCACAATCTTAAGAAGTTCATTAGTCCTTGAAAAGTCTGAAAGAAGAAGCAATATTACCAGCCAACTCACCCTCTGGCGGTATCACTCCTGGTGAGGGGGAAAGTGGTGCGGGGGGAGGGATCTGAGATAAAAGGAAACAAAAATAGAGGAGATGAATTTCAAATGAGGAGAGGCAGCGCTAGGAGAATTGAAGAGACCAAAAGCACAGCCGCTGAGCCGTTGTTCGCTCGCAGCAAAGGTGCCTGGGCCGCATACATGAAAGAGAAATGCAGTGATTAATATTGGTGGCTGCTCAGAGGTTGTGCGGGAAATGATCTTTGGAGAGAGGCTCGAGTGGCGTTCAGTGGAGGACCTCTGCACAAACAGGCGATAAAAGAATAGCCTTGTTTTGGTTCTCAATATGGTTCTCAGGGAGATGAGCGGGGAGATGAAGAGTTGTGCCTAGGAACAAGGGGACAAAATCCATTCAATTCGCACTTAACTTATCCAGTTCGAACTTTCTGAAAAACAGGGTGCAACCCGAAACACAGCTGTCCTTTGAAATCCCCGCTACTCTAGATTTTGCCCTTCTAGCCAAGTGGTGTGTACAAAATGCGTAAGGTAAAGGTAAAGGGACCCCTGACCGTTAGGTCCAGTCGTGGCCGACTCTGGGGTTGCGGCGCTCATCTCGCTTTATTGGCTGAGGGAGCCGGCGTACAGCTTCTGGGTCATGTGGCCAGCATGACTAAGCCGCTTCTGGCGAACCAGAGCAGCGCACGGAAATGCCGTTTACCTTCCCGCTGGAGCGGTAGCTATTTATCTACTTGCACTCTGAGGTGCTTTCGAACTGCTAGGTTGGCAGGAGCAGGGACTGAACAACGGGAGCTCACCCCGTCACGGGGATTTGAACCGCCGACCTTCTGATCGGCAAGTCCTAGGCTCTGTGGTTTAACCCACAGCGCCACATTAAGGTAAAATGAATGCATAATACACTAATGGGGGGGGAACATGAAATGCATTATAAAGAGGAAAATTGCTTTGCAAAATTGTGTTTAAAATGGATATATTCGGAGAAATTCACACAAGAATGCCGATGAATTTTCATGAGGACTTAAAAAGGGAGGAATCACAAACTGATGTGGAAATGGGGAGAACTGAACTTCCTAAGACTAGAAAACTGAAAAACGGAAATGGATTTACTCGTCCATCGCTAGCTGCTAGATCAATCTGCAGCCAAATGTCCATCGGATGTGCGCCAGCATATAACAATCCTCATGAAAATTTATCAGCATTTTAGTAAACGTATCTCCCAATAAACAGTCTGGTATACACATCTTTGTAAACAATTTCCCTTAAGATGATGCAATTTGCCTCCAAAAATAACAGATTGGCAAATCAAAATACAGGAATTGGTGGAGACGGCTCAATTGACTAGGAAACTCAGAGGAAACTCAAAGCAAAAAATTGTGGAAAAATGGGATGGTTATAGAAGATATGTTCAAAAATACAATAATAGTTTTGACTCCGTGCTAGCATTTGAGTGATAAAGGAACTAAAAGGAGGTGGAGAACAATTAAGGATTTATTATGCTTTCAGAATGTATTGGAGAATTTATATAGAAAGGTTTATTGTTTTGTGTACATTCGATTGCAAGATAAAATATATGCAAAGGGACTTGACAGGAAGTCAAAGTTGAAGAAAAGATTTTGGAAGATAAAAGGGGGGGAAATATTTACTTTCATTATTATCATTTTGTGTGTGGGTGTCTATACATATGTGTGTTTTTGAATGGAATGTTTGGGAGGAAATAAGACGGTAAATAACAAACTAAATATTGATGTATGTATTTTTTATTTCTTAATTATATTTAGTGGTAGTATGGTTGTATTGTTTTTTGTAACTTAAAATCATTCAAAAAAATAATTTTTTTAAAAAAAAAGATGATGCAATTTTCATGTTATTCTCACTGCACTTATACACGTCTCTATACATTCAGAGCAGGGAAATGGCTTACTATGATAATCCTAGAACAGAGATAGGCAACATGTTTATCCTCCGAAAGTTGCTGGATTCTGAACCCCACCATCCATGTTGACCGGGACTGATGGAAGTTCAGGTCCAACAATATCTGGAGAGTCACAGGTTCCCGATCCTTGCCCAATAATGCCTGAAGATAGGGGGTGAAATCCCCAAAAAGGATGTTACTTTTTTTCTGTATGCCACAACAGCTGTGAGAATATTGCTAGCGAGGAATTGGGAGAAACAAGTTTTACCAACTATCGAAGAATGGCAGATGAAGATGATGGACTATATGGAACTTGCCAAACTGACCAGGAGACTCCAAGACCAGAGAGAAGAGAGGGTGGAAGAAGTTTAAAAAATATTTGAAAAAATATGTTAATATTTAAATCTTAGAATAGTTTTGGAAGTGGATATAGGCTGTAGGGTTCGAAGTAGAAGATAGTGTATTTTAAAATAGTATTATTTGTAAGTCATAAAATGTGAAGATTTTTATGGTTAAAGTAAGCACGATAAAAAATGGTGGTTAGAAATTATAATATATGTAAACTGGTAAAGATGAGGTAAAATGAAAATCAGATAGGGGGGACTTGGGGAAGCCCACCTAACAATGTTTAGAAAAAATAAGGATAAGACAAGAATCAGTTTCTATTGTTTGTTTTCCTGTTTGTGTTTTTTAGTTGTGTTATAAAATGAATAAATTTTTTTTGGGGGGATATATAATGCCTGAAGATGACTATACAGCCTTCTCTTCAGGATTGACCTACCTACCGAATAGCTCAGTTGGTTAGAACATGATGCAGATCACACCACGGTTGCAGGTTTGATCCCCGTATGGTACAGCTGCATATTTCTGCATTGTGGGGGGTTGGACTAGATCACTCTCGGGGTCTCTTCCAATTCTATGATTCTATGACTCCAGGAAAAGTTGATTCTTCTAATTTCTTCCTATTCGCAATGGAAAATGACCATGCAGAGCATTGATTGGCTGAGTCCAATCAATGTCACAAGATGACTTCCTCCCGGAGCAGCTATTCTACTTTTGCAAAGTTTGACGGTGGGCTTTCTGTTGTTGCTGTTGTTTAAGCACAAACCAGTAAATAAATAAGGTGCCAAACCAACTTTCAAGATAACAAATAGTCGTGCTACGTGGGGTGGTTGTTTATATATATAAAAAGGCAGACATGCTCTCTGAAGCATGGTGGGGAGGGGGAAGACAGGCTACTAAATCAGCATTCGATTTTCTGGCCAGCGCATCTGTCAGCACAAAGGAAGCTGGGCTCAAGCCACTGGTTTTAAGGGACACAGTCTAAAGCAGGCCACATTTTAGACTTGGAGAATCTGAAATAAAATCCCTTTGAATAAAAGGGCTGATAAGTAGTCATGGTCATGTTTGTTTGTTTGTTTGTTTTAATTTTGGGCAGTTTGTCACAAATTAATTATAGAAAATGATGTGCTCTGTTATTGTCCACCTGGGATGTCTAGATACAGAGAGAGTAGCCTGTGAGCCTCAACATTTACAAGTAGCACTCAGTATTGAAAAGTGATTTATAAACATAATGTCAGAGGGAAAACTCTTTATATATACAGTACTGCTTTGTTGTGCCACCATAATTCTACATTACACCAAACTGCCCTTGCTGCACACTGAAGGGCAGTGGAAATGAAAAGCTATATCACATTTTTCTGGCACCAGCCATATCTTATATCACACTGATGTGACATCAGGACCGTGCGCCATTACATTACACCATGCAAGTCCACCCCACGCAGTTAAAAGAAGAAGAAGCTTGAACTAAAACATTTAGAGTCCTTCCGCCCTGCAAGCGTGCAAATAAAATACATAAATGTTGCAAGCCTAAGCACACTTTCCTGGGAGTAAGCAGTGCCATTGAACACCATGGGACTTACTCCCAAATTAATAGACATAATATTGTGCTGCATAGACACTTCTTAAGAGTCTCAGTGATGTTATGAGGCTATACATAGGCTGGAAGGAAGGTCCAGTTCAATATCTATAACAAAATCCTGCCTTAGCCCTCCTAATTTTGGACATAGACCCTACCCTGTACTCCAGCAAACTAGTAGGCTTCTTTCTTTTAAAAAAAATAATTTTTATTAACAGACCAATCAAATCAAATCACATAAATTCCAAATTAACAAAGCCGAATTTTAAATTTTTTGTTGGGGGTACCCATATTTCAAGTTCCGAAGGGGATCCAATCCTCTTGTTGCTGCTGCTTTAATGTCCACAAATCTGTCCAAATAATGTTCACAATTCTATCCAATCCTTTCTTGTTGTTTTCAACATCTCTTCTTGTTATTTTCATATATTTTTCCTTTCTCTTTGTCTTTGTGACCTCTGATAGTCTCCACAAGCGGGTTGAAACAAATTTGTAATCCTGTGTGGGTTTTTCCGTTCGTCCAAGAGTCATATTCAGACGGCTACTGTATTTCATCACTTCCGTAAAGAAAAACACTCTTGCCGTCTACTCGTTAAATTTTCACAGGTCTGTCACTCCCTTTCTCAGTCCTCTGAGGAGGTTCTGCCAGGAATCCAATATGAAAACAAAGCTTCCTCCTCCCGATCATCAGTCTTTCGACAGAACCTGCCAAGATGATGACTCCCTTTTTATTGGTGCGTCATCAAAAGCCCTTGTTCTTTTCTCGATCTCCATAAGCCAAGCTTTTGGTAGTAAATCATTTCCACACAGTTTTTAATCATCCTGCTTAGGTCAATTATGCGACGGTTCTTTCTTGGGGAGGGGTTATTGGTTAATCACATAGAAGAAAAGAAAAAAAGTCCCGTCCCCCCCCATCCAGTCCCGTTCCGGCATACCTTCATGATATATTGTGTTAAATCCAACCCATCGCTCTACTTTCACAGAGGTCAATTCAATTAGCAGTCTTCCCTCCCGTTCTTCACTCGAAGTATGTGCATTTGCTTCTTTTCTAATTGTTTATTTCAAGGTGCTGCAGCCAGTGCGCGATCAGAGACAGCGTCTGGGAGAGCCAGACCCACACAAGGGCTTCGTGCCTAGTGCCCTAACCCCCTCTTTCGAATCCGGGGGTGATTTATGGCCACAACAGGCAAAGGCAGTGTTCCCCATGTCCTTGGGGCAACAAGGGAGGCTGCATACCCCCATATCAGCCTCTTAATTACCTCGTGTGAGCTGGAGAGATGGTATTGTCGGCCATCTTCCAATGCGCCCCTGGTGGCCCCCCGCAAACTAGTAGGCCTCTTACTGACCACAGCACGATTAGCGATAGCTCAGTAATAGAAGAAGCAGACTGAAATACCCCTGAACATATGAGGAAATAATATCTGGGGAAATAGCAATGTCTGAGTGTCTCACCAAACACAGGAGGGCAATTAAAGGCATAATGAATAGAGACACCTTCCAAGAAACATGGACCCCTTTCTTGAAGTACGCTAATGACCAAAATCAAGACCTTTTTATACTAACTGCTCAATATTCTCAGTGGAGGAGTTACGTCAAGTAATATGTTTGCATGTTGAATGCATAAGTGTATGTCTAGAGACCATGGATAAACCACCATTAGATGTAAGGCTGGATAAGTGTTTAATGGTTATTATATTTGCATTTGTTTGAAAAACCAATAAAACTTGTTAAAAGAGGGAGAGAAGGTAGTGATTATTCACATGATATACACATTACTAATTATTATCACCATTGATTGTTGCTAGCAGCAGCCAAAATTGTTGTTATGCCACCCATAAAAGATAGATGTGCCACTAAACAGCTGCCACCATTTCTCTCAGCCGCAAGAGATGACAAAAGGCCCATCCATGCAATGATAAGACCAGTGACCACAGCAATGGCAGAAGCCATGATGGTCTGGGGGGAGACCAGGGAGAAAGGAACAGGTACCTTGACACTGTTGGGTGTGGAGCTATGGTGTTTATCCAAGGACCCAGATTCTGCTCTCCACTGAAGGCAGCTTCTGATGTCACATGACACGTGTTTTGAAATACACATCAGAATTTATTTCGTTGCAGAGGCAGAGAGTGACGACAGAAGGCTATGAAATGAACATGTTGAACTGGAAGGATAAGTGATCATGCCAGGTACTGATCTATAGAAGCATCCTCAGCATCCTCAGCTGTTAGGGTTATCCATTATTTTAAGGTGGTTCACAACTTCTCTCATATTCTTTACAGCTTCTCTGACCTTCACTACAAGCTTCTGTTCATCTGGACTTGCCTGCAGTCATATCTAATGCAGGTAAGAAATGCTGTTAGTCCTATTACTATGAAAGCCTGTTAAGTCCATCCAACTAACAGTGAGGTTCCTTTAAGGCACTCATACTCCTTGCTTTTGTATTATGGTGCTGGAGGAGACTCTTGAGAGTCCCATGGACTGCAAGAAGATCAAACCTCTCCATTCTGAAGGAAATCAGCCCTGAGTGCTCACTGGAAGGACAGATCCTGAAGCTGAGGCTCCAATACTTTGGCCACCTCATGAGAAGGGAAGACTCCCTGGAAAAGACCCTGATGTTGGGAAAGATGGGGGGCACAAGGAGAAGGGGACAACAGAGGATGAGATGGTTGGACAGTGTTCTTGAAGCTACCAGCATGAGTTTGACCAAACTGCGGGAGGCAGTGGAAGACAGGAGTGCCTGGCGTGCTCTGGTCCATGGGGTCACGAAGAGTCGGACATGACTAAACAACAACAACACCACTCCTTCTGGGGGTTAATGTGCCCAGTCTGACAGCTTTCCATTCTGTTAACAAAGACACCATTTCTCTCCATCAGAGTGCAGGAAAATAGTCTTTCTGGAGCGGAGGGTACAGTCAGTCTTTCAAACTTCACGACAAATACCGGGCAGAGGACAAGTTCAGTAAGGAATTGACCTTACAGAGTGAAGCACAACACATTGGTTAACATTTTGATGGGCTGCAAATTAAAAGCCAAAGGGAGTGGAGAAAAGCCGCAATTACTGGAAGGGCATAATGTGAAGCTCGGAAGGGATGTGAAGTCAGCTGCAGAAAGCGTGGCCATTGTAATTAAAGCCAGCCAGCCAAAAACTGGTGCCGGCAACATGGTGGCGTCAGTAAATCTCAGGTGCCTCCAATGCAGTCAACAGCATTAGCACAGATGTCACAACCAAACAGCAGCAGAAAACAAAGGCCACCTGCTCATTTCATCTTGGCGGCTAACAGATGCTCATAAGCACTGGTGGCACAAATTGACCTCCTTACCAGCCTGAGATCTCAGAAAGATACCTGCCAGTCGAGTATTAGCATACTTCGGTGTAGGTTGGTGGAACCTAGATAAGGTGGGGTGCCTAGGAATTCACATAGGCGGAGCCTAGGAGGTTTCAGTCCTATTTTCACTTGCTTCATGGGACTGCATTAGGAACCACACCCAAGTATTAAAGGTAAAGGGACCCCTGACCATTAGGTCCAGTCGTGGCCAACTCTGGGGTTGCGGCGCTCATCTCGCTTTATTGGCCGAGGGAGCCGGCGTACAGCTTCTGAGTCATGTGGCCAGCATGACTAAGCTGCTTCTGGCAAACCAGAGCAGCGCACGGAAACGCCGTTTACCTTCCCACTGGAGTGGTACCTATTTATCTACTTGCACTTTGATGTGCTTTCGAACTGCTAGGTTGGCAGGAACAGGGACCAAGCAACGGGAGCTCACCCCGTTGCGGGAATTCGAACCGCCGACCTTCTGATCGGCAAGTCCTAGGCTCCGTGGTTTAACCCACAGCACCACCCGCGTCCTAGTATTAGAATCATGGAATTGTGGAGTTGGAAGGGACCCCAAGGGTAATCTAGTCCAATCTCCTGCAATGCAGGAATCTCAGCTAAAGCTTCCATGACAGTTGGCCATCCAACTTCTGCTTAAAATCCTCCAAGGAAGGAGAGGCCACAAGCTCCCAAGGAACACCGTTCAACTGTTAAACAGCTCTTACTGTCGGACCATTTCCCCTGACGTTTAATTGGAATGTCCTTTCTTGTAACCTGAAGCCATTGGTTCGAGTCCTATCCTCCAGAGCAGGAGAAAACAAGCTTGTTCCCTCTTCCATGTGACAGCCCATGTGATGTTTGAAGATCGCTATCATATCTCCTCTGTCTCTTCTTCTCTAGGCTAATCATACCCAGCTCCTTCAACCGTTCCTCATAAAGCTTGGCTTCTAGACCCTTGATCATCTTGGTTGCCCTTCTCTGCACATGTTCCAGCTTGTCAACACCCTTCCTAAATTATGGTGCCCAGAATTGGACACAGTATTCTAGGTGTGGTCTGACCAAGGCAGAATAGAGTGGGACTATTACTTTCCTTGACCTGGACACTAGATTTCTGTCGATGAAACCTAGAATAGCATTAGCCTTTTTTTGCTCCTGCATCACAGTGTTGACTCACGTTAAGCTTGTGTTTCACCAAGACCCCAAGATCCTTTTCCCATGTACTGCTAGTAAGCCAGGTGTCCCCCATCTTATATTTGTGCATCTGGTTCTTCCTGCCTAAGACTTACTCTCAGGTAAGAGGACAGAGGACTTCAGGCAGCATACATCCTTCACCAAAATAAAATTATAGCAATTACCGCAATGCCAGTGAGCTTCATGGGTGAGTGGGGATTTGAACCTTGATCTTTCAGATCATAGTCCAACACTCTAACCATTACACTACACCAGCTTGTGTCATGATTAGGATTACTGCTGTTGTATGCTATCCCACCTCTAACTCTCCAGCCAGGTGTGGGGCCAAGCTTATGACAGGCTAAGCAGAGAAGATGGACAGAAACCTCTAAGTCAGTCTTTCTCAACCTTGGGTCCCCAGACGTTTTGGGACTACAACCCCCATCATCCCTGACCACTGGTCCTGTGAGCTAGGGATCATGGGAGTTGTAGGCCAAAAACATCTGGGGACCCAAAGTTGAGAACCACTGCTCTAAGTCTTGGCAATGCATTGGTATTATTGTATGTGACAAACAGGAGGTTTTGTGCGTTCAGATCCTTTGCAGGGCTATGCCTCACTTTGCCTGAAAAGACACCTGAATATACCCTGTCGGATGCTGCTGTGTATATGAAAGGCGTGTGTGTATATGTGTTGTTGTTTTTAAATGTACTTTGAAAGTGGGATACTGCTTTCACCACACAGATTTTTTTCCCCTAGGCCGGTAGTGTTCAATCTGTGTTCCTCCAACAAGATGTTCTGCATGTAACTAAGATGCAGAGCAGAGCATCCAGGGCCGGTCCACTCATGAGACATGGTGAGTCAATTGCCTCAGGTGGCAGAATCCACAAGGGCAGCAGATAATAATAATAATAATAATAATAATAATAATAATAATAATAATAATTTATTTGTACCCCGCCCATCTGGCTGTGTTTCCCCAGCCACTCTGGGCGGCTTCCACAAATACAAAAAATACATTAATATGTGTCAGAGACTGCCTCTAGGTCCCAGCTCACCAAGGACCAACGCTAG
>JAXCMG010000083.1:314823-345443 GCA_034642415.1 Podarcis siculus
TCTCTAATCCCTCCCTTTCCTGCCCCTCTGCTCCTGAGCCCCTGACAATATGTCATACATTAAAAGCTTCCCTGAACAGGGCTGCCTTAAGATGTCTTCTGAATGTCAGGTAGTTGTTTATCTCATTGACATCTGATGGAAGGGCGTTCCACAGGGCGGGCGTCACTACCGAGAAGGCCCTCTGCCTGGTTCCCTGTAGCTTTGCTTCTCGCAGTGAGGGAACCGCCAGAAGGCCCTCGGAGTTGGACTTCAGCATCCGGGCAGAACGATGGGGGTGGAGACGCTCCTTCAGCCTCCAAGGAATGAATCGCCTCTAGTACTGCTCAACAGCTGCCCCCTCCAAGTCACCTCTCCAGTGGACTCTCAGCAAATAGGCGGCACTGTTCGTCTCCTCTCACCCTTGTTCCATACGTAGATCTTTATTTCCTCCTTGTTCCTGATGTAGATCTTCATCCGCCCCTTCTTCCCTGACTGTGTGTGAGTGCATGCCATTTTGTGGTTCACTTCAGGTGCCAAAATGTCTTGGGCCAGCCTTGCCGAAACCAGATGTTGGTCCCAAGCTATGGATTATAAATATTAGCATCATTGATGCTGAACAATCATATATTATGTTACCTGCTGCCGAGGGTGGCTGACTTTGGACATTTCTGAACTAATTTTCTAGAGCGTTCAGCAAGCCCATTCAGATCAAGGGCATAGAAGGTTCTCCTGTTCAGAACCGGCTTAAAGTTTTGTATAGATTTTACTGTAACCTGCTTAAAATAGCTGTCAGTGGGTCACCTCCACCCACAGTGACCTGTGTGGGAAGCACTCTGCAGAACAAGCACATTGTCTTCCGGTGCCCAAAAATGTCAAAATGCCATCTCGGAGACAGTTGCAGCCATTCGTGCATGACTCACCCTTCCAAATTTTTCCTGAAGTGTTTATTTTGGAGCTGCGTAACAAGCAGCTGTGTGTCACAAGGGCACACAAGCACTTTTGAGCCGACAGTTTTAGCAGCTAAGAGAAAGGCCTTGTTAATAGAACAGAAAGTCCTCTCACTCAAGCATCCCAGGGCAAGATGGCAAGGGAAGGAAATCTACCAGAATGCAGCAGCGAGGCTCCTCACGGGGTCTCTGCCATGGGAGCATATTCACTCAGTGCTTTTCCAGCTGCACTGGCTCCCGGTGGAGTACAGGGTCAGATTTAAGGTGCTGGTTTTGACCTTTAAAGCCCTTCACGGCCTAGGACCCTCGTACCTACGGGACCGCCTCTCCCAGTATGCCCCACGGAGAGCCTCAAGGTCCATAAATAGCAACACCCTAGTGGTCCCGGGCCCTAAGGAAGTTAGATTGGCTTCAACCAGAGCCAGGGCCTTTTCTACACTGGCTCCGGGCTGGTGGAACGCTCTGCCTCATGAGACCAGGGCCCTGCAGGATCTGATTTCTTTCCGCAGGGCCTGTAAGACAGAGTTGTTCCGCCTGGCCTTTGGCTTGGAGTCAATTTGATTCCCTCCCCCTCTTTCTTTTTTCTTTTTTCTTTCTCCTCCTGTGATGAGGCTGCATTTTAATATTTTAATGTTTCACTATTTAAATTGTTGTATTTTAATCTTGTTTTTAAGTTGTATTCTTTCAACTTGTTTTTATTATTGGTTGTTAGCCGCCCTGAGCCCGGCCTTGGCTGGGGAGGGCAGGGTATAAATAAAAATTATTATTATTACCAGAACTTGGACATGCAGTTAACTATGGCTAACTGCAGGACTATGGTTGGTTGTGTGTTGAGGTCCCCAAGACACCCCCAATAAAACACAATTGACACATGATTTTAGTTTAAGGTTTTTGGCATAATTTTGGCCACAACTTTATTAAAATTACAAGCAATGTGAGTGGTTGCTTAGGCATTGGTTGGGACTATCTGACCCCGCATGGGGACAGACTGACATTCGCACGCACGCAAAATCAGAAAGGGAAAACATTTTGGGGAGAGAGACGGGACTAGGAACCATGCCTCACCTCTCCCCAAATGCTCCCAGGGGCTCTTGTGTGGCCCTAGCCCCTTGACAGGGGTTTGGATGAAAGCATGGCGAGCCCCTGGGTTCCTTTAACGGAAAACCCTTGCAGCAGCAGCATTTTTGGAGGGGCAGGCACAGCCAATCCATGCCCCTCCACCAACCAATTCCCAAACCAATGCCTAACAGCAACCTTACAAGTTGTGACGATTTGCTACGCAGCAGGCAAAAACCAAATGGCTCCAGCCAATCAGCCAAATGGACAAAATTCCTACCGGGCCCCTGCCTCAAGAGCAGACGACCTCATGACAGGCATAGCAAAGTCAAGCGAACAACCTGAAAATAGGGAGGGAAGGCAGGTGATCCGATGCGCGCAGCGAAAAGAGGAAGATCAACGCTGCGTGCAGGGCATATAATAGCTAGGGTTGTCAATCACAAAATGGCAACAAATAAATCTCCCCAGTAACAGCCAGCCCACTGTTAATGATGGCCAAACTCTTTTTCCACCCAGCAACAGTGGGTGTCTTGCTAACCCCCACCGCAACATGTGCTCTTGCAGATGAAGACATGGTGAATGTTGATGCTGCAGTAATGGACCACGCCTGCTGTTCTCCCTGCTTTGTGAGGAAGGAGGTGTTGTGGGTAATGTAATATGGAGTCTTTACATAAGGATGGAGGATGCTAACTAAAGCAATTTGTATTGAGAACAAACTCAAACACACATTAACCATGAGAAAAGCCCACCAGAAATTTATCTTTGCTGCTGCCTCCAGGTCTTTGGAGCTCATAATTTTCATAGAAAACGTTTTCTTTTTATCATTACATTTATTTATCATTACATTATCCCACCTCTCCTCCAAGGAACTTGAGGGTACATACATGGATCTTCCTCTCCCTATTTTTTCCTCACAACAAGCCTGTGAGGTCAGAGATGGTGAATGATCCAAAGTCACCCTGTGAGCTTATAGGACAAGTTCAAATATCTGCTGGAAATGTAAAGAGAAAGAAGGCACCCTTTATCACATGTGGTGGAACTGTAAGGTAATGAAAGTATTCTGGGAAATGATATATAATGAACTAAAAAAAATGTTTAAAATAATCTTTGTTTAAAAAAACCCAGAAGCTTTTTTAAAATTAGGAATTGTAGGTGCAGAAGTACCAAAAGAGCAGAAAAGACTGTTTATGTACGCAACAACAGCCACTTTTAGCCAGAAATGGAAAGACGATGAGGTCCCTACCAGGGAGGAATGGCAGACCAAACTGATGGACTGTGCTGAGATGGCGAAAATGACGGCAAAAAATCAGAAATCAGGAAGAACAAATAAAGAACGGGGAAAATTAATATTGTACTTGGAAGAACACTGTAAACAACTGAACACTTTAACAGGACTTAAATAATACTTGTAATGTAACAGAGACTTTGGATGTAATGGATAAACAATTAACTGGATGACTTAAAAAGTTCAGCAGAAAAGGATAAATATGGAACCCACAGAAGGCTAGAGGGAAGTCTATAGATTCGAAAGAATCTTGTATCCCCCCCCCCATTTGTTTGTGAGTTTGAATGCAAATATTAACTGGAAAAACCGAATAGAAAATAATTAAAAAAACAAAAACAAGGTCACCCTGTGAGCTTCATGGCTGAGTGGAGATTTGAACCCTGGTCTCCCAAACTCACACACTGCCCTGGCTCTCAGCTTGACCTATAACCGTACCAGACTCTGGCTGGAACACATAAATGTGTTGATTTCCTCACATTAAAGGTAAGAAATATGGATTCAGCTCGTACATTGACCTTCACCAAGCTGGTTTCCTTCAAATGTTTTGGATGACAGCTCCCGTCATCCCCAGCCAGCACATTTGTGTCATGCATCATTCACACTTCTGGGAGATGCACAACCTCTTCAGACATTAGGATTGGGCCACAGGTAGCAGTCTGAAGTGAGCCAGGTACCAGGAGCTGTTGAGTCAGCCAGTAAGCCAGGACCATATGACAAAATGAGCAGCCAGCAATGAATTTTACAGGAACACAGCAGAGTTCAGGAAGACCTTGTTGCTCAAACAAGGCTCAGCTGGAACAGGGAAGTTCTCAAATGCCTTCCTCTCCAGAAAGCTCCAGTAGCTGGTCTAGGTGGGTGGAGGCAGTTCAAGCCTGAAAGTGCTTCACTTAGAAGTCACCATCACCAGCTGGGGCTGGCCCTGCTAGTGGCAGCTTCAGGAGTGCAGGCCAGAAGGTTGTTAACCCCACGACCCCCATGATCATGCTCACTGCCCTTTATGTCCACAATTAGGGTTTTAAGAGGGTCACATAATAGTTCTGGACCTAAGATCTTCAGAAACTGTTTTCACAATGTGGCTCCTCATGTATAGCGCTTTCTGCTTGTGTCACTTTGACATTATTATGGCTCCTTTTAGCTTCTCGTTGCACCAAGCGGCCACCCTGGCAGTCGTGTAGCGATGCTTTAGCATCTTACTAATCAGAGGTGACACGCCACATCTTGTCTATTCCGAACAAGCGCTTGCTGTTTTGCGAGGAGCAAGAACTGAAAGGCTGCCGCATGACTGGCTCCTTGAGGCTGTGCTTTCAAGGAAACCTATATTTTCCTCTCAGGATTCTAAGGAGCTGTTCCACTTCTGTCTCGCCACATCCAGGGCTTGTGCATCGTGCAAATCATACCCATTTGCAGGGCATATACTTCCCTCCCCCCTTCAGATCTGATATTGCTTCCATTAGTCAGGTGCTGTTGCAGCAGCCATGTAGAATTTAGCTTTCAGGATCTTCAACTTCAGTGGTGCCAACAATGCACAGGGACATGAGTGGCATAAAATATCCAGTACCCATGATGTGAGAAAAGCAATGACAAACCTAGACAGCATCCTAAAAAGCAGAGACATCACCTTGCCAACAAAGGTCCGTATAGTAAAAGCTATAGTTTTCCCAGTAGTCATGTATGGAAGTGAGAGCTGGACCATAAAGAAGGCTGATCGCCAAAGAATTGATGCTTTTGAATTATGGTGCTGGAGGAGACTCTTGAGAGTCCCATGGATTGCAAGAAGATCAAACCTATCCATTCTGAAGGAAATCAGCCCTGAGTGCTCACTGGAAGGACAGACAGATCCTGAAGCTGAGGCTCTAGTACTTTGGCCACCTCATGAGAAGAGAAGACTCTCTTGAAAAGACCCTGATGTTGGGAAAGATGGAGGGCACAAGGAGAAGGGGACGACAGAGGACGAGATGGCTGGATAGTGTTCTCAAAGCTACCAGCATGAGTTTGACCAAACTGCAGGAGGCAGTGGAAGACAGGAGTGCCTGGCGTGCTCTGGTCCAGGGGGTCACGAAGAGTCGGACACGACTGAACAACAGCTCCTCTGTCTATCCCGGCCCCAGTCCCCATTTGAAATGTGGGCGGTCATAGAATACGAGTTCTTGTAAAGATTACGGCTGGATAAGACATGCGAAACAGGTTGAACACTTGAAAATGCTATACAAATGTTAGCTATTATCAATAATAGCATCATCCTGCTTGTATTCTACTTTTTCTTTTTCTTTTAGTTTGTAAGAGGTTCAAACACACTGCCCTTTATGACTGCTATATTCCCAGATGTAGGACACATTCCACATTCAGATATATTTTTCTCCAGAAGACTTTTGTCGCTTGAATCGTTTCAACTGGGCCTAATTATTTATAATGCCTGCTCTCTGACCTCTTGCTTTTTCCTTTGTTTCCTTCTTGCCTCAAGTGGCAGAGTTAGCTAGGTAAACATCAGTCTGGCTGAGCAGCGGCTATTTCATTCATAATTGTAAATAAATGAACAAAGGGAAGAAATCCCTTGCAGGCTTCTGCAGACATCCTTTTCATTACACATTCATGATGATTCGTATTCACAATGGTATCAGGGAAGCTATATGTGTCAATACTTATTTTTATTTTTATTATTTATTATTAATACTGTTTGCACCTCCAAAAGTTTTGAGGAAGACCTACTGCTTCTTTTCCAAACACTGCATGTCCTGTAATATCCTGCTGAAATCCTGTAACTAATAATAATAATAATAATAATAATAATATATTTGTATCCTGCCCTCCCCGGCCGAGGCCAAGCTCAGAGCAGCTAACATCATAAAAACACAAATGTGTCAGTTGTTGTTGTTGTTGTTGTTGTTGTTGTTTTATATGCACCACTTAGATTAGATTGCCATGCAAGATTATTCCTCCAAATGGCAATAATGCAGCAACACTCAGGAAGCATGACAGAACAACCAATGCAGCCAAATGATGTTTGGACAGTCCAATATAAATCTACTACCAATGTACTATTGTTGCATTAATGACATGTTAAAGGTAAAGGGACCCATGACCATTAGGTCCAGTCGTGGCCGACTCTGGGGTTGCAGCGCTCATCTTGCTTTATTGGCCGAGGGAGCCGGCGTACAGCTTCCAGGTCATGTGGCCAGCATGACTAAGCCGCTTCTGGCGAACCAGAGCAGCACACGGAAACGCCGTTTACCTTCCCGTCGGAGCGGGACCTATTTATCTACTTGCACTTTGACGTGCTTTTGAGCTGCTAGGTTGGCAGGAGCAGGGACCAAGCAGCGGGAGCTCATCCCGTCACGGATTCGAACCGCCGACCTTCTGATCGGCAAGTCCTAGGCTCACACCTGCCAAAAAACCTTCTGTCTGGATGGCCCTGTGGTGATCACACAGGGTCCCCGGACATTTCACCGTCTAGTGATTCCTGTGCCACCACTTTATTTCTCGCTGCCACCACCCAGGCCCTACCTGGTACAATACTGAGTCCAATCAGGGTTAAATCGGAACATAAACTTCTGTTTATTTATTGCAGTTTAACAAGCGTGTGGTTTCATAAACGGTATCGGTCAATTACAATCATGGGGTGCCTATCCAGACTTATAACTTCCGCTACCTGCTCTCACTCACTAAACCACCTCTCAGATATTTACTTGTCTTCCTAGCCCCTAACTGTTGCTGACTCAGCTTATTTCGCTACACTAACTCAACCTACCCACAGACTCCCTCCCAATTCACTCCCACTCCAACCAACCACCCAACTCCCAACTCCCAGAGCTGGTTTTATAGTCCCTCTGACTCCACCCCCTGGGTTCTGATTGGGTAACCTGTTTAACTATTTCACCTCCAGCACTCTCATATGTTAATGGCACAGGGCCCCACATATTGTAACCATTTGACAGGGATATGTATTATAACAGGCCCTCCAAGTGTCTGTATTTTCCAAGGATAGTCCCAAAATTATAGAAGTCCCAGTTTCTGATTTGATCCCAGAATACCCCACTTTTCCTTAGGATGGCCCTATTTTCATTGAAGAAATGGATCGTATGGTAGGACATCCGTATTTTCATCAGAGAGGTGTTGGAGGGTATGGAATAGGACGTCCCTATTTTCATCTGTGAAATATTGGAGGGTATGTTATAACCAAGGCAGCACACAGGTCCCCTGATCTGATTCAGGGCTCTATCTGACACTTCAGAGCAGTCCCAATCCACGGCAAAGCATTCAGCAAAGAAAAGTGTGGAAATATAGGCTGTAAAACCTTTAAATTATGCCTTTTCCAGCGAATCCCACTTCCCTACCACAAAGGTAGACCACCTGTTTAGTAAGTTATATGATGGTTTCCTTACAAAACTCTTCAAAGGTCAGATTCATGTTCTTTTCCATACAGCAATCAGGAAAAGTTGCGCAGGCAGTAGACCGTTGCTTGGTTACAAAACGGCAAAACTCCCTAAACTTTAAGTATAGGGAAATGTTAGTTTCAGACTCCATTCTTTCTGAAACCAAAGAGGCTGGTTAAAGCCATGCAACTGCAGGGAGCAGCTCAGAATTCACACTGAACTCACGTGTAGACTGAGTAGATCAAAAAGCTTGGTTGCCAATTTCCTCCCGAGGTGAGGGGAAGTGACATAGGCATGAGGACTGAGCATGCTCCGTGGCCACAGAATGTTCACGGGCTATTGGGGACATCGAATGGAAGACAGCACAGGTGGCAATAGTGAATAAGATCGCTCCACAGTGCAACATTTTATTGCAGGCCCTGATTGTGTAAACTGTGTCCGTGGTTCAATTCGGCTCCTAACTCCTAAGCTCTTGTCCGCTGTCTGAGATGCATGGATTACATTGTTGTTGTTGTTGTTGTTGTTTAGTCGTTTAGTCGTGTCCGACTCTTTGTGACCCCATGGACCAGAGCACGCCAGGCACTTCTGTCTTCCACTGCCTCCCACAGTTTGGTCAAACTCATGCTGGTAGCTTCGAGAACACTATCCAACCATCTCATCCTCTGTCATCCCCTTCTCCTTGTGCCCTCCATCTTTCCCAACATCAGGGTCTTTTCCAGGGAGTCTTCTCTTCTCATGAGGTGGCCAAAGTATTGGAGCCTCAGCTTCAGGACCTGTCCTTCCAGTGAGCACTCAGGGCTGATTTCCTTCAGAATGGAGAGGTTTGATCTTCTTGCAGTCCATGGGACTCTCAAGAGTCTCCTCCAGCACCATAATTCAAAAGCATCAATTCTTCGGCGATCAGCCTTCTTTATGGTCCAGCTTTCACTTCCATACATCACTACTGGGAAAACCATAGCTTTTACTATATGGACCTTACATTACTATACAGATTACATTACTATCCTCTCAATCCATTGGAAGGAAACCCAAGCAAAATCCCAGCAGGATTTCCATGGCTTTTTTATGCCACCATTAAGCTATACCACGAGCCCTTCACTTGACAGATCTTGAAATTACAAACTCCTTTCTTTTTTTGAGTGAGTGTAGCAGCAGGAAGAGGATTGCAATGGGTTTTCTAGGAAAAGGAGATGTGGTTGTGAATATTCAGAGGAAGGATGCCCTCAGCGGGTCATGCAGGTGTCAGGAATATCAGAGATAAATGAGGATATCGATAGAAGAGGAGCCTGTAGCTGCAGGAATCAGTTACATAAGCTCACCCAAGAAGAATCAGATTTCCAGTACAATGTGTTTGAACTTCCCCAGGGCTAGCTGCTGACCTGTGTGAGCTGGATCTATCTGGTCCTGTCTCCCACAGAATGCTAACCTGTGTTTAGCTGGCTCAACTATTAAAAAGAAAGAAAGAACTAATTCCTAATGGAGGCTGGCCTTCAAGGCAGCCGTTTCCAAAGCAATTTTAAGCAGATATTTCAAGCAAGACAGGCATTGTTCTCGGTGAATAAAGCAATTCCAAAGGCACCCAAGCGTTAAGTGAGAAAGCTTAAAAACACATTTTATTATTATTTTTTTATATGGAAAAAAGCCTGAATCTGAAAGACAGAAAGGGAAATATAAACCATACTGTGCCAACATTTTACACCGAAACAGAACACTTTGCCTCTGAAGGATTTCAAGGACCCCATAATGCGAAGCTTTTCTTTCGTTCTTATATTTCAATTTTGCCCGTTCTCCCCCCGCCCCCCAGGGAGCTTGGGATGGTATAAGAGGTTTTCCTCCTTACATTGCATCGACACACCAGCCCTGTGAGGTCAGGCTGAGATGCTAGGACAGACCCCAAACCACCATGGCCAAATTACCAGGACCCAGGACCTTATCCAACGCTCAACCACAATACCCTCCAGTTACTATACCACACTGGATCTTTGAAACAAGACTGTCTGGTGTACTGGTTAAAGTGTCGGACTAGGACATCAGAGGCCAGGGTTCAAGTCCCCAGTCAGCCATGATGCTTGTTGGGTGACTGTGAGCCAGTCATGCTCTGTCTCTCTCTCTCTCTCTCAGCCTAAACAATGGCACAGGGTTGTTCTGAGGATAAAATGGCGAGAACCATACATGCCACCTTGAACTCCTAGGGCAAAAAGATTGGATATAAATGTAATGAATACGTAAGTATAGTAAACATGTTAAATTCAGGTGTGTCTAATGCAGGTCTGGTCACCAGTAGAGCTGTATAATCCATAGACTAGTCGTCTTATTCATTCATTCACTCACTCACTCACTCACTCATTCATTCATTCTTTTCAAGTTTATACATTTCACTAATTTTATGTTGTTGTTGTTTAGTCGTTTAGTCGTGTCTGACTCTTCATGACCCCATGGACCAGAGCACGCCAGGCACTCCTGTCTTCCATTGCCTCCCGCAGTTTGGTCAAACTCATGTTAGTAGCTTCGAGAACACTGTCCAACCATCTCGTCCTCTGTCGTCCCCTTCTCCTTGTGCCCTCCATCTTTCCCAACATCAGGGTCTTTTCCAGGGAGTCTTCACTTCTCATGAGGTGGCCAAAGTATTGGAGCCTCAGCTTCAGGATCTGTCCTTCCATTGAGCACTCAGGGCTGATTTCCTTCAGAATGGAGAGGTTTTATCTTCTTGCAGTCCATGGGACTCTCAAGAGTCTCCTCCAGCACCATAATTCAAAAGCATCAATTCTTTGGCGATCAGCCTTCTTTATGGTCCAGCTTTCACTTCCATACATCAATACTGAGAAAACCATAGCTTTAACTATACGGACCTTTGTTGGCAAGGTGATGTCTCTGCTTTTTAAGATGCTGTCTAGGTTTGTCATTGCTTTTCTCCCAAGAAGCAGGCGTCTTTTAATTTCGTGACTGCTGTCACCATCTGCAGTGATCATGGAGCCCAAGAAAGTAAAATCTCTCACTGCCTCCATTTCTTCCCCTTCTATTTGCCAGGAGGTGATGGGCCCAGTGGCCATGATCTTAGTTTTTTTGATGTTGAGCTTCAGACCATATTTTGTGCTCTCCTCTTTCACCCTCATTAAGAGGTTCTTTAATTCCTCCTCACTTTCTACCATCAAGGTTGTGTCATCTGCATATCTGAGGTTATTGATATTTCTTCCGGCAATCTTAATTCTGGCTTGGGATTCATCCAGCCCAGCCTTTTGCATGATGAATTCTGCATATAAGTTAAATAAGCAGGGAGACAATATACAGCCTTGCCGTACTCCTTTTCCAATTTTGAACCAATCTGTTGTTCCATATCCAGTTCTAACTGTAGCTTCTTGTCCCACATAGAGATTTCTCAGGAGACAGATGAGGTGATCAGGCACTCCCATTTCTTTAAGAACTTGCCATAGTTTGCTGTGGTCGACACAGTCAAAGGCTTTTGCATAGTCAATGAAGCAGAAGTAGATGTCTTTCTGGAACTCTCTAGCTTTCTCCATAATCCAGCGCATGTTTGCAACACTAATTTTATACATTTCACCAATTTTACAATCATTTTGACATTTCACAACTTGACTTCCTTCCCCCCTTCCTTAAATTTGTTTTTAATATCTTCTGCAATTAACTTAATTTGGTCATTTATTCATCTTCTTTAAATATATACTCTTATAAAACTGCAGGTTGTTACAATAATCCTGCCAATGTTTTTTATCTGTAAATATTCAATAAACCATTTCCATTCTTTTATTTTAAAAATTTGTTACCTTGATTTCTTATTCTGCCGGTGAGTTTTGCCATTTCTGCATATACCATAAGTTTTTGTATCCATTCTTCCTTTGCTGGGACTTCTGCTTCTTTCCATTTTGGGGAGAGTAACATTCTTGCCGCTGTAGTAGCATACGTGAATAAGTTTCTATACAGTTTAGGTAGTTCTGTCCCTATAATTCCTAAAAGAAAAGCTTCTGGGTTTTTTTTTTTAAAACCAAAGTTATTTTGAACATCCTTTTCAATTCATTATATATCATTTCCCTGTAAGCTTTAACCTTATACAAGACCACCACATATGATAAAAAGAACCTTCTTTCTCTTTACATTTCCAACACTTGTTTGGTTTAGAGTTATATATTTTTGCCAGTTAACTCGGTGATAGATACCAAAAATATATCATTTTCTTATCATTTTATCTTAAACCATAACATGCTATAAATTTTATTTCCATATGGATATAAAATTTACAACAGCCATACAGTCCTGCTTCTGTCTGCCTTCATGAGTAGGGCCATGTGTCCCCTGTTACCTGCTCTGATGAAGGTTGACCAATGTACTCCCCACATGATGATACCTCTGGCCTCCAAGACAGAAACTGGCCACTGTGACCTCATGTTGATGCTGCTTGCTTGAAAAAGGCCCCAGCCATTGTGACTTCATGCTGATGCTGCTCACCTGCAGGAGAGGAACCAGCCACTGTGACCACATGCTGATGTCACCTGCTTGAAGGAGATTGGCCATTGTGACCACATGCTGGTGCCAGGATACTGACTAATCCATGTGTCCCCATTTGGCTGTCCTTCCCAGGAAGAGAGAAACTGTCCAATGTACCAACCCACCTGAAGGAGAGAGAGGCCATCCTTTTCAATTCATTGTATATCATTTCCCAGTAAGCTTTAACCTTGCAGGAGGGTGGAAGAGTCTACTAATTGCCTGACCTCTTGACTGCTAACTGGTAATTAATGGTTTAGTTTGTTTAGCATTAGCTCCCCATAAACTCCCTCTGGTTCAAGAAAGGGTATGTTTCTCTCATGATTCGTATTAACAAGGCTGATGTTAGAGTGGGCGACAGATTTGACATAGGCTCCATCAAAACATGTTACTCCACACACACACACAAACAGACCAGTATCACAGTGACTTCTCTGTTAAGGATAATGATTTAATTTCTTGAAAAGGGAATGCTTACTTATGTTAAATAACTGTGTACTTTTAACATGGGTTCCCACCCCCTCTGGCAGTAGTTCTTGTGTGATTGGCTGTGAGTCACATGAGAGAGGCATTCCATTCTGTGTGACTGTTATTTCAGGCACTGTTGTTTTTGACTGCTTTTTTCTCTGTGTGTGAGGGAAAATGGCTGCTAAGTGAGGCATCTTGGGATACTGCTGTGTTGTGTTAGTGAGTTCTGTCTGAAGTGAAACAGAGGAAGATCCCTGAATGTTGATAGGAAGAAACCTGTGCAGGATCTCTCTGTGAGGAACAAAGGGAATTCTGTGGAGATGAAAGTAAAGACCTCTCATAAGAAACTGTAAGGCCTGAACAAAGTACAATTCTGATGCAAGTCTCAACACAGTTTTGTTTATAAGTCCAAGTAAAGCCATTTCCTGTTCACAGGGAAATGATGTTGCCGGCTGGGAGCAAGCCATCCCCTCACGCATGGGGCAGGATAGCCCCTGCACCATTGGTTGGTCCTCGGCCACATCATCCCTAGGCTGTCCAATTCCGATGGTCTGGGAGCGTGTCGCGGGTTATTTAAACTGCCTGCAGCTGAGGACTCACCCCCTTTCTCCCTCCTCAGTCAGTTCTCTTGCCCTCCCTCCCTTAGGTTAGGCTCTTTATCTCCTGACTTTGCTATGGACCTCGGTTGGTCACACTGGTTGTCCAAGGGGCCTGGTAGGAATTTTTTCCCACTTGGCAAATTGGCACTGGCCATTTGGTTTTTCGCCTACCTCGTAGCAAATCATCATAACTTTTTAAGGTTTGGCGATTAGGCATTGGAGTATTAGGTTGAAGGGGAGGGGAGGTAGTGGCCAGCACCTATCCCCCCTAATTCAAGGGTATTCTATTAAAGGAATCTGGGGGGCATGGTCTCTGTCCGAAGCCCCAGACGGGGGGGGTGGCTAGGGCCATGGCACGACCCCTAGCGGTGACCCTGAGGGAGTTCCTAGTTGATGTGCATCAGCAGGGCTCCTCCTACTGGTGGTTAACCTTTCCAAGATTCCTGTGGACTGGCAGGAATCAGATATAGTCGTTTGGTTTCCAGTACCATTCACATTCCACAACCAATAAAGTTGTGGCCTTTTTCACCCATTAACCCAAAATACTGTTTCATGTGTCTTTATTCCATTTCCTGGGAGGGTTTGGGACCTTGCCACACGAGAAGACTTCAATCTACAATTCAAGTGAGAATGTACCCACGTTTGAATGAGCATGAGATTGCAAATATATTCGTCTCAGTTATATGTTTATGAAAGTAAGGTTCTTTTGAATATAAAGAGTCTGGACATTGTATAGCCTTTATAAAGAAGATCTCAATCACCTAGAAGAGTTATTTAGCTTCCTAGTTGTAAGCTACTCTGCTACTTTGCATATCATCCAAATTTATTTATTTATATATATACAGAACATTGTCTTGGTAGTCTTCCAACTATGTAAGCCACAGTGACTCAGGTTAATCACAGCACAATCATTTTCCTGTATCTGTCATGGAGGCAGCTAGCCTTAAAGAAGGCACCTTGGGGCAGATTTCATGGAGAAAACCAGCTGTGACATGTCCACACACCCCACTGTTCAAAACTCGGGTTAAGGGCACCTATCCCATTCATTTAAATGGGGCTTGGGCAGGAAGCAGCATCAAAGACATCCCAAATTCATTGCATCCTGCTTTTCATTTTGCGTGTTTAGACCCCGCAACCACCCCCTTGTTGAAGAATAAAACACACCAGGACACAGATATTAGGTTAATGTTATTGGGCAAATTTTGGCCACAACTTTATTGATTACAGAATGTGAGCGGTATTGGCTTAGGCGTTGAATGGACCCGGCTATATCTGACTCCTGCACGTTGTACAGGGAGTCCGGTAAGGGTAAACCACCAGAAGGGGGAGCCCTGTTGGTGCAAACCAACTCGAGCTCCCCCTGGGTTCCCGACGGGGTTGTGTCATGGCCTTAGCTGTGCCCTGGGCTTTGGACAAGATCGACACCCCCGGATTCCTTTAACGGAATACCCTTAAGCTTGGAGGGGCAGGTGATGGCCACACCTCCACTCCCTCATCTTAAGGTCAAACAATGCCTAACCACAAAACCTTACAAAGTTGTGACGAATCCTATGAGGTAAGATCAAACCTATCCATTCTTAAGGAAATCAGCCCTGAGTGCTCACTGGAAGGACAGATCGTGAAGTTGAGACTCCAATACTTTGGCCACCTCATGAGAAGAGAAGACTCCCTGGAAAAGACCCTGATGTTGGCAAAGATGGAGGGCACAAGGAGAAGGGGACGACAGAGGACGAGATGGTTGGACAGTGTTCTCGAAGCTACCAGCATGAGTTTGACCAAACTGTGGGAGGTAATGGAAGACAGGAGTGCCTGGCGTGCTCTGGTCCATGGGGTCACGAAGAGGCGGACACGACTAAACGACTAAACAACAACAACAAAAGGTGAAAACCAAATGGCCCATGCCAATTTTGCCAAGTGAAAGAATTCCTACCAGGCCCCTTAACGGTGATCAACCGAGGTCCAAAGCAAGGCCAGTGAAGAAAAACCTGCAAAATACGGAGGGAGGGAGATTGAGGAAGCGAGCCAAGAGAAATCCCTCCGGCTCGCGCCACTGCTTAAATGGTCCTGGCCACCCCCACCCCCCACCAGCCAGCGGATTGGCTGGCTGGTCGCTGATGCGGCCGGGATCCCCCAGGCAACACGGGACTTCATCCCCCACCCCCAGAGGAGAGTGGGTGTCCACACAGTCCACCGCAACTCCTCCCCACAGTGAAGTGGAGCGGACTTGCTTTGTTTTTAAATGCCACATCAATAGAAGCGAAATCTCTGGAACGCAGAATTGAGATTCTATCCATGTTTGGAAAGGTTCTGGCAAGCACACATAGATGATAATAAGCCTGTGAACAAACTGACAGGCTCCCCATGCTGTGTCATTGCCCTGCTGTCTACAGTAACATCCAGACAATCAGCAACACTTTATTTCAGCCAGTGTATCTGGCAAGATGAGAGTTTTACAGCAAGGAAAGGAAGCTGAGTTTTGGGAACAACTGGGTGTTTAGCTGACCTTCTGCAGCAGACATCTGGCACACGAAGAACTGCAAATTATACTCAGAAAAGAAATGGGAAGCGTCACTGTAAATGGATTCTCTGTGCCCTTACATCTGCAAAACAGATTGATACTTATACATTGGAAGGACAAAAATATGACCTCTTTCGATCAATGGATAGATGACATAGCAACTCTTGCAACCGATGAATGGATCACTTTCAGACAATGATTATGTATGGACAAATGTGATGATATTTGGATTGTATTTATTGAAACCATAACAACACATGAATCAATGTACAGGGAAACAATAAGTTCGTCCATTTTCATATATGTTATCTAGTTCTGTAATCTTTATTATTATTATTCATTATTATCATCATCATTATCATTATTATAATTTTACTGTCACATTGTTTTTCCTCTGCCTTTCAAAATGTTTTATATATTCTTTTTCTTTTTCCTTTTTCTACTTTAACTCCTTGCAAAAGTGGAGTGGGGAACCAGTCATTTAGTGCTTTAGTTTTTATACTCTCACTCCTTGCTAGCCACCATCTCCTTATTTTTCTTGCTAACCATCATCTCCTTATTTTTCTTCAGAGCTTAGCTCTCCATCGGATCCTGCCTTTCTCCAAATGCTCCAGTGCTGTCCTCAGTTCAAAACACAAATAAAAAAATATATTTTCAATGTGCATATTGTACTTTCAAAAATAAATACAAATTTAAATTCCACATGTTGGAGAAGAAAGAAGATATCTTTTGCAGATATAAATTGTGTGTTTGTATCCGTCTGCCTATCTTTCACCTGTGTTTGTACACTGGTGTAAACTGGCCTTGGGTGAAGTTAATGCAAGGATCTATTTTGTGACTCTGCACAGGATTTTTCCAAAACAAAACAAAGCAGCCCCACTGTAGAATAAAGGACCATGGCTCAGGGGTATCAAATCTGTCTTACATGCAGAAGGTCTCAGGTTCAATCCCTGGTGTCTCCAGATATTGTTAGAATTCCTGCTCTGTGACTGCAGTCATGGGGTTGTTGTCTATCACATGACGGTGTATGTTTTGACTCCACAGAGTGGGAAGTGACGGAGACAGGATGTTTGTGTTACTGTGTTCCGTGAAGTGGGACTATTGTCCTTAGTTCTTTCACTTTGCTATCTGATGCTAGAGAGAGAGGGAGCCATGTTGCAGTGCTCCGTGTGTGTTTATATGTAAATAAAGTAGATTAGCCAAAATGCTGAGTTCTGTCACGCGAACTGCACAAACTCTGTGTATCCCTAAATGTGCTGGTGTCAGTTGGCATCAGTTGCCATGATGTTCAGGCAGAAGAAAGCTTATGAAGTTCCCGAACGATCAACCAAGAGGGAAGGAACATGCCAGTCGGGCATGTGTCTCTGCCAGGGTCCTACTTGAGTGTAGGACGAGCTCCTGACAGATATGGCTGGCAAATGCTTCTGCCTAAAACCCTGGAGTGCCACTCCTATGTTCCCTTTTAGGGAAGGGTGGTAGCTCAATGGTAGAACATTTGCTTTGCGTGCATACAGTCCCAGGTTCAATCCTCAGCATCTCCAGGTAGGGTTGGGAAGGGTCGTGGATTGGTTGGATGCAGAGGAATGGTGGGAGGAACCGGCTAAGGAACCACCAAGGGAAGAGGAGTGGTGGTGGGACAATGATGAGTGGGCAGAGGGAGAAGAAAGAAAAGATGGGGGAGAGGCGTCAGAAGAGGAGGAGGTAACAGGGCTTAGTGAGCTGGGAGAGTCTGTGGCAGAAATAAGTTCAGAATCAGAGGCAGAAGCTAAAGCAGGCAAGGAGGGAGGTCAAGAGGCAGAAATGAGTCTGGCTGGTGAAGAGTCACCGGTGCCTCCTTCACCAGCTGCAACAAGCTTCCATTCCCCCCGGTCTCCCAGAACCAGAAGAGGGCTGAAATGGGCAGAGCAGCAGCAGGCTGCATGCAGTCTCAGTCTCTGATTGCTTGGGGAAAGCCCTGGAGAGGCGGGAACTTAGATGGTTGTGAGGAGGTGGAGACCTTCAGTCTTGGCAGCTGGTTTTCATGGGATAAGATCACTGGGGATGAGCTGCTGTGCTCATTAGGACTGACACTCAGCCAGGTCTGTGGGAATTGTATTTTTTGGGTATTCCAGTAAAGGAATCTGGCAGTCGCGGATCCTGTGCGACTCCCTTGCTGGTGGCTAGGGCCATGACACGACCCCGGTGACATCAGGGGGAGCTTTCAGTTGTATTTGCATCAACAGGCTCCTCCCATTGGTGGTTAACCCTTGATAGACTCACCCCTCCCCGAGGGGGTGGAGTCACGCTCTGTTGTTTTATCCAGTGCCTAAGCCAATACCTCTCACATGCTGTAATCAATAAAGTTGGGGCCTTTTTTAGCCCATTAACCTAATATACCATGTCCACGTGTCTTTCTTATTCACAAGCGGGTGGCAGGTCCTTGAATCACAAAGACTCGGGTCTGAAACCCTGGGGAACTGCTGGTGATCCATGTAGGCATTACTGAGCAAGATGGGCCAATGCTTTGAGTCAATATAAGGGAGCTTCCTGTGTTTTAAATGCTGTTAGGGATAATTGTTGTTGTTGTTTAATCGTTTAGTCATGTCCGACTCTTCATGACCCCATGGACCAGAGCATGCCAGGCACTTCTGTCTTCCACTGCCTCCCGCAGTTTGGTCAAACTCATGCTGGTAGCTTTGAGAACACTGTCCAACCATCTCGTCCTCTGTCGTCCCCTTCTCCTTGTGCCCTCCATCTTTCCCAACATCAGGGTCTTTTTCAGGGAGTCTTCTCTTCTAACGAGGTGGCCAAAGTATTGGAGCCTCAGCTTCAGGACCTGTCCTTCCAGTGAGCACTCAGGGCTGATTTCCTTCAGAATGGATAGGTTTGATCTTCTTGCAGTCCATGGGACTCTCAAGAGTCTCCTCCAGCACCATAATTCAAAAACATAGGGATCATAGTTTCAGTCTATGCCATGAGGATGCCTCCAGCATAATCAGACTTAAGCTCCTGTTCAGGGAATGATAAGACGTTCATCTCAGAATACATTGGACCATCAAATCCTTCTTCCCTGTCCCCATACATAACATCTGACTGGCCTGTATAATTCAGCTCAAGGGAGACTGCCGTTCATGTGTCAACCATAAGGGATGAGCTTCTCTTGAGTCCAATTCTATCCCAAGGCTCTCGAGGCATTTTTTATCTGACAGCACCCCAAGTGGACCACTCAAACAGTTAAACTCATTAATGCTTCTGGCATCACCTCCAGCACACGAGCAAATGAATCATTGCGCTCTCCGTCTTTTTCTTTCGCTTTGGGTTTTTCGTTTTGTTGTTTTTCTCAGCATGCAGAACCAGATCAATATTTAATTTGTCAACATTCTTCAGTTTGGGTTGTTGTTGTTTTTTTACTTTCCACACACACACACCCCAGTCCTCAGAGCAAGATCACTTTTCTAGTTCTAAAAAAAAGAAGAAAAAAGATTATAGCAAACAATCAAGGCACAAACATAGCTTAAAGTGCAAGGAACTGTTCAATGGAACATTTGCATTGGGGTTGCACGATAGCATCTGCCACTTATTGTCCCAGGTGGCTGAAATGTCATATGCTTAGAATGCATGAATGTGGAGATGGTATCAGTGAAGAGCTGTTCCCTGTGCTGGCACCCAGTTGGACAGTATATTAAAACCTGCTGGACGTTCCGAGTCCACTTGGTTGGGGAAAGGACCACAGATTAATGGCAGAGCCTCTGCTTTGCATGTAGAAGGGCCTAGATCATATCCCCGGGATCTCCAGCAACCACTTGGAGATATTATGGAGAGTTGCTGCCAGCCAATAAAGACAACACACTCAGTTTAAGGCAGCTTCCTATGTTGATATTGTGGGAGAGTGCAGCCATCCATTTGGGCAGAGTAGTTATGGTTCTGGTGCTGGAGGAGACTCTTGAGAGTCCCATGGACTGCAAGAAGATCAAACCTCTCCATTCTGAAGGAAACCAGCCCTGAGTGCTCACGGGAAGGACAGATCCTGAAGCTGAGGCTCCAATACTTTGGCCACCTCATGAGAAGAGAAGACTCCCTGGAAAAGACCCTGATGTTGGGAAAGATGGAGGGCACAAGGAGAAGGGGACGACAGAGGACAAGATGGTTGGACAGTGTTCTCGAAGCTACTAACATGAGTATGACCATACTGCAGGAGGCAGTGGAAGACAGGAGTGCCTGGCGTGCTCTGGTCCACGGGGTCACGAAGAGTCGGACACGACTAAATGACTAAACAACAACAACAGTTTATAGGCAACCAACCCTTTTGACTCTAAGCAGCAGCTGAAAAATCTTGTTCCACATGAAAGGATGTGGGTTTCAAAATCTCATTTCATCTGATTCTATGGCATCTCAGTGGCTGTGTCAAGACTTTGGAGAGTCGCATAACCATCTGCCAAATGGCCCTCTGCCACCAGACAAACCCCTTTTTATTTAAATGGGCATTTGGCCTACAAGTTGATTTGTTTGTCTCTGCTTCTGTTTCCATCTGTATTTTTACTTTTAGTTATGTTTTCTTACTGGTTACGCTTTTCCTTTGCTGTTATTGAGTTGTTTATGTTTTTTACAGTGTTGCATCCCAAGGCCCCATGCCCCGTAGCTCCCCACTGATTAATGAGCACACCAACCCGAGTATTTTGGATTATGGGCTAAAACAGGATACAACTTTATTGGCTACAGATGTGAGCGGTTTGGCTTAGGCATTGGGTGAAACCAGGCTATATCTCGACTCCCACCCGTCTGCAGGGAGTCCAACTAAGGGTAAACCACCAGAAGGGGGAGCCCTCTGACTTACATCAAATAGGGGCACCCCAAAGGGTCCCCTTTGGGATAATGACATGGCCCTAGCCCACACCTGGGCTTTGGACAGGATCCACACCCCCAGATCCCTTTAACAGGATGCCCTTATTGAGGAGGGGCAGGCAGAGGCTACAACCTCCCCTCCATTAAACAAAGGCTTAAAGGTAAAGGTAAAGGGACCCCTGACCATTAGGTCCAGTCGTGACCGACTCTGGGGTTGCGGCGCTCATCTCGCTTTATTGGCCGAGGGAGCCGGCGTACGGCTTCCGGGTCATGTGGCCAGCATGACTAAGTCACTTCTGGTGAACCAGAGCAGCGCACGGAAAAGCTGTTTACCTTCCCGCCGGAGCGGTACCTATTTATCTACTTGCACTTTGTGCTTTTGAACTGCTAGGTTGGCAGGAGCAGGGACCGAGCAATGGGAGCTCACCCCGTTGCGGGGATTCGAACCGCCGACCTTCTGATCGGCACGTCCTAAGCTCTGTGGTTTAACCCACAGCACCACCCGCATCCCTAAACAAAGGCTTACCCAATGCCTAACCTTACAAAGTTGTAGGTAGGCAAAAACCAAATGGCTGGTGCCAATTCGCCAAGTGGAAAAAATCCTGCCTGGCCCCAACAACAAAGCAGCTGACATTTGTCCATAGCAAGGTCATGTCAAACCAAAGCTTAAAAAGAGAGTGGGAGGGTAGGGAGATCAGGCGGGGAGGCAAGAGAGGGAAGCCTCTGGCCACACCACGGTTTAAATTACCCATGGCCACACACCCTGCCAACATGGATTGGCTGGGCGGAGGTGACGTAGCTTGGGCTGGCACAGAGGGGGCGTCAACCCCCCGCCCCCTAGAAAGGATGCTAAAAGGGCTCACAATGTCACCCACCCTGGAAGGTGAGCGGTCATGTCAGACCCTCCAAGCACCCCTATTTTCCAGGGACAGTCCCAAATTTACAGAAGTCGTCCCAGCTTCTATTTTGGATGTCCCACTTTTCCTTAAGACATCCCTGTTTTCATCAAAGAAATGTTGGAGTGTATGGAGTTATGCGACCCCCCCCCCCAAGCCAAGGAGATAACTAACTATTCAACCTTAAGAAAACATCTGAAGGCAGCCCTGTATATGGATTTTTTAAAAATGTTTTATGTTTTTATTTGTGTTGGAAGCCACCCGAAATGGCCTGGGCAACCCGGTCAGATGGGCAGGGAATAAATAATAACTATTATCATTGTTATAATGGAATAGGACATCCCTATTTCCACCAGAGAAATGTTGGAGGGTATATGATGTTGCTTTAAAAAAAATAATGAGTGGGATGTTTTCTATTGTGGATTTGATTATTAACCGCCTTGGGGTTTGTTGTTGTTGTTTTGGAGAGGTATAAAAGTAATAAACATATATTAATTGAAGGTAACATATGGAAGAAGGACTATTATCGCCGCACCGTCCCCAATTTTCCATTAACAGAACTTCCACAAACCCCCCCACACTCCTGTTTCAATCTCTTTTAGTGGGAAAAAATGAGTCTCATTCAAACATGTTCCAAACCAGGACACCAGCCAATGAAATCACTTCAATGGAGGCCTTGCAAATACAGATAGCTGATACTATCCCCACAAGCAGTGATCCATGCAGGAACCAGTGCTTATAGCTTTCCTGTGTGAACAAGATCATTAAAACATGATTTGCTGTCATGAACAGATGCAACCTGGGCTATCACCTCTCTCCATTTTAAAACTAGGCTAGTTAGCTTCCTGCCTTCCTTTAGGAATTTTCTTTTGCAGTGGGTAGAATTTCATTTGCTTGAATATACGAACACCAATATTATAATTTGCAGGGTTTTCCCTGGGAGAGGTAGCCACAGGAAACAGGCTCATTTCCATGTAAGCCCTGTTAATTTACCTGGAAAAAATTAAGACAGATTCAGATCCTTGTTGCTTTCACGCTTTCAGTCACTCAATGAGTATCTGGCAACCTGATCCTTTGCAAAAATGGATTGTTGTTGTTTAGTCGTTTAGTCGTGTCCGACTCTTCATGACCCCATGGACCAGAGCACGCCAGGCACTCCTGTCTTCCACTGCCTCCGCAGTTTGGTCAAACTCATGCTGGTAGCTTCGAGAACACTGTCCAACCATCTCGTCCTCTGTCGTCCCCTTCTCCTTGTGCCCTCCATCTTTCCCAACATCAGGGTCTTTTCCAGGGAGTCTTCTCTTCTCATGAGGTGGCCAAAGTATTGGAGCCTCAGCTTCAGGATCTGTCCTTCCAGTGAGCACTCAGGGCTGATTTCCTTAAGAATGGAGAGGTTTGATCTTCTTGCAGTCCATGGGACTCTCAAGAGTCTCCTCCAGCACCATAATTCAAAAGCATCCATTCTTCGGCGATCAGCCTTCTTTATGGTCCAGCTCTCACTTCCATATATCACTACTGGGAAAACCATAGCTTTAACTATACGGACCTTGCAAAAATGGATAATCTTGGGCAAAGCTGAAAGGACAGTCTGGGCACCTGCATGCTCATTCCCACTGACTGGTGGCAGTGCCAAGAGAAGGCCATTGAGTTCAGCTCCGCCCCCAGCTCCTCCCAACTTCCTTACGTCAGACCTGTGACATCACAATGTCACATCACATACGTGCCGTTGGCCCCTAACAATCGTCCTCAGAAGCTGGCATCTCTGGCCGACTCCTGGCAACACCCTTCTTTCCAGAGGTCTCATTGAGAGGATAGTCTTACCCCTGAGGAGACTTATGGCCTAGGAACCTCGTACCTATGGGACCACCTCTCCTGGTATGTCCCACAACATACATGTTTTCAAACAAAAACATCCTGAATGTCCCAGGCCTCAGAGAGGTTAGGCTGGCCTCAACCATAGCCAGGGCTTTTTCAGCTGTGGCTCCGATCTGGTGGAACACTCTGTCACAAGAGACTAGGGCCCTGCGGGACTTGACATCTTTCCGCAGGACCTGCAAGACAGAGCTGTTCCACCAGGCCTTTGGCCAGGGCGCAGCCTGACTCCCTTCTATGGCAATCTTCAGAGAACTTTAGCCTAATGGTTGCCATCAATTTGATTTGAATTAATTTTATAATGAAATGATTTTAGAATGTTGTACTATTTTATTGTTGTTAGCCGCCCTGAGCCCAGCTTCAGCTGGGGAGGGCGGGATATAAATAAAATATTTATTATTATTATTATTATTATTATTATTATTATTATTATTATTATTATTTACTCCTGTGTGGTCCTTGCCACTTCTCTGATGGAGCAGGTTTCTGTCTGCTGTTTAAGGCACTGCCTTTATCTTGGAAAACTTGGGACACATTTGACCTTGTTGTCAGTAGCTGAACCCACCCCAGGCATGGATGGCCCCTCCCAAGGCTCGTTGCAGGATCCCATCTCCTCAGCCCTAGGTGGAACCTGGCCAGGACTTTGTGTACAGTTGGGGCTTCTTGGGCCTCCTATCACGAGGACTCCCCTAGCTGGGACATGACTCAGCCTTAATAATCATTTGCAATTCCTGAATTTATTTGTTTCTAACACTACCAGTTCTGTAGACACACGAGGAGCTGGGTTGCAACACTCTGGACCAGAAGACAAGATTTAAGTAGAGCCAGAGTAGGTGGAGAACAGGATAGTTCAGGGCACAGTTGGGGAGGACCACAAAAATAGTGGATAATTGACAACATGCTGAATTACAGAAACAATGGAGGCATACAAAAGGCTTGTAGTCACCTCCACCCACAAACCACTAAGGCATGGTATGAGTTTGAACTCTCTAAAGTTATACCCAGGAGAGGCTCAGCACCATAAAAGGATCTCTCCATTACTGAGAGCAGAAGACTGAAGACATTTGACGTCTACATTTAGAAAGTTGGAGGCAGATGAATGATATAGCGTTTCTGTCCAAGGTTATGAAGGTCATAGTTTGTTCTCAAAAGAATGTGAGTTTCAGAGAAGCCCCAAGGTGCCTCTTGAGAAAGCAGAGAGATCTCCTTTGAATCTGTGCCGCAGACAAAGACCTTGCATTAAGCAAGCAGCTGCAAAAGAGACGTCGCTCTTTCTGAGCTGCCACAGCTTCCTGTGGATTCGCCACCTTGGCAGTATTAGAGTCTTCCTTCTACCTTAAAATAGCCCAGAGAATTTTCTTGTTTCTGCTTCATGTGAAGACCCTGATAATTAGGACATAGAGGAGACTGCATTTGGCAATCGTGGGGAAAGATCGCATCAGCAGGAAGCAGGGGAATCAATGCACTAAGGAGAAGGGAAGAAAGAATAAATCAAGTCACAAGTCTACGGGTACTTCAATAAAAACCAACCGTGCATTTACATTGGACACATTGGGACCCCCAATTAAATGGCTGCTTGGATTAACCAAATGGGAAGAAGCGGCTTTTTAATTGATTTGACCTATATAAAAAGTTATCTCCCTTGGTTTCTGTGATGACTTTCAGCTGAATGGCAGGTGCAGGAAACCAGAAGCCATGCTGATCGCTTTGAAGAGCAACCGGAGTCTCATGGGAGGAGGAATCCAGTGCTGAACTTTCTTCTAGATACTTTTGTGCAAGTCACAAGCTCCATCCACTACACCTCAGTTGCAGGAGGGGGAGAGAGGGCCCAGCCCGTGATAGCTCTCCCCTCCATTATCCATGTGCTGGGAGTGGAGATCTGAAACAGGGAGCTGCTGTGTACATGTAGACACCCTTTGCAGACATGGCTCTAACCCACACAATGAGCCTACATGTACAGAGTGGGTTCCCCACTTCAGACCTGTGGCGGAAGGCAACAGTGACAAAATGGCGGCCATCGGGCCAGCAAGCGCAGCACAACCCCTCACACGACTCTAGGCCCCATCTACATTTAAAGAAGCACCATATAAATAACCACAATGAACGAGTACACTGCTTGCTTTTTAACTATTTGAATCTTGGGTTTATCCAAGCATGATGCCAGTGGCGCTTTAGCAGAAATGCTCAGAGTTCCAGGTTCTTCAGTGCAGTATATTTATTGTGAGCTAAAGGGACCCCTGACCATTAGGTCCCGTTGTGGCCGACTCTGGGGTTGCGGCGCTCATCTCGCTTTACTGGCCGAGGGAGCTGGCGTACAGCTTCCAGGTCATGTGGTCAGCATGACTAAGCTGCTTGTGGCAAACCAGAGCAGCGCATGGAAACACTGTTTACCTTCCCGCCGGAGCGGTACCTATTTAACTACTTGCATTTTGACGTGCTTTCAAACTGCTAGGTTGGCAGGAGCAGGAACCAAGCAACGGGACCTCACCCTGTCACGGGGATTCGAACCGCCGACCTTCTGATCGGCAAGTCCTGGGCTCTGTGGTTTAACCCACAGTGCCACCCGTTACATATAAACTAGTTACCTATAAATGTTATAATGAACAAAAGTACAAAGTACCACATTGCACTCATGTAGCAGGCAACGTGGTTCGGTCCTTTCAGTCCTTTAGTACCGTACAGTCCAGGAACTTCTCTCTCTGATCCCAGAGAGAGACTCCATTATGCTGGAAGCTCTTTCTCCCCTCACTCTGAGGTGGCTTCCCACAACACAAAGATGCTGATCTTCTCAGGTTTCAACTTCCTGCTGAGTTGCCAGGTAGCCAAAACCCCTCTGAAGTGGAAATAACCCAGCCTGCCGCTTTCACTTAGAGTGGAACCTCATGCTTAATGCAAACTTCTTTGCTGTATGTGGACCTACACCTACGTTTTAACTTCACAAACATTGCATTTTATGCACATTAAACTTTTAACTTTAATACACAGCCCCAAATGAATGAAAATTTTGTGCTACGTTTTATTATTTTTGTGGATGCTTCCCGTTATTACCTTGTATTTTAATATTGTATTTTATACTTTGCCCTATCCGTCTCCCAAGGAATGTGTCTTGATGACTGGCTATATAAATATGGTAATAACCAGATATAAGTAGCAAATAGTCTAGTGTATCCTTCCCCATCCTGAGTCCTTCAGATGTGGCGGCCTCCCATCAGTCTTAGTCAGGATGGACAATGGTCAGGGATGGTGGGTGTTGGAGTCCAACAACATCTGGAGAGCGCAACATCTGGATGGCACCAAGTTGGGGAAGGCTGGTCTATTAGACGTATACATGCTTCCATTGGAAAGAGTGCTGGACAAAATGGATTAATTGCTAGTCAGATTCAACCTGGTAATAATCGTGATCTTTTGAGCCTCACTATCTTAAAAAGCAGAGACATCACCTTGCCAACAAAGGTCCGTATAGTTAAAGCTATGGTTTTTCCAGTAGCGATGTATGGAAGTGAGAGCTGGACCATAAAGAAGGCCGATCGCCGAAGAATTGATGCTTTTGAATTATGGTGCTGGAGGAGACTCTTGAGAGTCCCATGGACTGCAAGAAGATCAAACCTCTCCATTCTTAAGGCAATCAGCCCTGAGTGCTCACTTTAAGGACAGATCCTGAAGCTGAGACTCCAATACTTTGGCCACCTCATGAGAAGAGAAGACTCCCTGGAAAAGACCCTGATGTTGGGAAAGATGGAGGGCAAAGGAGAAGGGGACGACAGAGGACGAGATGGTTGGATAGTGTTCTCGAAGCTACCTGCATGAGCTTGACCAAACTGCAGGAGGCAGTGGAAGACAGGAGTGCCTGGCGTGCTCTGGTCCAGGGGGTCACGAAGAGTTGGACACGACTAAACGACTAAACAACAACAACAACAATTTTAGGAAATGTTAATTCAGCATGCTGACATAATTGTGGGAAAGTGGGTCTTTTTAATATTCTCTCTCTCTCTCTCTCTCTCTCACACACACACACACACCTCCTTTAAAGTTTTCAGTCACAAGACTTCTTATCACCATTTCTATGGATTCTCTTCCTCTAACACCAGTGGCAAAGCCTTATGCATTTAATGTCTGGTAGTGATGTAGACATGTCAAGAGGTGCTACTGGGGTGGTGGTATTCCTGTTAAATTCCTGCTTCTTGTGCCATTTTTAAAAGGTAAGAGACCTCTGTAAAGGGGTTGGGGAACGCTGCAATCTTCTTTCATTCCTTCTGAGAACTGGATTCTTTCAACGTTCTGTCCCATTGTTGCATTAATCCATCCAGTCTTTATTTTATTTTTTTCTTCCCCTGGCTCCGCAATGTTTTGATTCATTTCGCCACGTCTGTTTGGTTTTTCACAAAAGCAAAGGCGGGCACAATATTTCATGGCCAGAGAATCTGATGCAAGAAAATCTGCCTTTCTATATATACAACAAGCATTGTTTGGAAGGTGGCATAATTTTATTCCACAGGGATAACTATTCAGGGGAACAACGACATATTTACAATGATGGCGCTGGTGGATTCTCGCGAGGATGTCCTGATTGTAAGAAATGCAGGTTGCGTGGAACACAACACTGGTCAGGAGGAAGAGGTTTCCTCCCAGGGAAATAGTTCAGCCATGAAAAATGTAGCCACACAATATCAGGTGCTGCCTCTTCTTCATAATAAATGATAATAATAATAATAATAATAATAATAATAATAATAATAATAATAATTTATTTATACCCAGCCACTCTGAGCAGCTTCTAACAGAACACTAAAATACAATAACCTATTAAATATTAAAAGCTTCCCTAAACAGGGCTGCCTTCAGAGGTCTTCTAAAGATTTGTTAGTTATTTTTCTCTTTGATATCTGGTGGGAGGGTGCACAGGGTGGGTACCACTACCAAGAAGGCCCTCTGCCTAGTTCCCTGTAACTTGGATTCTCGTAGCGAGGGAACTGCCAGAAGGCCCTTGGCACTGGACCTCAGTGTCTGGGCAGAACGATGGGGATGGAGACGCTCCTTCAGGTATACAGGACCGAGGCTGTTTAGGGCTTTAAAGGTCAGCACCAAAACTTTAAATTGTGCTCGGAAACCTTCTTCTTCTTCTGCGATCACTCATCGCAAATTGTGTACACAACTGTATTTGCACTAAAATGCTGATGAACTCTGCATGGGGATTTAAAAAATAAATAAATCACAAACTGGTGTCTAAATGCAGAGAACTGAATCAGATTCGGAAAACCAGGGATGGTGAGAAACTGGAATTGACCGATTTGTCCATCCTTAACCCTCACGTTCACAGATCATCGCTGTGTCCTCAAGCCTTCCCGGAAATCAGTGAGGAACTAATGGAAGAACCCAAGAGGCAAGCTTATTAAGAAAGAGAGAGAATTGCGAGTAATTAAAAGTCACTATTCATGCTGCATTGATCAGGGAAAGTCTGATAACGTTAATCTCCGCAAACAACATTTATCGAGTAGAAGAAATGCAAAGAGGCATTTCTCCTCGAATGGGAGCTGATAGATGGAGGACCAATCTGGTTGCCGGGCTCAATTCAAGTGGCTGGTTTTGACTTCAAAGCATGAAATAGCCAAGGGTGCCTGAGGGAGTCTCTTTTGACATAGAAGCCCTCCCATTTTAAGATGTTCAGAAGAGGCCCTACAGCAGCTACTTGCGTGGCGAGTTCCCACCTCCCCCCGGTAGAAATAAAGACACAAGACACAATACTTTAGGTTAATGGGCTAAAATTGGCCACCACTTTATTGGTTGCAGGTAAGAGCAGTATTGGCTTAGGCATTGGTCCTATCAGACTATCCAGCTTCAGCCTGTTTGCTTGAAAACCGGGAAGGGTTAACACCAGCAGGGGGAGCCCTGCTGATGCACATCAACTAGGGACTCCCCCGGGGTCACCGCTCGGGGGCGTGCTTTAGCCCCTGGCCTCCATAGGCTTCGGATGAGGCAACGCCCCCCGGAATCCTTTACCAGACTACCCTTCAAAATTTTAGGGAGGTGATGGTGTTCCTCCCCCCCAACACATCTACATAACAATACCCCGACCAATGCCTAACCGCCAAAACCAAAAGAGTTGTGACGATTTGCTACGAGGTGGGCGAAAAACCAAATGGCCAGTGCCAATTTGCCAAGCGGAAAAAATTCCTACCAGGCCCCTTAACGGCGACCAACCGAAGTCCATAGCAAAGTCAGAAGTGGGACCTTAGAGGGTGGGTGGGTGGGAAACCAGATCAGCTGCACAGACCAAAGAGGGAGATCCCAGGGGCCATGCTTGCCTTAAATGAGGCAAGCCACACACCCCGAGCCAGCCAATTGGCTGGCTCGTGGGATGACGTGGCCCCTAGGAGTCCCCTAATCGAGCGGGGCTGGAAACCAGCCTCCGCGCATGTGTTGGGGGCATGAAGCCCGCAACACCACCTCCTCCTTATGTCGGAAGTGGCTTTGCCTTCAGACAACCACAAGGAGCACAGCCTTTTTCTGTGGTAGCTCCTTGACTGGAGACTTCCTTCCCAGAGAAGCTCCTCAGTTCTGTAGGGGTCTTGAGAAGGGTTGCTGTTGCTGTTGTTAAAGCCCTTTTGGTTCACTCAGGTCTTTTAGGGGCTGGTGGTGATAGTTTTAAGAACATAGGAAGAGCCCTGACAGATCAGGCCAAAGGCCCATCTAGTCCAGCATCTTGTTCTTACACAAGCCAACCAGATGCCTACAGGAAGTCCACAAGCAGGGTGTGCTGGTCCCGAGGGTTAACCGTGCGGCGAGGTCCGAGTTCAGTCCGAGGTAGAGGGTGTGGTATGGAGGCTGTCCCGTCAAAGCTGTAGCTGGGTCCAAGGCAGGGAGTCGGGTGAGGTCAGGAACTCTGGCAGGAGAGCAGGACAGGGTGTAGGCAGGAACAGGCTACCAACAATGTTGCTCCTGCAACCTGGGACTGGGGCTGGCTGGCTTTTATCTGCCCCGAGGCATTAGGGTGGCCCTGATCCTCTGGTGACTCGCCTCTCCTGGCCTGGAGGCGAGCACTCCTCCTGCAGGAACTTAGTTCCCTCCACCTCTCTGCCCTGAGCCTCTGCAGCTCAGGAGAGGCTGGAGGGTTACTGGACCCAGGGGCAATATCACCTTCCCCTAACAGAGCTGGGAGAGGAGCACCTGCAGGCAATGGGTCCTCGATCACCTCCGGAGCCAGAGTGGATTCAGCTGGTGTCTGCTCCTGAGGATCCGGCACAGGTGTGGGCCCTTCAGGTTCAAGCTGTCAGGAAAAAGCACCAAGGCAAAAGCCAGTTCCAGATGGCTGGAA
>JAXCMG010000083.1:359593-379297 GCA_034642415.1 Podarcis siculus
CATCAGATCACATAGCATGTCCATGGCTACAGCCTGCACCAAAAAAAGCACGCACCCACTGTTGCCTGGGGCTGCAATGGTGCAAAAATGTGGTTACATAGTATGGATCCACAGGGATTCTCAGGATCTTTGCATTGGGTCACCCAAATTCACCATCAGATCACATGTCTGTGGCCACAGCATGAAGCACAAAAATGATACATCCACTGTTTCATTCAGAATGTTTTTTCCCTTGTTTTCCTCCTCTAAAAACGATGTGCGTGTTATGGTCAGGTGCGTGTTATAGGGCGAAAAATACGGTAGGTACCACTGTGGTGGGAAGGTAAACGGCGTTTCTGTGCTCTCTGGCTTCCGTCACAATGTCCCATTGAGCCAGATGAAGTTTAGTCCTGCTGGCCACATCACCAGGAAAGCTGTCTGCAGACAAACGCCAGCTCCCTCGGCCTGAAAGTGAGATGAGCGCTACAACCCCATAGTCGCCTTTGATTGGACTTAACCGTCCAGGGGTCCTTTAGCTCTTTACCTTATAGGGTTGCCATACGTCCAGAATTTCTTGGACATAGACAGGATTTGGCCTCAGAAACAGTTTCCGGGTGGAATGGCAACCCATGTCAGAGGTGTAGATTTTGCCAAATTTCCTTTTTTTAAAAAAGCTCAAAATTTATTTTTTTCTGATTCTGCAAAGAAGGAGAAGGAGAAGGAGAAGGAGAAGGAGGAGGAGGAGGAGGAGGAGGAGGAGAAGAAGAAGAAGAAGAAGAAGAAGAAGAAGAAGAAGAAGAAGAAGAAGAAGAAGAAGAAGAAGAAGAACGTGACCAGCGATGTTCCTCAAAACCTCAAGAATTTTTGTGTCCGGATTTTCATTTTTTGAAATATGGCAACCCTAGCATAGTATGACACATGCATTCCTAGTATCCCTGGATGTTGATAGCAAAAAAATGCCTTTGAAGCTAACTCAAAGTCTGTGCCATTTCGCATTATTCGCTCTGTGAAATCCCAGGCAACAGCAAAAAGGACATGCTGTCGTGCATTAAGGCACTTCAGATTGATTTAATGGCCTGGGCCTTCTCTGCTTTTTCGTAGCCAGCAACGATTACCGGCGGTGATTAGGTATCAGAGCATTGATCGAGAACCAAGTTGGCCTAATTTGCCCCCCTCAACTCAAGGGATTCACAATTCTGGTAAGGACAGTTGGTATGTCAATGTCAACATAATTGAAAGAATTAACCAGCGTCGGGGGTTTTCAGATGCTTTTGAGGAGCCTTTGGGTTATGCAGCCAAAAACAAAGGCTAGAAATAGGAGCGGTGAATGCAAAAGTACAAATTGATTTGGCGGCAGCATGGACTGAAAGCTTCTCCTCCTGTTTTCTTTATCATAAAAGGACCAGTTTGGGAAGCAAATGATCTTAACGTGTGTCTGATGAAACAGTGGAAAGCTGGTTCCGATGTGACATTAACTGCAGCAACTGAATAAACCATTATTTTAAAACAATGTTTAGTATATTTATTTCGCCACTTCTTAAATTAAGATCACAACAAACAGGGCAGAAGCTATATCAAGTTCCTAAAATGATTGAGATCACATGTGGAAAAGTAAATGGTCACTAAACCGAATCATCAACAAACGTTATTAAAAATCTTGATTTACTAAGACCATCTTCAGAGCAGCCCAGAAAATACAGGAAACCAAGCCTTCACAAACTATGGACCAGTTAAAAGAGGGACCTGCACAATTTTTTAAGGAAGAAAACAAATTGAGGTTTCCTTATGAGTTTTTGCCAAAGCTTCCACTAAAAGGCCTTTCTGAGCAGCCCACCAGTGTGAATTGTGGTGTGTTACACCTGTATTTTCCCAGTAGTGATGTATGGAAGTGAGAGCTGGACCATAAAGAAGGCTGATCGCCAAAGAATTGATGCTTTTGAATTATGGTTCTGGAGGAGACTCTTGAGAGTCCCATGAACTGCAAGAAGATCAAACCTCTCCATTCTTAAGGAAATCAGCCCTGAGTGCTCCCTGGAAGGACAGATCCTTAAGCTGAGACTCCAATACTTTGGCCACCTCATGAGAAGAGAAGACTCCCTGGAAAAGACCCTGATGCTGGGAAAGATGGAGGGCACAAGGAGAAGGGGACGACAGAGGATGAGATGGTGGGACAGTGTTCTCGAAGCTACCAGCATGAGTTTGACCAAACTGTGGGAGGCAGTGGAAGACAGGAGTGCCTGGCGTGCTCTGGTCCATGGGGTCACGAAGAGTCGGACACGACTAAACGACTAAACAACAACAACACCTGTATACTTGCATGTATACTTGATGTTTAGGTTTTGCTGGTTTTATCTGTTTTATCTGCTTAGAAAGGTTTTTTATTATTATTAAGAGGCCAATAGAATTTTTCTAAATAATTAAATAGAAATTAATGCTGGCCCACCATCTTAGTGTAGGTACTAACTTTGAAACAGCTCTTGCAACTCCCACCATCCTCCACAGTATGACTCTTGCCTCTGTCCATCTCTGCTTTGCTAAAGACATAGCAGTTCTAACATTATATTAGTCAGTCTTGTCCCTGTTCCTAATGCTTCGTGCAGGCAACCGATCCTTCTTTTTAAAAAAGCTTTTTTAAAGCACCAAATCCACCTTTTCTCCATTCTGGCATTCACTGGAAGCATTGTGTTTTTTTTAAAAAAAAAACCTGCTGTTGCTGCTACTACTACAATTTTTTAAATGTTGCTAAATTGTTCCAAGGATGAGAGGGGAATGAGATTGTGACCTCACAGCTGCTGCCCAATCAGTGCTGTGCACAGCTAGCTTCAGCTGCGAACTTGCAGAACCAGTTTTCCCCGAGCCCAGACCCCTGGAAAAGGAATTGTTACCTCTGACCAGAACATGATGAGAAAGCTTCCAGTCAACAGCCATTGAAGTTTTAAGCAGATTTGCATGCACAATACGTTAAATGACTTAAATGTCCCAATTGTAGCTTTTGGTTCTCGTACCATAATTTTATTTAATTTTATTTCATGCCAGTTGTCTAATTCCCTTTACTGTGTTGTCTCCGCTGATAATTTTCTAAAGTGTTGTCATGTTAGCCCCTCTTTGCCTTCCCACTCCCCCCCCCACAAAAAAATCCAAAATGTTCTACTCCCCTTCAGCTCAGTTCGCAACTTAAGTTCCCCGCCGCTGCAGTCATCCGGGTTGCTTTTCTTTGCACCTGTCCTCGCCTGAATGAATTCATCCATCTTGAACATGAATGACTAGAACCAGATTACTAGAAGTGCCTCGCTTAATTCACTGGAGAATTGCATTTGACCCCTTTGCAGATGCATCACATTGTCAGCTCGTATTCATCTTGTTCGCAGAAAATATCGTGATGTGTTTCTTTCCTTCCTCAGCTCCTTTCAGCTGTTGAGTGCCCAGTTTTTTAAATAATAATAATAATAATGCATATTTGTCATCAGAGGTGTAGTCTTAAACTACTCAATTTCATTCCATTTCTAATTAATCCGCACCTTGAGATAATCCAATTTCCTCATCCTTTTTCAAAAATATGGCCAATGCTTCTTATCTTGCTGGCAATTTCTTTTAATTTATTATTACATTTTTAGCCTAGGTTTCCTCCAAAGAATGCACAAGAGTTTCCCCCACACATGCCTACCCCGGGTTACATTACCTCGGGTTAAGAACTTTGTTTCAGGATGAGAACAGAAATTGTGTGGTGGCGGCGGGAGGCCCCATTAGCTAAAGTGGTACTCCCATCATCCCTGAGCTCTGGCCTTGCTAGCTAGGGATGATGGGAGTTGTAGTTCAACAACATCTGGGGACCCACAGGTTGAGAAAGGCTGGTCTGGAGGGTCACTTTCACCCTGCTCGTCCCAAAGATTGAGGTTCTTCACTCGTGGGCTAAGAAGTGGTGACTGGTCACTACCCTCAAGGCTGCATAGGGACTTATGAAATTACTCATCGAAACAGACCTCTGGAAGATGTGCCATTCAACAAAACTGGTGCATCTAAGGTCCCATCCACTCCAAATATTTAAAGCAGTCTTACAGAACCTCAACAGCCATGGCTTCCCACAAAGAATCATGGGAGCTGTAGTTTGTTAAAGGTACTGAGGGTTGCTAGGAGACCTTTCACAGAGCTACGATTCCCAGCACTCATAACAATTCTTTTTTTGGGGGTGGGGAGCCATGACTGTTGAAATTGTATAAGAGTGCTTGTAGATGTGACACCTCTCTCTCTCTCTCTCTCTCTCTCTCTCTCTCTCTCTCTCTCTCTCACACACACACACACACACACACACACATCTTATGTGATAAATAGGTTGGCGTCTCTTCTCCAGGCTGAACAAAGCCACTTTCTATTGTAAAATATTCAGTACTTTACTACTTGAAAGGGATGTAATGAAAACAAAACATGAAATATCTGAATCCCATTCTGTTTTGTTTTGCCTTTTTATTTTTTAAAAAATAAAAATAAATGAGGGCAAGTACGGAGCTTTGTGTGAGTTCCAAAGTCAAGAGCATTCAGGGTGGGAGGAATCATCTGAATGTAATCCTAAATGATGTGTGACTGACAGCCAAAAATAAAAGAAAGGCAACAGTGTCCCCACAGAGTTGGCTAATATTCTCGTGGAAGGAAAGAAAGCATACCCTAGAGGAGTTGGCGTGGAGACAGATGTGAGCACTCAGCTATATTATTGACCTTCATCCTGTACCTTTGGAGAGAACGAGGAACACAGCTTTTGCTGCTGGCTGACTGGCAGCTGAGCCCCACACTGTAGCCCCCTAGTGCAATAGTTTTCTCTTCCCCCTGTCCTCCCGTTTCTCTTCCACAAGAGCCATTGCTCTTACCCAAACATTGTGGATATGATGTTATACCCAGCGGTGGCTGGTCTCCATTGGGAGGGTGCAAGGCAGGAGGCCAACAGTAGGGGGAGCCAGAATCAACGACAGGCAGAGCCAACTAATTCTGGATTTGTGTCCATCTCTTGCCCTGCTGGGTTTTACAAGTTCAGCGCTAAGGAGGAGGAAGCCTGCAGACAGCACCACCTTCTAAACTGGGTTTCAGTACGAAGGCAGACAGGTGGGGGCTAGTTGAAGATCGGCTGAAGTTGGTGGGACACATAGCTGTCAACCGTCCCTTATTTGGCGGGAAAGTCCCTTATCCCAGCGCTGTGTCCTGCTGCTGTCCCTTATTGATTATGCCCCTTAAATTTCCCAGGTTTCAAAGGAAGCAGCTCCTCTCCCTCCCTCCCTGCCAGCCAGGGAGGAGGGAGGCTCCAACTGTGTTGCTTGGCTGCGTTGCTCACCCATTAAGGAGTCTAAGAATGACTGGGGGGGTGGAGCTTGCATGCCTTGTGCTGATCAAATCGGCCGTGTTGCCTGAAGACTCGCCTTTGCTCAGCGCTTCCCAGCGGAGAGGTGACAGTGGTTTTCCTTGAGGTTTTGTTTGGCTGCTGGCTGGGCTTTCTGCCTTTGGCTCAGAGGGGCTCAGAAGTTGAACATGCCTGTGCTTGGAAAATCCCTTATTTTGGCTGCTGGTCCCTTATTTTCAAATCTGTGAGTTGACAGCTATGGTGGGCCAGCACCCCATTTGTCCCAATGGCCTGGCCACTGGTGGCTGTAACTTCTCTTGGAATGGTATAGCAGGTTTTGATACAAATGGATTTAGTGAGAGGAGGCCAAAGCGATGCTCCTTCAGATGTTATTGGCCTACTCCTGCACACTGCACTTGGCTCTGATCAGCAGTGGGGGACTGCCAGCCCACAGACATAACTAGGCATGCAAAGCTGTTTCCCCACAGCCATGCTATCCTGCCCCACACCTGAAGTCTCATGCAAAAGAACAAGGGGAAGCTTAAAACATGCTCCCAATTGTTCCTTGACAAGTGAGCATTTGCTGACAGAAAGCTGAAGCCAGACTCAATAAAGCAGGGAGGGAAAACATGATGCTCTTCAGACATTGTGGGCACTACCATGTGCAGCATCCCTGACCACTACCCAATTGGAGAACGGCATTTTCAGAAGCATCTCTCACAAACCTTCCAACATCCCGCAAAGGAATATTGGGACACAAGTCTTTTGGGCTGTGCTCCCGCACAAGTCACATGACTCAGGCAAGAGCACACACACACACACCCATAATGTTAGGATTGTCCTACTCTCGTGTAGGACCCTGGCAGAGACACATGCCCGACTGGCAAGTTCTCTCCCTCCTGATCTGTCGTTCAGGAGCTTCAAAAGCTTTCTTCAGCCCGAACATCACAGCAACTGATACAAAAAAGCATCAGTAATATCAAAACAAGAAGATCAAACGCATCCATTCTGAAGGAAATCAGCCCTGAGTGCTCACTGGAAGGACAGATCCTGAAGCTGAGGCTCCAAGACTTTGGCCACCTCGTTAGAAGAGAAGACTCCCTGGAAAAGACCCTGATGTTGGGAAAGATGGAGGGCACAAGGAGAAGGGGACGGTAGAGGACGAGATGGCTGGACAGTGTTCTCAAAGCTACCAGCGTGAGTTTGACCAAACTGCAGGAGGGCAGCAGAAGACAGAAGTGCCTGGCGTGCTCTGGTCCATGGGGTCGCGAAGAGTCGGACACAAATAAACGACTAAACAGCAACAACAATACCAAACCATCCTGTCTCCATCACTTCTCACACTGTGGAATGAAAACATACACTGTCATGTAATAGACAACAGTCTCATGAATGCTAACACGGAGCAAGAATCCTCACACATAATTCCTGTCTTTTGGAGCTGTGCTCTCGTGGGAGCCAGGGGACTTGTTCAAGAGCACAGCCCCCAAACCAGTCTCCTCTGTAATTCCAGGATGTCCTCTTCAAAGAGGGACAGTTGAAGGTATCCTCTCCCAGCCTAGAGGTTTGGATAACTTTATTTCAGCTGCAAAGATCCAGGGGCAAGGCATTTAAGGAGACCTGTGTGGTCCCAACTGTAGCTGGTGGGTCATTAAATCAAGGCAACGACGATAAACACACCTATGCTGAACTGTTTCAAACAGCTTTTTATTCATTAGCAAGGTCGTGTGAAATTTATTTTTAAACAGCCATAAACTTCAGGACCTTCACTACTGGTGTTCTGAGGTTGTTCTTTTCTTTTTTTACATTCTGGAAAGGAAACAGGAGAACCTGAAGCATCAAACATCATGGTTGTGCACATGGCTTCCGATAAGAGCCGCATGTGCTGGATTAGATCTGCTTCAAGCTACAGATCTGAAGCTTTTTCACAAAGCAAGTTTGGATATTTAAAACATTGCATTTGGCAGGCAATACACCAGCAGGAAAGGGAGCCGTTGCTAACTCTTGTTTCCCACCAATGGCTAGGACTGGACTGCCCTGACAGATGGCAATGGCTGTAGCCCAGTCCTGTCTGCGGATATTATTATACTCCTTGCTTCTAGGCAGAACATTTTTGCTTTATATAGTCTTCTGCTGCCCGGGATGCATATTTTGCTGGCTTGCTGCCTTTTGAGGATTCTGGTGCCTTACGTTTGTGTAGCCTCCGCAGTTAGTTTTAATTTTCTGCTGTTCAAGAGACTAAGGCTGTGATCATAAACCCATTTACATGGGACTTGGAGTAAGCCCCATTGAATCCAATAGGACTTTTTCTGAGTAGGGTTGGTTAGGAATGTGCTGCAAACTCTCAGGAGAAGAGCTTTCGTTTTTGGACAGGTGGGCTCTGTCTCTTGCCTCCACCATCTCATTCCTCCTTTCCAATTCATGCATTCATTCATGTTGTTGTTTAGTCGTTTAGTCGTGTCCAACTCTTTGTGACCCCATGGACCAGAGCACGCCAGGCACTCCTGTCTTCCACTGCCTCCTGCAGTTTGGTCAAACTCATGCTGGTAACTTCGAGAACACTGTCCAACCATCTCGTCCTCTGTCGTCCCCTTCTCCTTGTGCCCTCCATCTTTCCCAACATCAGGGTCTTTTCCAGGGAGTCTTCTCTTCTCATGAGGTGGCCAAAGTACTGGAGCCTCAGCTTCAGGATCTGTCCTTCCAGTGAGCACTCAGGGCTGACTTCCTTCAGAATGGATAGGTTTGATCTTCTTGCAGTCCATGGGACTCTCAAGAGTCTCCTCCAGCACCATAATTCAAAAGCATCAATTCTTCGGCGATCAGCCTTCTTTATGGTCCCCTTCATGGATCACTTCATGGATCACTGCCTTGCCATGGCGAAGGGGCTTGAATAACTCAGAGAAGCTATGAGCTATGCAGTGCAGGGCCACCCAAGATGAACAGGTCATAGTGGAGAGTTTTGACCAAACGTGATCCACCTGGAGGAGGAACCGGCAGGCCACTCCAGTATCCCTGCCAAGAAAACTCCATGGACAAAGAAAACAGGCATTCATCATACACTTTGATATACACCCAACACTACCCCACTTCTTCCAGTGAGTCCATTCCTCTTTTGAAATTGTCTTTCTCACTTTCAATACACCTGGAAGGGGGTAGCTGTGTTCTTTGCAGGAGCAAAAGAGCACCCAGGAAGTCCTCCTGCATCAGACCAAAGGCCTATCTCAAGGGGTTGAGAAACCTGCAGCCCTCCATGTGTTGTTGGGACTGCGACTCCCATCATGCTTTTCAAAAGTGACCCACAGATAGGGTTGCCACCTGTCCTTAAAAAAATGGGATTGGCCTGTTTTGGGACAAAAGTGTCCCCTGTCCTGTTCGGACTTCAAATGGGATGCATTTTCCCCCATATTCAAGCTCGGCCAGCCCAAAATGGCGGTTGCGTCACTGTTGGTGTGGCTGACAAGGAGCCTGGCCTGGCGCAAATAACAATGGAGGAACTCCTCTCCCTCCTTCTTTGCCTCTCTCTGGTGCCCCTCCTCAACCACTGCCCACCAATCTAGTATGGTGCAAGTCCACCACCACTTGGCTGTTAGTTTCTGTTTTGCCACTGAGCAGTTGCTTGGAGTCACAGGACTCTGTTTACATTCCTGGGATTCCATACTATTGGAGTCTCATGGGAAAGGAGGCGGGATGTGACGTTAGTGGTTTCCTGTTTCCTTTGTTCCTTTGTTTCAGTTGCTCTCTGCTTTCATAGAGAGAGGATGTCTTTTCTGTCTGCGTAGCTTAGAAATAAAACTCTTTACAATGTAGCCCAAACCTCTTGTCTCTTCCCTGTGCTGGGAACTCTGCTGAACAGAATGTGCCTTGGAGCCTCATCAAAGGCTCGAGGTCATTGATTATTCGTCAGAGGCAATTCCGGAGACTCGGCCGGAAAATGGAGCTTTATCAGCTTGGCCGAGTGGAGATTCCGACATTGGCCCCCTCTGCCATCCCAACCTGACCTCCCTACTTCCTCCTCCTCTGCACTTGAATCTCTTCTGACACCAGCATGGGTGGGAAACTGGAGCTGTGGCTTGACACTTGTGGGATCCAGCTGTCTACCCTGGTCCCTGCCCATCTTCTTGAGTTGAGGGGAAGAACAGGGCCAGGGTGGTGGGGGAGGCAGGAGACCAAATTCAGGGAGGTTTTGGTGTCATGAGTGTGTGTGTGCCCCCCAATCCCCACCCCCATGACCTGTCCTTTATTTTGTCCAACCTGTCCCATATTTTGCCCAACCAAAGGTGGCATCCTTACCCACAGAGGGTGGTCCCTTTTGCATCCAGCCCAATGGACAAAAGTGTTTCTTACACCAGTGGTGTACACCAGGGTTTCCCAAACATGGGTCTCCAGCTGTTTTGGGACTACAACTCCCATGTTCCCTAGCTAGCAGGACCAGTGGTTGGGGATGATGGGAATTGTAGTCCAAAAGCAGCTGGAGACTCAAGTTTGGGGAACACTGGTGTAGACCAATACTATGCTAGATGGGGCACAGTCAATACAGTGGTACCTCTACTTACGAACACGATCCGTTTCGGGGTGCAGTTCACACCCCGAAAAGTTCATAATTAGAGCGCCACTACTGTGCGTGTGTGAAGCGTGATAGAGCGCTTCTGCGCATGCGCAAAGTGCGTAGATCACTTCTGCGCACATGCGGCAAACCTGGAAGTAAACACTTCTGGGTTTGCCACATTCGTAACCTGAAAAGCCGCAACGTGAAGCAAATGTAACACAAGGTATGACTGTAGTTCTATATAAGGTAGCTTCCTAGATTTAGGAGCAAAACAACCAGTGTTTCATATTCAGTTTGCTGCTAATTTGCCACTGATGTAAAAAGTACGATCACAGAGCCTACATCATTTGTTTGTGGGCAAACTAACACTGTGCTGTTTGTATAGTAACAATGCTTGCATACTTAGGATCTAGCCATACTTGGCTAGATCCTAAATGTGCAAGCATTTTTACATTCCACTCCTACATTATTTGTAGTGGCACATCTACGCCTGTGGCATTGTGACTGTGCCCCAAGTGGACCAGTCACCATCACCTTAATCTGCACTTTTGCAGACACGCAGTGCCACTGGGCTAAACTTCAACTTTTTGCTGCGTGGAAGTACTCCATGCTTCACACACTTAGCCAAGAACACACATAAGTAGACAGATCAGCTGGTGGCATTTAGAAAGTGCAGACACATAAGCCCAGAGTGATGGTGAGCAAGGGGCAAGCATAAGCCCAAAGGGTTGTAAACAGATAAAATGTCCTCTCCACTTCAAGAAGAATGGAGACCGTTTTCGGATTATCTGAGAAAATATTATAGCCAAATGAAATCGCAGGCAGGACTTGAACTATAAGGAAAGGAATGAGAGCGATAAAGGAATGTAATGTGGGGTCTATGTTTTAGAGAAATATTACCTATATGGCATCAGATGAATGAACTGAATAGAAACATCATGGAAGTAAGGATGGGAAGTCAAAAATTTTAATAATTTTAATTTTAATAATTTTAATAATTTTAATAATTTTAATAATTTTAATAATTTTAATAATTTTAATAATTTTAATTTTAATTTTAATTTTTTAATTTTAATTTTAATTTTAATTAATTTTAATTTTTTAATTTAAAGATTAAAATTGAATTTGTTAAATGGTTTGAAAACTAATTAAAAGATTATTGGGGGGGGTGAGACTGTCCTCTCCCTGCCACCAATAAGAGGAAAGGACCAATGTTGTCAGAGACAGGTTCAAACTCTGCCTTCAGACCCACCTGAATGCTACAGAAACAATGAGCAGAGAGATGTGGGTCAGACAGTAGAGTGTGCCTCTCTAGGCATCTGTTCGGGACAGGGGTGGTACTGTGATCTAAAGCACTGAGCCGCTGGGCTTGCCGATCAGAAGGTCAGCGGTTCAAATCCCTGCGACGGGGTGAGCTCCCGTTGCTCGGTCCCAGCTCCTGCCAACGTAGCAGTTCAAAAGCACACCAGTGCAAGTAGATAAATAGGTACCACTCCAGCGGGAAGGTAAATGGTGTTTCCGTGCGCCGCTCTGGTTTCACCAAAAGCGGCTTAGTCATGCTGGCCACATGACCCCGGAAAACTGTCTGCGGACAAACGTCAGCTCCCTCGGCCAATAAAGCGAGATGAGCTCCGCAACCCCAGAGTCGTACACGATTGGACTTAACTGTCAGGGGTCCTATAGCTTTTTTAAGGCATTTGTTCACACAGTGGTGGATTTATGTTTATGTGCAGTGTTCACAGAACGAGCTCCCCATTCAGATATTAGTACTGCATACATTGTTAAGTGAGTGAACAAATAAAGGGCCCCACAAGGACCTTGACTCCACCATAAACCCACCACTGCGCTCACACCTCCTTTGGGAAACCTTCCTCGGGTTTCAAAAGCTCTGGCTCCCGGAGTCTTCTATTTCCCGTCAGCAACCAAAGTCTTGTTTTTATTTCATGCTTCAAATAGTCTAGCTAATCCTCCTGTTATTCCACGTGCGTTTTTCTATCATTCTACACCGGATCATATTGATCTCATGGAAGAATATCATAATTGGGAACATTGCAGAAATTCTCGCAGGTTTCTCCTTCCGTCGATATCTGCTCATTAATTCCATCGCAGTAAAAAGGGGAAGAGAAGAAGCTGCTATTATTCAACGGGGTTCTGAACAACAAATGATAAATATTTCATGCCTTGCGGACAACGTCCCTCAGACCTGATGTGAATGTGTTGCTTCTAAACGGGGAGGTGAGAAAAATATCTCACCGGTTGAGCTGACAAAGAAAGCAGCAGGTTTGAAAAAGAAAACGAAAGTTGCCTTTGGAGGAGAAACTGGTCTCGATATGAGTAGCCTCACAGATACACAAAATGGCTGCTTCTTCCAATCTGACAATTTTCCCATCCAAACTGTGAGCATTCTATTGGGACTAGCTGCCTATCACACTGGATTTTCAATTTCCACTATGCTGCTACAAGAAGATGCTTAGAACTCCTGTTGTACCACGTGACCAGAATTGTTGGCATCCATCTGCATCAAGAGACAATGGAGTGCGCTTCTGGGGGTGAAGTGAAACCAGTGAAGAATCAGTAACTCATCGTATCGTATCCCCCAATCTGCCTTCTTGCCTCATTGGGTGTTGCTAAAGCATTTTGGCCGTGCACTCCCTTCGCTTATCGGCCAACCCTGCGTATCTTGCTTGCTCCAGATGTATTTTTCCTCCTGCTCTCCGGGCGTTGCCTTCAAACTGCCATTATACTCCCTGCCCACTCTCTTCAACAGCACCTGCTGTGGCTTCAAGGACTGGTAACTCACAACTGCTGCCTCCCGTATTGTTTTTGCTGCATTACCAACACAAAAGGGACCTATCCAGGGTGCATGCTACAGGCAGTGTGTGTGGAGGTCCTGGGCTGCCTCAATGACAAGACCTCCCTCCCAGCCTCGCTGATGTGGACCTCAGTTTTGCTACAGGAAGTGACAGGGTACGTGTAAGGAGGAATGGCTGACCTGAATTTCAAGATTTCAAACAGTGGAGCATCCACATACTGGTAGCTTTTGTTTCCAGTCACATTTCCCTGACTGGTAGGGACAGGGGTGGTGGCAGCCTGCACTTGTGAAACTCTGGGTTGTAGCCGACAAAGTTGCTCCATTCGTGCAAAGACTTCTGCTTGCGCCCAGAACCTCAGCTCTCTCTCTTTCTTCCTCTGTTCCTCACAGCTCTTTTCTGCCCCATCCCCTCCCCTCCAGAGTAGAGGGAATAAAAGTTCAATTGTGCAAACAGAGGTCCTGGTGCGAACGGGACAACTTGGGTGGATACAGCCCTCTGTTTCAAGGAAGGTCAGGTTGATCCCATCCCTGCAGGTCTTTCAGTGCACCTTTGAATATATATTTGTTCCTGCTGCTCTTTTCGAAAGCTTACAAGTGGGCTGCTGAGTATGTGTTGCTGTTTTCCCTCTGAGTATATAATGTTATATGACTGCACAGAACTAATTGTTGTTTTAATGTGCTGGCTATTTGAATGCTATTGATTGCTTTAGATTGTGCACTTATATATGGCCAGTGCATGCTTAGCGCAGATATATATGGCACCTTGGGAAGAAATCCTTCTGAAAGGCAGGATATACAAATGAAGTAAAATATTTTGCAGCACTGGCTTTCAAGCTTGGGCTGTAAAGGCCATGGGGGGCTTCACAAAATCCCTGACATGGCATACTGGGATTTGTTGACCATTTAACTGATTAAGGAGGAAAATGTGTGCCGGCAGAGCTCAGAACATTTTGCTATCTGTGAAACGCCCAAAAGGTAAAAAAGTACCTTTAATTGGATCCAATCACACTTCAGTGGCCTGTGAAAAACTCGTCATCACTAGATTTCAACAGGAGGAGATCAATTTAAGTCTCTGAATCCAGACTATACTCTGTGGGTAAAGAACCTCTGGCCCAGATGTGAAATACAGACCTCCAGGCCTTTCTATATGTTCCTTGAAACTCTCAATAGGCCACACCCCCTCACTGGCCACATTGAGGTTGAATCCTGACAAGACAGAAGTACTGTTTTGGGGGAACAGGGGGTGGGCAGGTGTGGAGGACTCCCTGGTCCTGAATGGGTCAGCTGTGCCCCTGAAGGACCAGGTGTGCAGCCTGGGAGTCATTCTGGACTCACAGCTGTCCATGGAGGCACAGGTCAATTCTGTGTCCAGGGAGCTGTTTACCAGCTCCATCTGGTACGCAGGCTGAGACCCTACCTGCCCGCGGATTGTCTCACCAGAGTGGTACATGCTCTGGTTATCTCCCACTTGGACTACTACCATGCGCTCTACATGGGGCTACCTTTGAAGGTGACCCAGAAACTACAACTAATCCAGAATGCGGCCGCCAGACTGGTGACTGGGGGCGGCCGCCGAGACCACATAACATCGGTCTTGAAAGACCTGCATTGGTTCCCAGTACGTTTCCGAGCACAATTCAAAGTGCTGGTGTTGACTTTTAAAGCCCTAAACGGCCTCGGTCCAGTATATCTGAAGGAACGTCTTCACCCCCATCATTCTGCCCGGACACTGAGGTCCAGTGCTGAGGGCCTTCTGGCGGTTCCCTCGCTGTGAGAAGCCAAGTTACAGGGAACCAGGCAGAGGGCCTTCTCGGTAGTGGCTCCCACCTTGTGGAACGCCCTCCCACCAGATGTCAAAGAGAAAAACAACTACCAACTGTCTTTTAGAAGACATCTGAAGGCAGCCCTATTTTAATATTTTGTTGGAAGCTGCCCAGAGTGGCTGGGGAAGCCCAGTCAGATGGGCGGGGTATAAATAATAAATTGTTGTTGTTGTTGTTGTTGTTGTTGTTATCCAGCGCTTTTTTCCTGAGGGGACACAGGGGGGTGCATACCCCTAAACATTTTGTGAATCTTTGTACTTTTGTCAATTTACTGTATTTATTTTTCCTGATTTGAACTATAAAATGGTGGTTTTCTTGAGTCAAAATGAGAGTACCCCAAACATTTTTTTAGAAAAGAAAAAGCACTAGCCACATTCCTTCACCAGTCCTATTTCAGACTCCCATTGAGTTTTTCCCTGCATGGTTGGAATGTCTCCTCGAAATCTGAAAATGTCACTTGATTCCCGGCCCCCACCCCCCAAAAAATTGCCCAGTTGGGAATGTTGGCATGAGAAGTATTCCCCGTCTCTGCTATAAGAACCTCATGTCTTCCAAGTGTCCCTATTTTCTGGGCCCTATCCAGAGTGGTGGGTTGTTTAATTTAAAAAAAAAAGTTTATTTTTAGTGCAATAACCCATTCAATTAAACCCTCCTATTAGCACTTCTCTCTGTCTTCAAAGACTCCTTGGGGAAGACTTTACGTGAGGAATTTATCCAATCATTGGTTGCAGCCAGAATGGAAATTGCCAGAAAGGCAGCGGGGGCGGGAAACAGCCAGGGGATATACAACTCCTGGTTAGTTCTGAAGGTTTTGGCAGATTGCTCTTGCAGAGGAATTGACACATCACCAGATTACTAAGAGGTGTTACTAAACAAGACGAATTTTCAGAAATACGGCTCCCATTTGTATCACATGTAAATAAAGGATTCCCTGGGCAAAGTCCAACCATTTGCTCACTAATCACTTAGTCTTTCTACAGAGACAACATACCTGAAAAGAACAGCAATTCAGTTGATAATTGCCTATTTAAACTACCTCGATGAATGACAACCATTTGATTTCCCCCCCTAGTATGGATACTGTTTTGTTATTGTGAAGTTGCAATTATGGGTTGTATCCAATGAAGTCACCCCATGCAGGAAAGGACTTCTGCTTGCATGACAGAACTTTCCTTCCCTCTCTTCCTCCTGTGAACTGCACCCCAAATCTGTTCCCCCTAATCTTCTGGAGCAGCTGGGGTGGGGATGTGGGGAGGGGAAGGAGAAGCTCCAGTGCCCAAGGAGAAGGCCTTGCCCCAGTGGGACAACTTTGCTGGCTACCACCCTTTTCTAACTGGAGAAGTAACTGGCAATCCACTCCAGTATTTTGCCAAGAAAACTCCATGGACATAAAAAAAGGAGAAGTTTTGAGAGTTCCCAAGGCATGCTCTGGTTCATGGGGTCACGGAGAGTCGAATGCGACTAAGACGACTAAACAACAACAACCCTTTTCTAAGAGTTTCCCTTTTGTGATAGGAACTTTGAGGTCTTAGATATATGGTAATGTTCATAAGTGTACCAACCAAGCACTTACATAGATCAGCACAGGGAGACCGACCTGAAGCCATTTTGATTCCTAAACTGAGCAAATGTTTTCTCTGCAAGGTCAAAGTGGGAAACCTCCCCATTGTCTCTTTCCTAACAAATCCTGTCTTAAGGGCACATTTAAGATATGAATAGGGTGTGAGCCTGTGACATGGCCCAGGAACTAAGTATTTAACATTACAAAAGACTGGCCAGGCTACCCAGGCAATCCAATCAAGTAACCTGCCAGACAGGAGATAAACAACGACAGGAGAAAAACAACATTCAAATTTCTGTTTTAAGACCGCCTTTTCTGTGATGTAGGTATGATGTATCTGAGGGGTGGTCTTAGGTTACACCCCTTCTGTGATGTATGTATGATGTTTCTGGGAGTGGTCTTGATCTACAGTGTGGCAATTTCAAAAGTCTTTATAAGGCCTTGAGCGCCATTGTTCTGGGTTCCTCCTCCTTTCCTGCAGGTGAGGGGAGCACCCTGTTGCAACAGTTCAATAAAGATCAAGCTTACTAGCTGCTTTGCTTCTCAATATTCTCTGGTTGGCCTCTGATATCTTCTCCTACCAATAGGGAACCTATGTAAGGACTCTATATGGGCTCTTGGATACCCCATAAGGGAAAAGGGCAATTTTTGTTTACAACACTTTGTCCCTATTTTTGCTGTTTGGGGATGCATGTCCATGTGTGCACCCGCTGTCTACCAGTTTCAGCAGCTCTCCAGAGCTCTAGAAGTTGTATCTTAAGTGTGGAGCTGGGTCACATAATGTTCTGCTTATTTCCTTCCCTCTATCTTTGGTTATTGTGGAGGAAATGATCAGCAGCCGGAGAAGAGCTTTCTGTGATATGTGATAACAATGGGAGGGTAGATAATGGTCCTCAGCGGGGAAGACAAGGGGTTAGAAGGACACTAGAGACAGCTGCTGTCTGATATTTCTGTTGGAGGCTTCATCGTGGTTTCAAACCTCAATACACCCAAGTTACGGTGTGTCCCCTACTCCCCATTTGCTTATTGGTTGACAACATCATCAACCACCATATTCAACAGGTACATATCCTGCACCTTCTCTTTGACTCCTTGTCAGGGGCTGACAGAACCAGGTGTGATGGCCTGGGATTTGGACTTGGATGCTGAACCTGAGGGATCCCAGTCTGCACAGGATTCCCCGCCTCCAGAACCAGCTGAGCCGGGGCTGGAGCATGAGCCTGAAGGGTCCTCACCTGTGCTGGGTCCTCAGGTGCAGGCATCAGCTGAGTCTGCTCTGGCTCCTGAGGTGATGGAGGACCCATTGCCTGCAGGTGCTCCACTCTCAGCCCCGTCAGAGGAAGCTGAGGTTGCCTCTGGGTCTGGTAACCCTCCAGCCTCTCCTGAGCTGCAGAGGCTCAGGGCAGAGAGATGGAGTGGACTAAGTTCCCACAGGAGGAGTGCTCGCCTCCAGGCCAGGAGAGGCGAGTCACCAGAGGATCGGGGCCGCCCTATGCCTCAGGGCAGATAAAAGCTGGCAAGCCCCAGTCCCAAGTTGTGGGAGCAATATTGTTGGTTGCTAATTCCTGCCTGAACCCTGTCCTGCTTACCTGCCTGAGCTCCTGACCCACCCTGGCTCCCTGCTTGCACGCCTGTTCCTTACTATACCTGACTCCCTGCCCTGCACCCAGCTTCAGCTACTACGGACTGCTTCCACGTTGCGCCTTTGACCACAGACCGGACTTGGACCTTGCCTCTCGGGTAACCCATGGGACCAGCACACCAGGAGGAGAGGGTAGGGCAAGCACAGAATGAGGAGAGGGTGATCAGGGGCCCACTGGGCTGTGGGGCCACTGTTAATGGGAAGAGAACCAGCGACTAGTAATTGGGAGAGGCAAGCACCCCTTGATTCCTCGCTCATATCCTCCCAATGGCAGACTAAAGTGAAGGGCATGAGGCAGGAGTTGGTAATGCAGGTGAGCTGTGCATAGGTGAGGTGCAAGCAAGCTGCCGGCCAGCTCTGTGGAGGCTCCTTTTATTGACACAATTACAAACCCAGGCAGATACATTTTGGGCTGTGACCTTTACACATCTTCCAGTCCCGAGATCGTGGGGTGGTACAAAGTTATTTTGGCACATGTTTCCACCGCATCATTTTCCCCCTGCACATTGCATGACGAAGGAGACAAAAGTCTCAGAGACAAAGGTCACAGACAGGACACGGCAGACTACTGAGACCGCAAAAGGTTAGACAGAGGGCAAGATGTTCTTTATCTGTGGCTTTATCTGTGAGGGGGAGTGTGCCCCACACCCCAAGGTCACACGTGCAGGCAGCTGAGGCTGCCCGCGGGCGGGGAGTGTGCTCCGCACCCAGCGATCATTCCTACAGCAGACGTGTCCCATCTTCCCACAGCCTATGCTAGCTGCTTCTGGGGAGAAGGAGGAATGTGAGAGTGAGGGTCTCTACACACTCAGAGTGGAAAGGGTGGGGGGTTGAGTGCCCCACAGAGGTAAGGGAACTTCTTGGAGATGGCACCCGCATCCCCTCGATCAAGGGGCAGCAGAGGGGACAACAGTCAGTAAGGAGAAGAGAACACCCCATTGATATTTAGGGTTGAGAAAGAGGAACATAAGGTCAATTCAACTTTCCTAATGCTAGAGGACGGCTTGGCAGTCAAGGATTAGCAAAGCCTGTGTTGTGTAGCAAAGAATAGAGGTTTAGCTATCGTATGGTCTGATGTGCCCCAGGAGCAAAGGTACCAAAGCTTTCTCTCAATAAAAGTGAATGGGGAAATTCCAGTTTCAGCTCAGTTCCTGGAGGGCAGGACACTCCTTTCCCTCCTATGGTGTCCACCTCTTGAGTAAAGGTAGGGACAAAGGGCACATTTCTTGGAGAGCACTGTCGCCAATGAAGGGGGAGGAGCAAAAAAAATGTAGCAGAGTTCTCAAAAAATAGACCAGAGGCAAATGTACTTCATCCAGCAGTGCTTTACTTGCTACTGAAGGCAAATGAGCATAAATGGTCACAAATCCAATACAATCAGGATTGGCACAGTCCATAAAAAATCCAGTTGCAGCACTTACAATAAAACTTACAATACCTTATACAGTGGTACCTCGGGTTACAGACACTTCAGGTTACAGACGCTTCAGGTTACAGACTCCACTAACCCAGAAATAGTGCTTCAGGTTAAGAACTTTGCTTCAGGGTGGGAACAGAAATTGTGCTCCGGCGGCGCAGCAGCAGCAGGAGGCCCCATTAGCTAAAGTGGTGCTTCAGGTTAAGAACAGTTTCAGGTTAAGTACGGACCTCCGGAACGAATTAAGTACTTAACCCGAGGTACCACTGTAATAAGACTTAAACATAACACTATAGCACACAAATCAGAACACTAGAACAAAGAGACAGGAAAGAGAAAGTAAATTGGTGAGACTCAGGCTCCTCCTGGTCTTACTGTTATAGCCAGCACAACCTTGACAGAAAGATAACAGAACCAGTTTAAACCAGCAGTACTCAGCTTCCCAGAAGACATAACCCAAACAAAAACCTTCTGCCTGTTTCTTTCACATAGAAAGAAAACCTTCTTTCACAAAGAGAAGACACCTTTTAGAACCCTCTTGAACTAATGCAATGCAATGCAATTCTGGGCTGCATCAATAGGAGTATAGCATCTAGATCAA
>JAXCMG010000083.1:379697-420166 GCA_034642415.1 Podarcis siculus
GGACTCGATGGCCCTTGTGGTCTCTTCCAACTCTATGATTCTATAATCAGAATAGGAAAAATCTCTACACATCAGATCAATATTTTTGGTACCAAGAAGTGCAAACTGACATGCACATATATTGACTGGAGAATGTACGCGTTGCCAAAAGAATGTACAAAATGCAATCGAGATGTGCACATGTGTTGACCAGGAAATGGGAACAATTCGTTCCTTCTTCATGGACAGACCATGTGCATGTTCTCCATGAGGTGAATGCAAACAATGGAAAGCAGTCGTGCACATCAGCTGCTAAACTGACATTACCTCCAACATTCATGTGCAGAGCATTTCACAATCTCAGTCTCACTTACCTTGACAGCGACCTTGTGCCCTTCCCATTTTACAGATGGGGACTGAGGTTGAGAAACGGTTGTTTGCCTAAGATCCTTCCCCCCAAAATAACCCTCTGGTGTGGTGACAATTCAGTTTGAGGGCTCCCAAATTGTTTGGTTCACTGGACACACACAACCCCCTGTATAAGCTACCCTATAATCTTTCACAGTTTGACACCCGATACTTAAACGAAAGTTGCCTTGGCAAAAACGAGCGCTGCTTATATTAGCTGCAAGACGTGAGCCGCAAAACAGCACCCTTGTACTCGTGCCACAATGATATGTGACTAACAGCTATGTAGCCATCGGAATTATTCTTAATTGCATCTTCTACTCTGTCACTCATTTTCATGTGCTGCTGTATATATTCTGGCACTTCCCCATCTATTAACAATGGCACATTTATATTAGATGTGTGTCCATGGCAACACACAGCCCTCAGCCAGCCATTACAAACATTTATTTACTTCCGAGATACTTTTTTAAAAACCAATTGAATCCTAGTTTTTATTCCCGTCCTTGGTTTTATTATATTTCATATTTATTGGAGCTGAGGCCCATAAAGGGAGGGGGCAAATCTGCCTCTAAGCAAATGAGCACAGTGACATTTCTTCTGGGGAATGTTTTCTTCAATCTGATTATTTGATGTCCTGTCTATTTAAGATAGCCACCAGCAACGGTGAAATTCCCTGCTGCAGTCACTTTTTATTTCAAATGCTCATTCATCCTTTCATTCATTCAGAATAGCGTTGTTTACACAAGCATATTCATGGAAATCTTCAGACTCATTTTGCAAACGCATAGGTGAGTCATGTGACATTGCTACAAAGCAGCAGTTTGGTGTCTCCCTCGGTGCCAGAGATGGCAAACAGAAAGCCATTGCCGCTGAGCCTGGAGGCGATTTCTTACTCATAGCTGGTGATCTCGAGCAAGGAAGGACTGATTCTGCTATCACAGGTTTCAGTGGTCCAGGATTTGGAGGCTGCCCTTGGCCAGAAGACTGATTGATTAGCCGAAGGCAGACATGTGTACAACCAAAGGGACCCTTTCCCACCTTGCAGAATTCTCTGACAAATTACCATGATGTCCATCTTAGTGGAGAAAACAGTGACGGGAGCCTACTGCAGCCTCACGCCCAAAAGAGATGTCTATCTCTCTGCCACCAGTCGGTTCAGTGTGGAACAACCTGTTAGGAGCTTAGCCTACACTCGAGTAGGACCCTGGCAGAGACACATGCCCGACTAGCATGTTCTCTCCCTCCTGGTCGATCGTTCGGGAGCTTCAGAAACGTTCTTCAGCCCAAACATCACAGCAACCGATGCCAGCAGACATTGGCACACTTAGGGATCCGCAGAGTTTGCGCAGTTCGCATGACAGAACTCAGCATTTTGGCTAATCTACTTTATTTACATATAAACACACACGGAGCACTGCAACATGGCTCCCTCTCTCTCTAGCATCAGACAGCAAAGAGAAAAAGAACAAAGGACAATAGTCCCACTTCACGGAACACAGTAACACAAACATCCTGTCTCTGTCACTTCCCACTCTGTGGAGTCAAAACATATGCCGTCATGTGATAGACAACAATCTCATGACTGCAATTACGGAGCAGAAATTCTAACACAACCCAGAGTTGGAGAAGCTATCCTTCATTTTGCAGCAAGAATGAAAGTGGTTCTCTAGGCAAACCATGATTCTGGGAGATGTGGATCTCGTTCCAGTTCACGCACGGTTAGAATGTGGGTGGGAAAGTGTATTCAGGTGCAGATGCGAGGAATAAAGACACAAGGACACAGAATTTAGGTTAATGTTAATGGGCAAATTTAGGCCACAACTTTATTGGTTACAGAATGTGAGCGGTATTGGCTTGGGCACTGGCACCAACAGACTAAATCTGACTCCTGCCCGTCTTGCAGGAAGTCTGTAAGGTAAACCACCAGTAGGGGGAGCCCCGCCGATATGGATCGACTCAAGTATCCCCTGGGTTCCCAAAGGGGTCATGGCATGACCCTAGCCCCTCCCTGGGCTTCGGACGAGATCCACACACCCGGATTCCTTTAATGGAATACCCTTACGCATGGAGGGGCGGGTGATGGCCGCACCTCCCCACCCCCACACAGCGCTATTCCAATGCCTGACCACCAAACCTTACAAAGTTGTGACGATTGCTACGAGGTAGGCGAAAACCTGGTGCCAATTTGCCAAGTGGGAAAAATCCTATCAAGCCTCTCAACAGTGACCAACCAAAGTCCATAGCAAGGCCAGTGACGCTACCTAAAAGAAGGTGGGAGGACGGGAGATCCGCGGCGTGAGGCTGAAAGAGGAGCTGCCAGAGTCACACCACAGTTTAAAATGGCCCGGCCACACACCCCACAGCGCCCTGATTGGCTGGCTGGCAAATGGCATGGCCAGAACATCCTCAGCATGACGTGGGACACTATCCCTACACCACGCTGAGGCAGGAGTGGGGCCTAGTGGCCCAAGCGCAACCCGGTCCCACTGGGAAGCAGAACCAATTTGGAGAAGCCTTCTGTTATGAACTGAGTTGAATAGGATCCAGAATGCAGCAGTCTGATTGGTCCTAGAACAATAGGATCCAAAATGCAGCAGTCTGATTGGTCCACAGGAGCCACCCAATCCAGCTCCAGGTGGAAGTGAATCCGCAACCTGATTGGCCTACAGGAAAATCCCGGAATTAGCCAATCATGTGGGGCCCATTGTGTAAATAATGTATATAAAGCAGACATTCTGGGCGAACTTCTATTCCTCACCACTATGAGCTGAATAAAGAGTGTGAAATCCACACTCGACTCCGAGTATATTTCACCATCCTTCATTTTGCAGCAAGAATGAGAGTGGTTCTCCAGGTAAACCATGATTCTGGGAGATCTGGCTCTCATTCTAGTTCACAAACAGCTAGAATGTGGGTGGGAAAGTATATTCACATGCAGATCCGAATGTTCATCTGCCTGAAAGTAACGACAACTCAGGCAGTTATTTCCATAGCGCCCTCAAGATACATGGTGCTTTACAAAGAACAGGTGTGACAGGTCCCTGCCCCGAAGGACTTACAGTGCTAAAATAGACACAGGAAAACAAGAGCGAAAGGGAAAAGATCTGTGGAATAACCAGCATCATCTAACCAACATGCTTACGTCATAATCAATGTTTCCCAAATTTGCCTCCAGCGGTTTGTGGATTATACCTGCCCGCAGACTGTCTCGCCAGAGTGGTGCATGCTCTGGTTATCTCCCGCTTGGACTACTGCAATGCGCTCTACGTGGGGCTACCTTTGAAGGTGACCTGGAAACTGCAATTCATCCAGAATGTGGCAGCTAGACTAGTGACTGGGAGCGGCCGCTGAGACCACATAACACTGGTCCTGAGAGATCTGCATTGGCTCCCAGTACGTTTCCGAGCACAATTCAAAGTGTTGGTGCTGACCTTTAAAGCCCCAAATGGCCTCGGTCCTGTATACCTGAAGGAGCGTCTCCACCCCCATTGTTCAGCCCGGACACTGAGATCCATCGCCGAGGGCCTTCTGGCGGTTCCCTCATTGCAAGAAGTGAGGTTACAGGGAATCAGGCAGAGGACCTTCTCGGTAATGGCGCCCGCCCTGTGGAACGCCCTCCCTTCAGATGTGAAGGAAATAAGCAGCTATCCTATCTTTAAAAGACATCTGAAGGCAGCCCTGTTTAGGGAATTTTTTAATATTTAACGCTGTATTGATTTTAACATTTGATTGGAAGCCGCCCAGAGTGGCTGGGGAAACTCAGCCAGATGGGCGAGGTATAAATAATAAATTATTATTACTAGTAGTATAATAGTTCCCATCATCCCTGACCACTGGTCTTGCTAGCTGGGAAGAATATGGGATGCATTATGTAGAATCAACATCTACCAAGCACGAACCGTAACCATGGCATCTTCTGCTAATTTATATGTTTCCCGGCACTTCCCCCCCCCAAAAAAACCCCCTCTGTTTTTCGCTTCATGTGCCTGTCGGCTGCAACCATGAATCACACAGCCCATAACTAACATACTGATGCTGAAGAGGTTCAGGCAAGCTCCAGGCGCCCCACTGATACTTAACCACATCGGCCAGGAAAACAGGCACACAGCGTTTGTTGAAATCCACAGGAACGTTAGTTGGAGCATGTTGCCACGCTGTAAGGCTTAACAGCTAGAACAACAAATGATGAAAGTTTATTGAAGCTCTTTGGGCACTTTCCAGTCGCAGGGCGATTTATCTGAAGATCCAAACCCTAGAATCTGCACAGATTGCAGCACCTTTATCGCAGCCCCGATATGACGCAGTCAGCTTCTGAAACTTCACGAAGCTTCATTTCTCAAGCCAACGCAAATCAACAGCGTCTCCTTCATGTCTAATGGGTTCTTTGCCAGCATCCTTGATGTTTTTGATTAGAGACTCCCTCTCTGTGTGTGTATCTCCTGACAGTCTTTTTCTTTCTTTTTCTTTTTAAAAAAGTTTTAATTTTATCGGGTAAATTCAAAAAGTAACATACCATAGAATTTACAATGAATATTGAAAAGACCAGAGAAGGTCACAAATAGCAAAACGAAAACACTAGTAATTTTCCATTTTGATAAAATATCGATCATCTTCTGTTCTGATATTCTACATTTGTATCTTTATACATGACTTCCCGTCTGCACCCAATTAGAACACCAATTGTACGAAAATAAATTCCATATTTCAATAAAGTTCTTCGTATACCTAGAGTCTTTTTTTTAACTAAACCTTATGTTGTATTTTATTTCCCACATTATATGATATTGTTTACACAGAAATCAATCAAAAGCGACCATAGTTGCCACACTGTGATTCTAATTCTGTAAATATTTTTTAAACATGTCCCATTTTTGAGTAAAGCATCGATTGAAATCGCCTCTTAGTCTGTTCGTCAATTGTGACAGCCTTTTTCGAACACGGTAGAATTGCTACACGGCCTATAATACAACCATAAACCAAATGCAGAATTTTATTTTATTTTTTACAATTTTCTTTTGATTTGCAAGGTTAATGACAAATTGGGTTTACATTTTTGACAAATATATACTTCCCATCCACCCCTCCATGGTTTCCTTGTTTCCCTTTATCCTGCTGCATATTATACACCTCTTCATCCTAACTTAACATCTAAATTGTTTTACTGGTGATTACAGTCCAAATCCTACTTGCGAGTGAATCTGACTATTATTTGTTGTTGTTGTTCAGTCGTTTAGTCGTGTCCGACTCTTCGTGACCCCATGGACCAGAGCACGCCAGGCACTCCTGTCTTCCACTGCCTCCCGCAGTTTAATCAAACTCATGCCGGTAGCTTCGAGAACACTATCCAACCATCTCCTCCTCTGTCGTCCCCTTCTCCTTGTGCCCTCCATCTTTCCCAACATCAGGGTCTTTTCCAGGGAGTCTTCTCTTCTCATGAGGTGGCCAAAGTATTGGAGCCTCAACTTCAGGATCTGTCCTTCCAGTGAGCACTCGGGGCTGATTTCCTTCAGAATGGATAGGTTTGATCTTCTTGCAGTCCATGGGACTCTCAAGAGTCTCCTCCAGCACCAGAATTCAAAAGCATCAATCTGACTATTATTACATTCCTTCAAATACTCCACAAAGGGAGTCTACATCCAGTTCCATCCATGTTCCACTTGTTTCATTTATGTTCCTCTCTCCACCCCACCCCCTATTTTATTTTATCCACATAAGAGCCCTGCAAGGTAGGCCAGGAAGATGGACTAGTTAAAGGTCGCCCAGTGAGCTCCATGGCTGAGTGTGAAAATTGAACTCTGGTCTCCCAGGTACTAATTGTTGGGATACTGCCAGGGAGACGGAGGCATCCGGCAGGCCCCCAGTTGTCTCTGGACAATCACGGTCTCCTGTGGAATAGCATCAGTCAATTAGCGACGCGAGCCTCAGAGACATTCCAAGACCCGTGCACACCCTTTCAGCAGAGTCTCCACAACGAAAGATGCTGAGAGGAGAGCATATTTACAGCTTTATTCAACGTAGTTCAGAACAAAGGAAAAACATGACTGCTTGCCTCCGTGTCCAGGAAAACAGCCAGAGCAAAAGCTATATACAAAACGGAAGTTCCCAGCAGACAGTGCTGGATGTAAACAGCCATGTGATACGCAACAGTCATGCCTTTTAAGGTGGAATGGAACTATATCCTAACATCCTCCCCCTTTCCGTGTAACCTGTAGTATCTGCGGTTCAACCCAATTGCAACTTCTGTACATAAACCTTAAGTTGTTCTCTGTTAACAACCTTAGACAACAGATCAGCAGGAATTTCATTTCCTGGCATGTAGGACACCTGAATGAGTCCTTTCTGAATACACTCTCTTGCACGATATAACTTAATCTGCAAGTATTTGGTTCTTTGCTTGCAACTCTCTGAGTTCAGCAAAGCCAAACAGTCTTGATACACCTGTATAGGACATTTCACAGAAACTCTGATGTCCTGAAACAGTTGCATCAACCATTCACAATCCAAGAGTGAAAATGACAGGGCATTGAGTTCTGCTTCACAGGAACTTAGGCTTAGTGTCGTCTGCTTTTTGCACAGACAGTCAAACAGACAGTGGTTGTACATGTAGCATACTCCAGAAGTGCTTGTACTATCCGTGGTGTCACTTCCAAAACTCGCATCTGCAAAGATTTCGAGACCTCCAGTCTTCTGACTGGTAAACCTCAGCCTGTAGTACAAAGTCCCCTTCAAATAGCGGGTGTCTACTTATTTACACAGGACACGGGTGGGGCTGTGGGTTATACCACAGAGCCTAGGACTTGCTGATCAGAAGGTCGGTGGTTCAAATCGCCGCGACGGGGTGAGCTCCCATTGCTCGGTCCCTGCTCCTGTCAACCTAGCAGTTCGAAAGCACGCCAGCTCAAGTAGATAAATAGGTACCGCTCTGGTGGGCAGGTAAACGGCATTTCCGTGCACTGCTCTGGTTCGACAGAAGCGGCTTAGTCATGCTGGCCACATGACCCGGAAGCTGTATGCCGGCTCCCTCGGCCAATAAAGCAAGATGAGCGCCACAACCCCAGAGTCAGCCACGACTGGACCTAATGGTCAGGGTCCCTTTACCTTTACCTTACTTATTTACACACGCTCTCTAGTGCATGGACTTCCCTCCCTTCCTTCATCCGCCTTTCGTATTAGATTTTCTCTTTCACAGATTCTTAATTACATTCTATCCACATCACATGATTTATTTTAATCCTGCTACAGTCTTCAAACTTCTACAGTTGTTACCTATATAGTCAACAAATTTACTCCATTCCTTTTTGAACTTTGTTTCTTCTTGGTTATGGATCCTGTGGGTCAGTTTTGCTTTATTGGCTGAGGGAGCCGGCATACAGCTTCCAGGTCGTGTGGCCAGCATGACTAAGCCGCTTCTGGCGAACCAGAGCAGCGCACGGAAACGCCGTTTACCTTCCCGCCAGAGTGGTACCTATTTATCTACTTGTACTTTGACGTGCTTTCAAACTGCTAGGTTGGCAGGAGCAGGGACCGAGCAACGGGAGCTCACCCCATCACGGGGATTCAAACCGCCAGCCTTCTGATCAGCAAGTCCTAGTCTCTGTGCTTTAACCCAGAGCGCCACCCGCGTCCCAAAAACTACCTCACAATACAGTACTGCAAATTATCTCTCATGCATGTTGTTGTTGTTGTGCCAATAAAGGCTGAATGAAGAATTGTTGTTGTTTAGTTATCTATACCCTGCCTTTTCCTCCGACAGAGACTCAAGACGGCTTACAGATGAAAACAAGAATATTTGCAGATTATTTAAAAGTGTTCAAACAGAAATGGAAGGGACTTTGCAATGTTGAGACCGACTGGAAATAGATTGACTTGAAACACATGAAAACATTAGCAGGATTGCAATAACACTTGTAACGTAACGGGTGTTGCGTGGCTATTCCCTCCCCCCCATAGGTGGAATAAATAAAGACACTGGACACGAGCATTATGGTTAATGGGCGAAAATGGCCACAACTTTATTGATTACAGGTAAGAAGGGTATTGGCTTTAGGCATTGGCCCCTAACCGACTATCCGGTCTAACTGGGAAGGGTTAAACACCAACAGGGGGAGCCACCCGAGATGCATATCCCTAGGCGCTCCCCGAGGGGTTACCACTCGGGGGCGCGCTTTAGGCCCTAGCCTCCATAGGTTTCGGACAAGGCGTCGCCCCTCGGAGTCCTTTAACGAACTACCCTTCAAGCATTGTGCGATGGAGAAAAGGGGCGAGCCAAGGGCTGCCCCGACCTTAAGTGGCCTCCGTAAGGCCCGCCCCCGCCGCCAGCCGATTGGCTGGCGCGCGGGGGATGCAAATTAAGGGAATTCCCACTTCCCGCGAGGCTGGAGCCAGCCCCGCGGGAGAGTGGGCGGGGTCATGAGCCCGCAACCCCCCCTCCTTTTGATGATCGGTAGGGGCATTATGGAGATAATGAAGTGAAAAAATATATATATATAGAAAAGTAGAAAAGATTTAATAACAGAACCCATGGAGGGGATAGTGGTAAGTCCAGAGATTCGGAGAAATCTCTTAATTGTGCTGTGTTATTTTTTATAATTTTGTACTTGTAAAATCAAATAAAAATTATTTTATGATCCCTATCTTTAAGTCTGAACAAAATGCTTGTTTAACCTGGAGGCAAGCTGCCTGAATTGTGCATTGCTTTGTAACGATTTGTTGGGTCTCTGGACCATAATAAAGATTGATTGATTGATAAAAATTATGTGGTTTTTTTTTCAAAAAAACGAACTAGATTGACTTGTCCCTCCCAGCATCGCTTCGAATCGCAGGGGGAAGGAGTAGAGGACTTAAAGCAAATCTGTATGAAAAAGGATTTGTTCCACGTAGGAATCTAGGTGTCTGGAAGGAAGATTCCCTGCTAGGCTTAGCAGTGCTTGTGAATTGATGCTGATGAGACACAAGCCTTGGTGAGGATGAGGCCTCAGGCAGGGTGTTTGGGGACAGAATGACCCAGATATGACAGGTTGCGAGATCAGGGCAGAGAAACCTTTGCAAGCCGAACTTGAAATCATCTCCCCGACAGAGCTTTAATTCCACAGGTTCCAAAACGAAGCCAGTAACTTTCTAAACATCTCTGAGGCATTTCTCCTGAGAGGGAAAGCTGTTCAGGGACAGAAATCCCACTGAGCAGATCAGCTGCTGTATAGCTCAATGGGACTGACAAGCTGATAAAAGCTTGAGGATCCGGTGGATCAACTACTGGACCCCACAAGGCTTCTTAGGGTAGCTGAAATGATTCTATTGTGAGTGGATTGTGTTCAGGGCGATAAGCATATTATTGCGGGGAGAGAGAGAGAGAGAGAAATAATCTTCTTAAGACTTCAGTTTCATCACAATCTCCAGAGCAAAAAGATTCAAAAGGCCACAGAAATCTAAGATTGGCGGGCACCTATTTTGCGCTTCTATGTCATCTAGAAAATTTGTTTAAAAGCAACGGTATAAATAGTATAAAAGCAGGGGTATGGGGCCTAAGGGCCACATTCTGCCATATACAACCTTCTGAGGGCCACAATAAAAGGTAAAGGTAAAGGTACCCCTGCCCGTACAGGCCAGTCTTGCCAGACTCTGGGGTTGTGCGCCCATCTCACTTAAGAGGCCGGGGGCCAGCGCTGTCCGGAGACACTTCCGGGTCACATGGCCAGCGTGACATCGCTGCTCTGGCGAGCCAGAGCCGCACACGGAAACGCCGTTTACCTTCCCGCTAGAAAGCGGTCCCTATTTATCTACTTGCACCCGGGGGTGCTTTCGAACTGCTAGGTTGGCAGGCGCTGGGACCGAGCAACGGGAGCGCACCCCGCCGCGGGGATTCGAACCGCCAACCTTTCGATCGGCAAGCCCTAGGCACTGAGGCTTTTACCCACAGCGCCACCCGCGTCCCGTGAGGGCCACAATACCTTTGTGCAATAAATTGGATTCCAACCATACAATAGTCAGTGCTTCCTACACACACAGCTCATACACAATAAAAAAAAATGCTACCCATCTGACTTGGTTGCCCCAGTCATGCTGGGTGGCTTCCAACATATATAAAAACGTGAGAAAACTGTACAGGGCTTAATTCGTTCCGGAGGTCCGTTCTTAACCTGAAACTGTTCTTAACCTGAAGCACCACTTAACCTGAAGCTAATGGGGCCTCCCTCTGCCTCTGCACCACTGCTACGCGATTTCTGTTCTCATCCTGAAGCAAAGTTCTTAACCCGAGGTACTATTTCTGGGTTAGCGGAGTCTGTAACCTGAAGTGTCTGTAACCTGAAGCGTCTGTAACCCGAGGTACCACTGTATTATTATTATTATTATTATTATTATTATTATTATTATTATTATTTGCTGGAAGCTGCCCAGAGTAGCTGGGGCAACCCAGTAAGATGTGTGGGGTATAAATAGTAGTATTATCATTATTTATTCATTTATTTATTTATTTGCATTTCTCCATGGCATCATCAATGAACAGCCTTTGCTTTGCCCACTGCAACTTCTGATGACATCAGTGTGCCAGACAGGAGCCTTCCCACATCTGAAATTTTGAATGACAGTTGCGGGGAGGCGGAGAGGTTTCATTGTGCCTATTTTTAAAAGCAAATGAGAGAGTCATGTTGGCACTGGAATTAGCCTGAGAACTGCCCGAGGCCCTGAAATCACACGGTTAGGTCTGTTCTGCTACAGTATTCAGAAGGAGAAGGAGGAGCTGCTGAGCTGGCCAGGGGAATGTTAGTTACAGCAGCAGCACAAGGACGCAAAAGAAGCTTGAGGCTACAAGAAGCTCAGATGCCACAGTTCCAAAATACACATATATGCACAGTGCCTTCCACTGTGACTATGGATGGTCCGACCTGTCCGTTTTGGTTTCTCATTTATCCAATCTTAAGCTCTGTTAAGGGGACGGGGGTGGCACTGTGGGTTAAACCACAGAGCCTAGGACTTGCCGATCAGAAGATCGGTGGTTCGATTCCCCTCGACAGGGTGAGCTCTCATTGCTCGGCCCCTGCTCCTGCCAACCTAGCAGTTCAAAAGCACATCAAAGTGCAAGTAGATAAATAGGTACCACTCCAGCGGGAAGGTAACGGCGTTTCCGTGCGCTGCTCTGGTTCGCCAGAAGCGGTTTAGTCATGCTGGCCACATAACCCGGAAGCTGTACGCCGGCTCCCTCGGCCAATAAAGCGAGATGAGCACCGCAACCCCAGAGTCAGCCACAACTGGACCTAATGGTCTGGGGTCCCTTCACCTTTACCTCCACATTTCCACATCAGTTTGAGATATATATTTTTGTATTAAGCCTCGTGAAAATTCGTCAGCATTTTAGTGCATGCGTGTGTGTGCATGGGGGATGGTGGGGCTGGCATCTGTCTGTCTCGAGAGAGAATTGGAGTGAAGGCTGGTACATAACACCAGTACAATAAGGAAAATGTTCAAAACAGGATCAAATCTATGTTGGAAATGCAAGGAAAAAGAAGGGACTCTTTATCATATGTGGTGGGATTGCAGTAACATTAAAATGTTTTGGGAGATGATATATAACGAGTTAAAGAAAATGTTTCATTTAACATTTGTGAAAAAACCTGAAGCTTTCTTGTTAGGGATTACGGGGAAAGACCTGCCAAAGAAACTTAAAAACATTTTTATGTATGCGACAACAGCGGCAAGAGTCTTAATAGCACAAGGATGGAATAATGAAGAAACCCTGACTAAAAACTGTAACAAGAAAAATTGATGGATTATGCAGAATTGGCAAAACTGACACACAAATTACGTGACAAAGATAACTGTGATTTTAAAGATGAATGGGAACCTTTTACGAAATATCTGAAGAAACAACAATATGAATTGGACTCCTTGGCAGGTTTTGAACAAACATTCACAAAATCTTTATTGGTAATATTCAGATAGATAAATTGAGGATCATTACAATTTCATAAAAGGTAAAGGTAAAGGGATCCCTGACCACGTTAGGTCCAGTCGTGGCGGAATCTGGGGTTGCGGTGCTCATCTCACTTTACTGGCTGAGGGAGCCGGCGTACAACGTCCGGGTCATGTGGCCAGCATGACTAAGCCGCTTCTGGCAAACCAGAGCAGTGCACGGAAACGCCATTTACCTTCCCGCTGGAGTGGTACCTATTTATCTACTTGCACTTTGACGTGTTTTCAAACTGCTAGGTGGGCAGGAGCTGAGACTGAACAACAGGAGCTCACCCCGTCGCGGGGATTCGAACCGCCGACCTTCTGATTGGCAAGTCCTAGGCTCTGTGGTTTAACCCACCAGAGATAGGAGCTGAGGGAAGTCGGGGGGAGGGATTGGGAGGGTGGGTATATGTTCAGGGGGGGGAGAGGGGGAAATGGGGAAAAAAACAATGTGGATGATGTATTTTTGTTAAAATTATTGTGTTGAAATTCTTAATAAAAATATTTTTGAGAGAGAGAGAGAGAGAGAGAGAGAGAGAGAGAGAGAGAGAGAGAGAGAGAATTGAAGTCAAACCGCTGCATTGGCACTGAAGCGACCTCCCCAGGGCACAAGCCTGGCCACTGGGTATGGAGGTCCTGGGCTGCGCTGCCCAGACGACGACACGAACCCCATCAAGGCCTCACTGAGATGATCCAAAGGAAAGGGGAGCAATACGTTTGGCACTAGCTTGACTGCAGAAGTTGCCGGAAGGAGGTGTACAAGGCACCATCCAACCATCTTAGAGACTCCACTCAGGATTTGTGTAGGGTTTGCTCCTTAGCCCTCTCTTCTCCCAAAGATGTCCTGAAAGGAAGCTGGTAGATATTATTCCTCAGGGTTTGCTCCCACCACCTTTCTCACATATGAGCAGAGCGCAAGGCAGCAGAAGAAGAAGAAGAAGAAGAGGAGGAGGAGGAGTTTGGATTTGATATCCCGCTTTATCACTACCCGAAGGAGTCTCAAAGCGGCTAACATTCTCCTTTCCCTTCCTCCCCCACAACAAACACTCTGTGAGGTGAGTGGGGCTGAGAGACTTCAGAGAAGTGTGACTAGCCCAATGTCACCCAGCAGCTGCAGGTGGAGGAGTGGAGACACGAACCCGGTTCCCCAGATTATGAGTCTACCGCTCTTAACCACTACACCACACTGGCTCTCAGCGGAGGTGTAGGATCACAGTTTTCCTTCTCCTAGATGGACTGCCTTCCCAGGTTGACAACCCACAACTGCCCCTCACGTCCGTCTACAGCATGTGCGGAAACTGCCTTCTTAACTGTTGGATCTGTTATTGGTCTCATCCACTCAATCCACCAGAGCCTGTCTTTGGATGTAGGGAAAATCCTTAACTCACCAAGGGTTTGAGACTCATCAGCTACCCTTACCTGGTTTATCCGGCCAGTCAAAGCCGTTCCCGTGTTGAGAAGTGTTGGAGGGTGTGGGCCTGTGGAGAATGGAAATGTACAAACCCTATTGGCTTAGTCCTTGCCATTCCAGACTTCTTAGTCTTCTTCCCCATGCAAAATATCATCGCAAGATCGGCCTTAGCAACCATATGGCTTAGTAACTGCAGTTGCCAAGACAACCAGGCAGTTGCAGAGGATGGAGAGGTAACAGAGGTAATGCGACTTCACTGAAAACTTAGCAAGCTGTTAAAAGGCCTATTAGCAAGCCGGGAATGAGCCTGCCCCACTGGGAAATGGGGTAGGGGTATCTAAGAGCTGTGTGAGAAATTGGGTGGCCTTCTAGGGACCACATGCCAATGATGGGCAGGACCAGTGACAAGAGTGGGTGGAGCCAGAAGCGTAGGAAGGTCAGGTGGTATCCGGTGCTGAAAATTTCTTGTCACCCACATTGATTGATTATTTTTTGCCTGCAAAAATGGTTTTACTTTATTTCGTATTTTCTTACAAAGGAATAATAATAATAATAATAATAATAATAATAATAATAATAAACTTTTATTTATACAGTCAAACCTTCGGGTTAGGCAAATTTGGGTTGCGCTCCGCGGTGACCCGGAAGTAACGGAGCACATTACTTCCGGGTTTTGCCACATGCGCAGAAGCACCGAAACGTGACCCGCGCACGCGCGGACACGAGTTACGTTCGCTTCGGGATGCAAACGGGGCTCCGGAACGGATCCCGTTCGCATCCCGAGGTACCACTGTATCCGGCCCTCTCCGGCTGCTAACATCAGATACATAACATTGGTATAAAATCAAACAATAATTAAATTACCTCCTAAAAACATGTCAAAATCAAACTAAAGTCTAATTAGATGGCTTTCCGCAGGGTTAGGGTTGGGAACAGTAAGGGCTCCAATGAATTGAAATTTCAGCCTTCACGACATAGGAAAACGGCAGAGTAAACAGCTATTTTCATAGAGGAGGGTCAAGATATGAACTGATATGCATGAAATTTCATATATAGCTATATAATCCCTAGTGTAGTAAGATAAGACCTTTGGAGCAGGCATTTTCAAAAGGAAGTTTTCTATGAACCGCCCTAAAGGTAAAGGGACCCCAGACCATTAGGTCTAGTCGTGGCCGACTCTGGGGTTGCGACACTCATCTCGCTTTATTGGCCGAGGGAGCCGGCGTACAGCTTCTGGGTCATGTGGCCAGCATGACTAAGCCGCTTCTGGCGAACCAGAGCAGCGCACAGAAATGCCGTTTACCTTCCCGCCGGAGCAGTACCTATTTATCTACTTGCACTTTGACGTGCTTTTGAACTGCTAGGTTGGCAGGAGCAGGGACGGAGCAATGGGAGCTCACCCCGTCGCAGGGATTTGAACCGCTGACCTTCTGATCAGCAAGTCCTAGGCTCTGTGGCTTAACCCACAGTGTCGCTCACGTCCCTATGAACCGCCCTAGTAGGGCACTAATTGTTCCTTGATAATTTGTCACCCCCCTCCATGATGGAACCTGGGGCGAACCACACACACCCCCGCCCGCCCCCACTTCCTATGCCCCTGGGTGGAGCAATTGATGTAAATTTTACCTTTCTACAGTAGTCTTTCTACTCATTGACTCACACACCCCTCTCTAACCCTCATCTTGACAAGCAAGAGGCAGCATCAGCGTTCAAGGAAACATCCTGGGGACTTTTTGACTTCCAGATTTTATTAGCGGCACTCAAAGCGACGGGGAAAACTGACGCAAATTGGTGTGAACCTTTGACAGCTGTGTCTTTTCTACTGCATCTGCTTGACAACATCTTGTCAGAGTCTCTTGATATTCAACTCACAGCCAGCACGGTACATTTAAAGCATGTTGTTTCCCTCAAACAATCCTGGGAATTGTAGTTTAGCCCTCGCAGAGCTACAATTCCCAGCACCCTTAACAAACCACAGTTCCCAGAGTGCTCTGGGGCTAGCCACGTTCTTTGGATGTGCCTTAAATGCGCTTTAAATGTATCATGTATATGGGACCAGTTACTCCATATGCTTACATGTTCTTAGAAAGCGAATAAGACAAATTCATCAACACAGCTATTAGCCCTGATATCTAAATGGAGCTTCTAGGTTCAGAGGCAGTTGTTCATGTTAGGGTGAGGGGAGTGTTCTTGTTTTCAAGTTCTCCTTCTGGTACTCCTCCTCCTCCTCTGGCTGGCCACTCTTGGAAACATGTTGCTGGTCTAGATGAACCAAATGTGGTTGACATCCAACATGACTCTTCTTCCTGGTTTTCTATATTTAATATCATGCGTATGTTGATAGTGATATTATGTGGTCATTTGAAGAATGTTGAAGAAACAGGAGGTGCCTACCTAGAATTGTAGAGTTGGCACCATGAGGGTCATCTAATGCAACCCCGTACAATGCCGGAATGTGCAGTTGTTCCATATGTAATGCATTTTTGTAATTTTCACTAATATACAGTGGAACTAATGGCTTCGTTGACGAACAAATCGGCTCCCAAACGTTGAAAACCCGGAAGTAAGTGTTCTGGTTTTCAAATGTTTTCTGGAAGCCGAACGTCCGGTGCAGATGTCGGCTATTGTTTCTGGTGTGCCTGCAGTCATCGGAAGCCGTGCCTTGGTTTTTGAACATTTCGGGAGTTGAACGGACTTCTGGAATGGATTAAGGTCGAGAACCAAGGTTCCACTGTATGCATTTGTGTGAACAATTTACCTAGTGTGTGCTTTTTTTTCCTTTTTTTTTTTTTTGGTATACATTAAAAGGTAAAGGGACCCCTGACCATTAGGTCCAGTCATGGCCGACTCTGGGGTTGCGGCACTCATCTCACTTTATTGGCCGTGGGAGCCAGCGTACAGCTTCTGGGTCATGTGGCCAACATGACTAAGCCGCTTCTGGCAAACCAGAGCAGCGCACGGAAACGCCGTTTACCTTCCTGCCGGAGCAGTACCTATTTATCTACTTGCACTTTGACGTGCTTTCAAACTGCTAGGTTGGCAGGAGCTGGGACCGAGCAACAGGAGCTCACCCTGTCGTGAGGATTCGAACCACCGACCTTCTGATCGGCAAGTCCTAGGCTCTGTGGTTTAAATCCACAGCGCCACCCGCGTCCCTTGTATACATTACTTGGTTGGAAAACTGTATTGCTAAATTCAGAGGATGCATTGCAAATTGTGTAGGATGGCTGTGTTTCCGTTTGGGTATCATTTCAGGAAGCAGAAATAGGATAGATCCACCTTTAAATGTGAACTGAATAGAATTTTTCCCCGCTGCCCCCGCCACTCCCCCCACATTCCTACCTGCGAGTAAATCCCTTTGAGCTGAGGGGGACTTTCATCTGCCTAGTTTTGTGCTTCAAGGCTACAAACCTGGAATCACTTGTTGTTGTTGTTTAGTCGTGTGCGACTCTTCGTGACCCCATGGACCAGAGCACGCCAGACACTCCTGTCTTCCACTGCCTCCCGCAGTTTGGTCAAACTCATGCTGGTAGCTTCGAGAACACTGTCCAAGCATCTCGTCTTCTGTTGTCCCCTTCTCCTTGTGCCCTCCATCTTTCCCAACATCAGGGTATTTTGTAGGGAGTCTTCTCTTCTCATGAGGGGGCCAAAGTATTGAAGCCTCAGCTTCATGATCTGTCCTTCCACTGGAGTCACTTACCTGGAAGTTAAGTCTGTTGAATGCAATGGGGTGTACATCTGTGCAGAGATGCATACAATGGAGTTAGAAGATGTGTTTGCATGCACAGCCATCCTCAGCAAAACAAAGTCTGCAGTTTGCACGCTTGCTTAGCAGTGTGAATCAGTGGGGCCTACTTCTGATTAAACCTGCAGACGATGGCCCCTTTTCTGCGCACGGTGTCTTCTGTTTCTCTCTCCACGCCTTCCAGCAGAGGGGAATCCATGCTCTCCGACCCCTTTGTCAGAGCAGGCTCGGAAAATACATTATCCCAGCCCCTTTGCCTGGGGCTTTTTCTCCCATTCTCTGTCAAAACCAAACGGACCTTTACAATGAAATGCCATTTGAAGGCAAGCCAACCTTTGATTCTCTCTCTCTCCCACCACAGAAAATATTTCACCTTAATCAGCTGAATCTCCAAGCACTCTCCTGCCCTGCTCTCAGAGGCTTCGCGCTGAAAGGTCAGGCATATCCTGGCACCTTCCGTTTTGCTAGAAATGGCAGAGCAGAGCACTTGAGTAGAGAGTGACCTTGTGCAAAACTTCACACATTATATTTTCAGGTGTCCACTTGAGGATGTTTTCAATGTGCACCTGGAAATGTAAGGTGGGCATGTGACCAGCATCAGGTTGCAAACGCATGTGTGCAATTGAAGACGCACCTGTCTGTGAGCTGAGATTTTCTGCAGCTCCCTCTAGAGTTCACAAATAGCACACAGTAAAAGCTATGGTTTATAGTAAAAGCTATGGTTTTCCCAGTAGTGATGTATGGAAGTGAGAGCTGGACCATAAAGAAGGCTGATCGCCAAAGAATTGATGCTTTTGAATTATGGTGCTGGAGGAGACTCTTGAGAGTCCCATGGACTGCAAGAAGATCAAACCTCTCCATTCTGAAGTAAATCAGCCCTGAGTGCTCACTGGAAGGACAGATCCTGAAGCTGAGGCTCCAATACTTTGGCCACCTCATGAGAAGAGAAGACTCCCTGGAAAAGACCCTGATGTTGGGAAAGATGGAGGGCACAAGGAGAAGGGGAGGACAGAGGATGAGATGGTTGGACAGTGTTCTCGAAGCTACCAGCTTGAGTTTGACCAAACAGCGGGAGGCCATGGAAGATAGGAGTGCCTGGCGTGCTCTGGTCCATGGAGTCACGAAGAGTCGGACACGACTAAACGACTAAACAACAACAATGTACCCTCAGGGGAAAACCAGGGTAATGCTTAAAAGTGGCCCCAAGGTGCCATATTTACTCACAGGAGGGGATAGAGGAGAAATTCATTTCAGTTCTCTCCTTTTTGCCCATAATTTTTTACTGCTTTTCAAAACTTTTAACAAATTAACATCAAATTAATTCAAATTTAATGCAATTTTAAAAGTTGACTTTCTACCCCACTACAACTGTGTTTCTTTTTGCTCCCTTACTTGTTGCTGAAGCCAGTCCTGTTTAGGGAAGTTTTTAATGTTTGATTTTTTATCGTGTTTTTAATATCCTGTTGTAAGCTGCCCAGAGTGGCTGGGGAGGCCTGGCCAGTTGGGCGGGGTATAAGTAATAAATTATTATTATTATCATCATCATCACTCATTGCAACATACATTTCCTAATTCCAATTCAATGCTTAAAATATTGTATCATTTTGTCATTATTATTTTTCTTTCTTCCCCTTCTGCCTTTCCCATGGGCTGTACTCATTTCAATTCCTGCTAGACTTTTATTTAACTATAGTTAAATAGTTCATTTCAGTTCTCATTCAAAAGCAAGCCTACCTGTTTTGCACTTTCCGAGAGAAATATGAGAACCGAAACACAGACGTTCTTTGAAATTCGCACTTCTCGCAATTTTGCAACGAGGTTCTCTAAATGCATATGTTATGGGGAAGAGCCCATAAAAATAAATTTAGCAGTGAAAATGGCATTCAAGAATGCATTGTGATCACACACACACACACACACACACACAAACAAACACAAACACAAACACAATACTCTGTCCTCCAACCAGGCAGGAAGAGGCATAATCAGAATTCAAGGATACATATCGCAGCCAGCCAAAGCACTCGAGGGAGGTGCAAAGTTGGGGGTTTGGCCTGGGAAGACTCCTATGGGGCCAAACAGAGCTGCTTGGAAGGCCCTATTCAGGTCCTGGACCTGTGGTTCATCAGCCCTGAACTAACAGTGGAACCATTCCTGATGGTTCATTATTAATAAAAATAATAATAATAATTTATTATTTATACCCCACCCATCTGACTAGGTTTCCCCAGCCACTCTGGGCAGCTTCCAACAAAATATTAAAATACAATAGTCTATTAAACATTAAAAGCTTCCCTAAACAGGACTGCCTTCAGATGTCTTCTGAAAGTCTGGTAGTTGTTTTTCTCTTTGACATCTGGTGGGAGGGTGTTCCACAGGGCGGGAGCCACTACCGAGAAGGCCCTCTGCTTGGTTCCCTGTAACTTGGCTTCTCACAGGGAGGGAACCACCAGAGAGCCCTCAATACTGGACCTCAGTGTCCTGGCAGAACGATGGGCATGGAGATGCTCCTTCAAGTATATAGGACCGAGGCCATTTGGGGCTTTAAAGGTCAGCACTAACACTTTAAATTGTGCTCGGAAACGTACTGGGAGCCAACGTAGGTCTTTCAAGACTGGTGTTATCAGCGACCACTCCCAGTCACCAGTCTAGCTGCTGCATTCTGGATTAGTTGTATTTTCTGGGTCACCTTCAAAGGTAGCCCCACGTGGAGCATGTTGCAGTAGTCCAAGCAAGAGATAACTAGAGCATGCACCACTCTGGCGAGACAGTCTGCGGGCAGGTAGGGTCTCAGCATGCGTACCAGATGGAGTTCAAAATGACTCCCAGGCTGTGCACCTGGTCCTTCAGGGGCAAAGTTACCCCATTCAGGACCAGGGAGTTTTACGTGGGCTGCCATATATCCATGGTGGCCCCAGTGATGTGCTGGGGGAATGTTTAATGGCAGCAGTTTCCCCAGCCTTCGCCTTCCTGCCACAGGCATGAGCAACTGCATCCTACACATTCCTCAATGGCCAAATCCTAAAATATATCTAGTGATTCAATGTGACAGCTGCTACTGGCAGTGAGTCTTGGATTGGCGAGTCAGCCTACCGGGGGGGGGGTGATCGTTGTAGGGGAGAGGGAGAGACAGCAGAGAAAGAGAGAGACATATATTTACACCTTCGGGTCTACAATGAAGCCCTGTAAACAGCTCGGCCTGCATGAGTCAATGAATGCCACAGCATGAACCCCTGTGCATCTTCTCACAAACGGCGCATACATCATTCTCTCCAACCAAGTGGAATTAATGCTCGCAAATTGCTTCCATGTGTACACTGCGGTGCTGGTGTCATCTGCCGTGCTCTGCCTGAGAAACGAATGCTTCTCGCAAGTGGCGTTGCTTTGCTCTTGGGGGGGGGGGGGAGACAAGACACGGCTGCTACAGCAGTGCATCTGGGTCTGTTCGGTGGCAAGGAAACATGGGATGCTTTCTGCAGCTCCTCCTCAGTATGCCTAGACCAGGGGTCAGCAGCCTTTTCAGCTGTGGGCCGGTCCACCGTCCCTCAGACCTTGTGGGGGGCCAGACTATATTTGGGGGGGGGGAATAATGAATGAATTCCTATGCCCCACAAATAACCCAGAGATGCATTTTAAAGAATAGCACACATTCTACTCATGTAAAAACACCAGGCAGGCCCCACAAATAATCCAGAGGTGCATTTTAAATAAAAGCACACATTCTGCTCATATAAAAACACCAGGCAGGCCCCACAAATAACCCAGAGATGCATTTTAAATAAAAGCACACATTCTACTCATATAAAAACACCAGGCAGGCCCCACAAATAATCCAGAGATGCATTTTAAATAAAAGAACACATTCTACTCATGTAAAAACCCCAAGCAGGCCCCACAAATAACCCAGAGATGCGTTTTAAATAAAAGCACACATTCTACTCATGCAAAAACATGCTGATTCCCGGACTGTCCATGTGCTGGATTGAGAAGGCGATTGGGCCGCATCCGGCCCCCGGGCCTTAGGTTGCCTACCCCTGGTCTAGACAAATGTCAGCCCCATTTAGGTCAATGGGACTTGCGCTTAGGGGAAAGTGTATTGGATCACAGCCTTGCTAAGTAACTGACTGCACACAGGGCAAGGATTTGTGGGAAAGGATAAGCCATAGGAACCCCTTTACAATGGAAGTGTGGGCTATTATCTTGTCAGGATCCGAGGGTACAGCAGCTGACAGAGCCACACTCAGAGTGCAAAACTCAATTGCATTACACCAAATGCACTCGACTTGATGGGTTTTCCCCACAGGGATATTATTTGTACCTAGCATATTTTTGTTATGTGCAGAAGCGCTGTGTATACAGAAACACAAGTGAGTGCCCTGGTTCCATTCTTGGATGTGGCCTCTGATTAATGTGTCTCCACTCCTGGATTCCAGTTTAACTAAGGGTTTGTGCAGACTTCAGCTTGTCCCACTGCTTCCTCCCAGTGAAAACCCACTTCTTACTCCTGAATTGGAGCAAACGTCAGTCGGGCTTTCTGAGGACTGACGTCTGCACTGATTCAGCTCTAATGCCAGGAATCCAGTCCCCGGCTTGACCACACAGTAAGCGTAGCTAATTAAAAAGGATGATTTATTGTCAAAACAACAGACAGCTCTGGACAGCTTTAACACAGCCTCCCATCACCATCAATCACGATGACCCTTCTGAAGACTCCTTCCAGTTACAGAAGATATTGAGCTTTCTCACTTTGCACCTCTTGCTTTGTTTCTGGTCTAACAGCCCTCCCATTAGCCTACTCTTAGGAAGGATTGGCTCAGCTCCAATCTTTTCCCGTTCTGACAAACTGCTTCCTTCTCTGTTTGCACCAGTTTGAACTTCTCAAGAGCATTGGCTGGGTTCCTGCCCCCTCTCAGCCATTTCCTTATCAACCGGCATTCCAATGGGTGGGGGGAGTTGGCACTAGCCAATGCTCATCCTGCCTGGCAGTTAACCCTCTCTGTTCCTGGCCGCTTTCTTCAGCTGGTTGCAAACCTTCACTGGGAGCTGGCTGCAAACCGTCACTGGGGGGTGGCTCATTCATGACATCTAAAGAGTGGGTTTTCCCAGGGAAAAGTGGAGAACTGCTCAGACCTGTGCCTGGAAAGCATGGGACAAGCAGAAAACTGTTTCTAGGCACAGGACAAACAGAAGTGTGGACGAGCCCTTGAGAATTTCTGGCATGAATTCTGGGAATTGTTCTGCCCTGCCATTACAGTTTAAGGCTTAGGGGAAGTCAAGGCCCTAACTGGTGAGGCAAAATCCCAACAGGCCATTGGACAAAGCATTGCGAAAGGTGCTAGCTGGAGCCTTCTCACCCACCTGGTGGTGTAGTAGAGTGGGGTTGCACTAAGCCTCTTGCGCTTGCCAATCAGAAGGTCGGCAGTTCAAATCCCCGACGAGTTGAGTTCCTGTTGCTCTGTCCCAGCTCCTGCCAACCTCGCAGTTCGAAAGCACACCAGTAGTAGATAAATAGGTACCACTCTGGCGGGAAGGTAAACGGTGTTTCTGTGTGCTCTGGTTTCTGTCACGGTGTCCCGCTGCGCCAGAAGTGGTTTAGTCATGCTGGCCACATGATCCAGAAAGCTGTCTGTGGACAAACGCCAGCTCTCTTGGCCTGAAAAGCGAGATGAGCTCCGCACCTCACAGTCACCTTTGACTGGATTTAACCGTCCAGGGGTCCTTTACCCTTTTACTATTTCTGCAGCAGGGCCCCAGTCCCCAGCATCCTGGAGCCATCCAATCAGAAATTTGGATAAGGAAAGTATTGGCTGCACCCGAGTAGAAACAGTTGCTTTCACCATTGGTCAGCTGGACTTCTGATCCTGTTCCTTCAGCCTCTCTGGTCCTCCTCTTTGATCTACTCATATTTCATTAAAGAACAACAAGGGAAGTCACCTTCCCCCATCCCTTTTGGGCTGTCAATGACATGATATTTGACAGTGTTCCATGAATTATGGATATCTGTGGGAAACTGATGTCTTCCTTGAGTCCTTTATCTTTCCATGACTGTCCTCCCCTCACCTCGGGATTCTAACCACCAGCTGGTCCAACTGCGATTTATCAAAGCGATCACTTTCCATCTTTTACAGTGCAGCCATCCCTTCATTTTTCATTTATCAACTTGGGGACTATTTTCCTTTTAAATTCCAAAGCCCAGAGTGCATTCAAGTACCCATTGCCCTTTCCACGAGAAATATCCTGCTGACACCGGCTGCACCAAGAAAGCACTAACTGGGCCTTATGATTGGACAAATTCCCATCCAGACATTTATCCTTCCTAATCAAATATCAGGGGACACGGGTGGCACTGTGGGTTAAACCACAGAGACTAGGACATGCCGATCAGAAGGTCAGCAGTTCGAATCCCCGCAACGGGGTGAGCTCCTGTTGCTCGGTCCCAGCTCCTGCCAACCTAGCAGTTCAAAAGCATGTCAAAGTGCAAGTAGATAAATAGGTACCGCTCCGGCAGGAAGGTAAACGGCGTTTCCGTGCGCTGCTCTGGTTCGCCAGAAGCGGCTTAGTCATGCTGGCCACAAGACATGGAAGCTGTATGCCGGCTCCCTCGGCCAATAAAACGAGATGAGCGCCGCAACCCCAGAGTCGGCCATGACTGGACCTAATGGTCAGGGGTCCCTTTACCTTTACCTTTAATCAAATATCACAATTTCAAGCACTACAATGTCCAATAGCTTCATAGGCCAAATGGAGAGGTCTGGAATTTGGCTTATGGGCCAGAGATTCCCCACTCTTGTTTTGGGGAACAACGTTCCCCTTCTCCATTGTTTGAGGAACTATATTTATTATTATTAAATTTATATATCGCCCTATGCCCGCATATCAAAGAACATCAAAGTGCAAGTAGATAAATAGGTACCGCTCCGGCGGGAAGGTAAACGGCATTTCCGTGCGCTGCTCTGGTTCGCCTGAAGTGGCTTAGTCATGCTGGCCACATGACCCGGAAGCTGTACGCCGGCTCTCTCGGCCAGTAAAGCGAGATGAGCGCCACAACCCCAAAGTCGGCCACGACTGGACTTAATGGTCAGGGGTCCCTTTACCTTTTACTATGCCTGCAGGTCTCAGGGCAAGTTAAAATCACAATATAAAAGCACAAAAGACACAATTAAAACAAAAGCAAACTGAGAACCCGCTCCCAACACATTTTAAAAGGGCATTGGATATTAAACAGCCAAAGAAGAAGAAGAAGAAGAGTTTGAATTTGATATCCCACCTTTCACTCCCTTTAAGGAGTCTCAAAGCAGCTAACATTCTCCTTACCCTTCCTCCCCCACAACAAACACTCTGTGAGGTGAGTGGGGCTGAGAGACTTCAGAGAAGTTTGACTAGCCCAAGGTCACCCAGCAGCTGCATGTGGAGGAGCGGAGACGCGAACCCGGTTCCCCAGATTACGAGACTACCACTCTTAACCATTACACCACACTGGCTCTCAAGGACTGGTTAAAGAGGAATGTTTTTGCCAGGAGCCTAAAACTGTATAATGAAGGCGCCTGGCAAACCTCCCTGGGGAGAGCATTCAACAAACAGGGAGCCACTGCAGAGAAGGCCCCGTTCTCGTGTTGCTACCCTCCAGACCTCTTGTGAAGGAGGCACATGAAGAAGGGCCTCAGAAGATGAACACAGAGTCCAAGTAAGTCCATCTGAAACGAGGCAGTCCTCGTAGTCTTTATAGGTCAAAACCAGAACTTTGAATTGTTTCATTTTTGTGCCCCACCTTTCATTCCAAATGAAAACTCGAGGATGACTCTAGTATCTAAGCAAGGCACTGGCAGCAATGCCCATGCCTGTTGATCTGTGCTCTAACTCTTAGAAGCCCAGCCTGAGTGAGGCTGCAGGATGGCACTTGCTCCCCCGCAACACCGCAAACTGATCAAAGCCTCCATCGCGGAGAGGGCCCCCAAGCTAGAATCATTAGCGCCATCCTTTTCCCTCCTTCCATTCTTCTGACAGCCTACTTTAAATTTGAAGTTTAATTATTAATCCCTCCTAGGACAATTTCACATTGTGCAGAAGGTATTCTGCAGGGAAGGGGGGCAAAAACCAAATGAAGTAGTTTATGATTTAGAAGATTATATCTGATAAGTAAGGTAACCTGCAGCTACGCTGGAGAATAAGGAGACCTGCCATTTGTTTAGCGAAGGTATTAAAAAATCTTCCACTCAGGTTGATTGCCTTTTCATGATGAGGCAATCAGAGAACATGTTTAATTTAAGAAGGGCATTGATGAAGAAGCCTAACTTTTCCTTTAATTATAATTATAAAGGGATATAATTCCTGTATTATAATACATCTCCGCTTTTGTTGAAAACACTGGGGTGAAGGAAGGTATCTTGAAGGCTCACTCCGTATTTTTTAAAACTACCTGCTCTTAAATGTAGTTCTAGATGCCATTTATTTTATGCTACTCTATTAAGTGGCTGATAACTTTCATTTTTCCCTGGGCCGCCACACCAAAAGTATTAAAAGAATTTTAAAACGCCCCAAAATGAAAAACAACGCAATGTTATAAACCAGGGCTAAAGCAATCATGGGAAAAGAGAGAAAATGCATAAATCTCTCGCGATATATCTTATCATATCAAGCAACACATAATGCAAGCCTTAAAAATTCCAGGGTGTAAATCGGCCATGTTGAAATACAGCACAAAGATTAAAAGCATCACATTCTTAAAAGCCTCTGTGAGAACGGCAAAGGTTTTGCAACACAATTCAAAGTGTTGGTGCTGACCTTTAAAGCCCTAAATGGCCTCAGCCCTGTATACCTGAAGGAGTGTCTCCATACTCATTTCAGCCCGGACACTGAGGTCCAGCTCTGAGGGCCTTCTGGCAGTTTCCTCCCTGTGAGAAGTGAGGTTACAGGGAACCAGGCAGAGGGCCTTTTTGGTGGTGGCACCCAAATGGTGGGACTTGCCTTCTAAGAATGCTTGCCTAGAGTCCAATTTGCTGCTGTTTCAACCCCAGATTGAGGTTGAATCCTGACAAGACAGAAGTACTGTTTTTGGAGGACAGGGAGCAGGCAGGTGTGGAGGACTCCCTGGTCCTGAATGGTGTAACTGTGCCCCTGAAGGACCAGGTGCACAGCTTGGGAGTCATTTTGGACTCACAGCTGTCCATGGAGGTGCAGGTCAATTCTGTGTCCAGGGCAGCTGTCTACCAGCTCCATCTGGTACGGCTGAGACCCTCCCTGCCTGTAGACTGTCTGGGCAGAGTGGTGCACACTTTGGTCATCTCCCGCTTGGACTACTGCAATGCGCTCTATGTGGGACTGCCTTTGAAGGTGACCCGGAAACTACAACTAATCCAGAATGCGGCAGCTAGACTGGTGACTGGGAGTGGTCACCGAGACCATGCGCTCTAACTCGGTTAGACACCAGTCCTGAAAGACCTACACAATTCAAAGTGTTGGTGCTGACCTTTAAAGCCTAAAGCAGCCTCAGTCCAGTATACCTGAAGGAGTGTCTCCACACCCATCGTTCACTGAGGTCCAGCTCCGAGGGCCTTCTGACAGTTCCCTCCCTGTGAGAAGTGAAGTTACAGGGAACCAGGCAGAGGGTCTTCTTGGTGGTGGTGCCCGCCCAGTGGAACGCCCTCCCTTCAGAAACTAATTCAAGATGCTGGAAATGCACCCAAGGAAAGGAGTACTTAAGGGTGCAGATGTGAGCCCTGCAGAGGTGGGTGTGTATTTTAGGGCTGAGTGAAAAATGAGCTCCTAGAATTTCCTGTTTCTGGGTGGTAAAATTGGGGGCAGGGGGAGCATACTACTGTTTTTTTTTTTCCTTGTGGGGAGGTGGTAATTCTCCTGCCATTTGGATGGAGACAAACCCAAAAAAAATCAGAAAATTAACCAGAACACTCCCTGGGAGCATGGGATTTATGAAGGCCAAATAACCAAGGAGCATCTTTAAAAATTGGGTGGAGGGAAGAACAAGGTTTCAGAATATCTCCCCTCTTCCCCTCTTACCTTACCTTCTTGTGGCAGCAGAAGACCATTCTCTGGGCCTTCAACCAAGCCAAAGATAGTTGCCTGAAGGAGACAGATGTTACTGATGCCAGCTGATCCAAAAAAGAGAGTTCTCTGAGGGAGACTGAAGTCTGCAATGTCAACTTATCTGAAGGAGATAACTGAATGAGCTTTTAACTGATCTCAGGGTCCTTTCAAACAACTCACCTGGTTTCCTGGGAAACAAAACATTCCGCAGCCCATTGTGAAGTCAGATCTTGGCCAAGACCTCGCCCAATGGGCTGTGGGCTCTCTCTCTCTCCATCTCAGGCCCATGTCAACACCTTGTATCTTCATCCAGCTTCCAAGCACCTGGCCTGCCCCTTAATTTATCCCTCACCAGGAGGGCCAGGGCATCTGGATCTGGGCTTCCCTTATAGTTTTCCCCAAACTTGGGACAATCAATCAATCAATTAAATTTCAGATGAGTCTCTGAGACCCTTCACATGAACTGAAAACAACAGCCCCAAGGAACTGTCCAGGTCCCTCAACTTCCCATTGCATGTGACAGCACCCTTGCTGTGACAAAGTTATTTAAATATGAGATAATTTAAATAAAACACATAATATTATCACTCAAAACTGATGAAAATAGGGACGCCCCATTCCATAATGATAATTTTACTATTTATACTCCACACATCTTACTGGGTTGCCCCAGCCACTCTAGGCAGCTTCCAACATATATAAAAACATAATGCAATATTAAACATTAAAAGAAAACTTTCCTATACAGGATTACCTTCACACGGCTCGGGGGTGGGATTACTCCAGTGCTTTTTTTCTTAAAAAATGTTTAGGGGTACTCTCATTTTAACTCAAGAAAACCGCCATTTTATAGTTCAAATCCGGAAAAATAAATACAGTAAATGGACAAAAGTACAAAGATTCACAAAATGTTTAGGGACATCCTAAGGAAAAGTGGGACATTCTGGGATCAAATCAGAAACCGGGATGGTTTCTCTAAAGCAGGGTTGTCCCTGGAAAATAGGGAAACTTGGAGGGTCTGTGTTATTATATTTTGATGGAAGCTGCCCAGAATGACTGGGGCAATGCAATCAGATGAGTGGAGGACAAATAATAAAATTGTTGTTGTTGCTGCTGCTGCTGCTGCTGCTGCTGAAAACACATTGAAGGAAGCACCAGGGAAGTCTTTTTGAGGTACTCCATAAGCAAGGGGCCACTGCTGAGAAGGCTGTGTTCCCTTGTAGCCACTTACCATAACTTAGAGAAGAGCCTCCATTGATGATCTCATGGCATGGGTGTTTTATTCTTCGAACAGTCACCAGGCCGTGGTTCTCCAATTGTTGGAATTCCTTCAGTCCCAGCCAGAATGGCCAGTTATTGAGGATTATGGGAACTGAGTCCAGCAACTTCTCAGACCCCTTGCAAGAGGAAGGGAGAATTGGCACTAATCTGCAGCAACTGACCTTCAGGCCTGGACATCTGGGCAAGGGTGATAAATTCCCAGATTGGCATACAGTGGTAGCTCGGGTTAAGTACTTAATTCGTTCTGGAGGTCCGTTCTTAACCTGAAACTGTTCTTAACCTGAAGCACCACTTTAGCTAATGGGGCCTCCTGCTGCCGCCGCGCCGCCAGAGCCCGACTTCTGTTCTCATCCTGAAGCAAAGTTCTTAACCTGAAGCACTATTTCTGGGTTAGCGGAGTCTGTAACCTGAAGCGTCTGTAACCTGAAGCATATGTAACCCGAGATACCACTGTAGTTGTTTGGGGGGACCTCCAACAGTGGTAGGAGAGTGGCAGCTGTTTGTCACAACTGCAGAGCAGGTAAACCATAGGTAGGCAAACTAAGGCCCAGGGGCCGGATCCGGCCCAATCACCTTCTAAATCCGGCCCACAGACTGTCTAGGAATCAGCATGTTTTTACATGCGTAGAATGTGTGCTTTTATTTCAAATGCATCTCTGGGTTGTTCGTGGGGCACAGGAATTCGTTCTTCTTCTTTTCAAAATATAGTCCGGCCCCCCACATGGTCTGAGGAACATTGGACTGGCCCCCTGCTGAAAACATTTGCTGACCCCTGAGGTAAACCTTCCCCATCTCTCCCTGCTCCCTCAGGGGAAAAGCGGGATAAATTTGAAGATTATTAATACATCTCATGGAAACAGATAGCAAGCATTTCGCAACCCTGGTACTGGACCCCTGCACAGATATCTTTTCCTTTCTGCATTTCATTCAATTATCTCCGAGGAAACTGTTCGGTGGTAGGCAGAGAGGGAGGCAATTATTCGACACATCTTCATCAGTTCACTGGCATTTTGCTTTATGGGTATTTGAATACATGGGACACCAAGTTCAGCTTGGATTGCTCAAATTAAAAAGGCCTTTTTCAGTTAAGGAGAGAGATTGCGTGACATTGTCCCACTCAAGATCCATACAAGCCATTATTTTCCTTCCCTCTGCCTGCCATTAGACACGCTATTTAAACGACGGCATCAAGGAGCCGGTCTCTGTTCCCCGCCATAAATGTATCCAGCTCAGTCTAGTTTCCCTTCAATCAAGACACAGATAGTTCGGTTTGAAATTTGCTCTGGGCTTCTGTTTAAACACCACATCTCACAAAATGTGTCACTCTTGACTTCTTGGGAGATCTCTTTGGCCTCGGGACTGACAGCTTCATCTTTGAAATAGAATAATGCAGTCATGTTACATTTCTTACCATTGTCTGTATATGTCATCCATCGTCTTCCTGAGAAATTCAAAATGCATCCCCACCAGCGATTTTGGAGCGGTGGCCTAAGTCATTTAACCCTTGATCACCTTTGACCTCTGTTGCCAACTCTTTTTGTTTTAACTATTTCAAGCTTTTTTAAAAAAAAATAGCCACAGCTGACAATGAGCCTTCAGCCCCAGTAATACAGTGGTACCTTGGTTCTCAAACGCCTCGGTTCTCAAACGCTTTGGTCCTCAAACTCCGAAAACCCGGAAGTAAGTGTTCTGGTTTTCGACCATTTTTTGGAAGCCTAACATGTGCTGCGGCTGTCGGCTATTGTTTCCAGGGCACCTGCACCAATCAGAAGCTGTGCCTTGGTTTTTGAACATTTCGGAAGTCAAACGGACTTCCGGAACGGATTAAGTTTGGCGCTTTTGTTTTTGCTATTTTGCATTTTTGTTTTTGAGGCTTTTTCAGTTAATTTGTTTTTGTGACTGTGTGGAACCCAGTTCAGCTACTGATTGGTTGATTGTGTGACTTCGGAAATGGATAAAAGCCCCCATCCAAACAAGGACTATCATCAGCGCAGGTAAGAAAAAAATAATAATTTTAATTTTTATCATCCACAAAACTGTCTAATTTATTTTATAGTACAGTACATTGATTATTGCTTTCATTTTATGGATCAATGGTCTCATTAAGATATATAATAATAATAATAATAATAATAATAATAATAATAATAATAATAATAATTTATTATTTGTATCCCGCCCATCTGGCTGGGTTTCCCCAGCCACTCTGGGCGGCTTCCATAGAAACCAAAAATACACTAAAATATCACACATTAAAAACTTCCCTGAACAGGGCTGCCTTAAGATGTCTTCTGAATGTCAGGTAGTTGTTTATCGCTTTGACATCTGATGGGAGGGCGTTCCACAGGGCGGGCGCCACTACCGAGAAGGCCCTCTGCCAGGTTCCCTGTAGCTTTGCTTCTCGCAATGAGGGAACCGCCAGAAGGCCATCGGAGCTGGACCTCAGCGTCCGGGCAGAACGATGGGGGTGGAGACGCTCCTTCAGGTATACTGGGCTGAGGCCATTTAGGGCTTTAAAGGTCAACACCAGCACTTTGAATTGTGCCCGGAAACGTACTGGGAGCCAATGTAGGTCTTTCAAGACCGGTGTTATGTGGTCTCGGCGGCCACCCCCAGTCACCAGTCTAGCTGCCGCATTCTGGATTAGTTGTAGTTTCAGTGTCACCTTCAAAGGTAGCCCCATGTAGAGCACATTGCAGTAGTCCAAGCGGGAGATAACCAGAGCATGCACCACTCTGGCGAGACAGTCCGCGGGCAGGTAGGGTCTCAGCCTGCGTACCAGGTGGAGTTGGTAGACAGCTGCCCTGGACACAGAATTGACCTGCGCCTCCATGGACAGCTGTGAGTCCAAAATGACTTCCAGGCTGCGCACCTGGTCCTTCAGGGGCACAGTTACCCTATTCAGGACCAGGGAGTCCTCCACACCAGCCTGCCCCCTGTCCCCCAAAAACAGTACTTCTGTCTTGTCAGGATTCAACCTCAATCCATTAGCCGCCATCCATCCTCCAACCATCTCCAGGCACTCACACAGGACCTTCACTGCCTTCACTGGTTCTGATTTGAAAGAGAGGTAGAGCTGGGTATCATCTGCATATTGATGGACACCCAGTCCAGACCCCCTGATGATCTCTCCCAGCAGCTTCATATAGATGTTAAAAAGCATGGGGGAGAGGACAGAACCCTGAGGCACCCCACAAGTGAGGGCCCAGGGATCTGAACACTTGGTTTGAGAACCAAGGTACCACTGTAGAGGCTGATTTTCCTCACTGAACAGAATTTCAGTGTTCTTGTTATTCTTCAGCAAGTGCCTTTGAAAGCTTTATTATCTGATAAGACCCACACAGAGCCTATTTAGCACCTCTGCAATCCCTAAGATCCAAATATACCTCTCAAACTCAAAGAAGAGTCCTTCAACTTTAAGTCCCCAGATATCCCCTTTGGACTCCTTTCAACTCCACAATTCTATTGTTCTCTGTCGTTGGACTACAACTCCCATCCTCCCTGACCTTTGGCTAAGCTTGCTGAGGATGATGGGAGTTGTAGTCCAGCAACATCTGGCCCCATAAACTCCTCCCAAACTTCAAAGTCACATGGGCCAATTAGTCCCACCCACAATCACATGGGATTCCAGATGGCACAGGGGTCTTTACACATACAGCTGGGCATGGGAAGGCTCCATCTCTGCAAATATTTCTCCTGCAGGCGTGGGTGCCTTGGAGCAAGAGACCACTAGCCTGCAGAACCTCCCCAGTGCTCTTTGCAGCACACTGGTAGGATGCCCAGGGACTACACTTGTTGTTGTTGTTGTTTAGTCGTTTAGTCGTGTCCGACTCTTCGTGACCCCATGGACCAGAGCACGCCAGGCACTCCTGTCTTCCACTGCCTCCCCCAGTTTGGTGAAAAGTACAGTGGTACGTCAGGTTAAAAACTTAATTCATCCTGGAGGTCCGTTCTTAACCTGAAACTGTTCTTAACCTGAAGCACCACTTTAGCTAATGGGGCCTCCTGCTGCTGCCACATCGCCGGAACATGATTTCTGTTCTCATCCTGAAGCAAAGTTCTTAACCCGAGGTACTATTTCTGGGTTAGCGGAATCTGTAACCTGAAGCGTCTGTAACCTGAGGTACCACTGTACCTGTAAGCCGCCATGAGTCCCTGTCAGGGGAAAAGGCAGGGTATAAATAGATAGATAAATAAGAGTAAGAGCAAGGGGCGCGGGTGGCGCTGTAGTGCAAACCACTGAGCCTTGGGCTTGCCGACTGGAAGGTTGGCGGTTTGAATCCCCACGACGGGGTGAGCTCCCGTTTCTCGGTCCCTGCTCCTGCCAACCTAGCAGTTCGAAAGCATGTCAAAGTGCAAGTAGATAAATAGGTACCACTCTGGCGGGAAGGTAAACAGCGTTTCCGTGCGCTGCTCTGGTTTCGCCAGAAGCAGCTTAGTCATGCTGGCCACATGACCCAGGAAAACGTCTGCTACCTTGGCCAGTAAAGCGAGATGAACACCGCAACCCCAGAGTCGTTCACGACTGGACTTAACTGTCAGGGGTCCTTTACCTTTAAGAATACAGTGGTACCTCGGGTTACAGACGCTTCAGGTTACAGACGCATCAGGAGGCCCCATTAGCTAAAGTGGTGCTTCAAGTTAAGAACAGTTTCAGGTTAAGAACGGACCTCCAGAACGAATTAAGTACTTAACCCGAGGTACCACTGTAATAGCCACTGTAATAGTAAAACTTCTGAACAGGACTATCTATATAGACCAGAGATCTACCTTCCTACTATGAGGCAGCATTGTACAGTGGTACCTCGGGTTACAGACGCTTCAGGTTACAGACGCTTCAGACTCCGCTAACCCAGAAATAGTACCTCGGGTTAAGAAGTTTGCTTCAGGATGAGAACAGAAATTGTGCTCCGGCGGCGCGGCAGCAGCGGGAGGCCCCATTAGCTAAAGTGGTGCTTCAGGTTAAGAACAGTTTCAGGTTAAGAACAGACCTCTGGAATGAATTAAGTTCTTAAGCCAAGGTACCACTGTATTTCTGAGCATGACCTAACCAGAAGGAGAGCAGTTTGTTCAGCATGGCAGGGCATTATGCAGATCACGGCAAGGTGAACCACTGCTGGTTCCTTGACCAGAATCCCAGAGGCAAGGAAGGAAGGAACTGATAAAGCAAAATTATTTTGTGGTTTCAATGCCATCTTACAGTGGAATGTCACAAACACAGACTTTAGCTATTTACTTATTGCAGGATGTCCTCCCCCCTCAAACACACACACACACTCCCATTTGATTAATTCCCTTCTGTTACCCCACTGGCTTTGCTTTTCTTTTTCTTCCCTGAAATACACTCAGAGTCGAGAGTGGATTTCATGCTCTTTATTGAGCTCATAGTGGTGAGGAGGAATGGAAGTCCCCTCAAAGTATCTGCTTTATATACATTATTTACACAATGGGCTGCACGTGATTGGCTAATTCCAGTGTGGTGTAGTGGTTAAAAGCGGTATTCTCGTAATCTGGTGAACTGGGTTTGCTTCCCTGCTCCTCCACATGCAACTGCTGGGTGACCTTGGGCTAGTCACACTTCTTTGAAGTCTCTCAGCCCCACTCACCTCACAGAGTGTTTGTTGTGGAGGAGGAAGGGAAAGGAGAATGTTAGCCGCTTTGAGACTCCTTCGGGTAGTGATAAAGCGGGATATCAAGTCCAAACTTCTCCTCCTCCTCCTCCTCCTCCCCCTCCTCCTCCTCTTCTTCTTCTTCTTCTTCTTCTTCTTCTTCTTCTTCTTCTTCTTCTTCTCCTGTAGGCCAATCATGTTGTGGATTCACTTCCATCTGGAGCTGGATTGGGTGGCTCCTGCAGACCAATCCTACTGCTGCATTGTTCTAGGACCAATCAGACTGCTGCATTCTGAATCCTATTGTTCTAGGACCAATCAGACTGCTGCATTTTGGATCCTATTCACTCAGTACATAACATTCCCCAAAGGTTTCTTTTCCTTGTCTTCTTTAGCAGCAAACAAGCAAGCGAAGCAGCCATGTTCTCCCCCCAGTCTCCGCAACTGCCCCATCAAAGACAAAACCCAGCCACCGCAACGCCGCCAGCAGATCATGTGAATCAGATAAGCACCTTTTGTTTCTCATTTAAACTTTGGCTGTCGCAAAGTGGCCTCCTTCCTGCAGAACTGCCCGCAATGAGGGGCTTGACACAGAAGGGTCATTTAATACACTGCGATTTCAAAAGAACAATTGTCAAAGCGATTCACCGGCGACTCGCTGCCCATTATTAACTCGCACAGAGTGCGGCAGCCAGCAAATTGCTACGGTTGAATGTAGGGATGACACACAGATGGGCCGGGCGGCGGGTTTCGGTTTCTGAAATCAAGCCAGGGGATAAAACCTTTCCTGTTTGATTCCGACAGATTTTGCCATCATTACCAAAGACACTGGGGGTGGGGGAGAGGAGACAAACTCTTTGTGTTGTCTTTTTATTTAACACACACCGTGTCCTAGCCTTTGTTGCCTCTTTCACAACAGGACACGATAGCATTGTAGTCTTCATGTGCTGCCAGAGCAGAGAGTGTTGCTGTTTCTCTGCCCACGTCCTGGTACCCAGGAGCGTTTTGTGGGCTATTAATATGTATACCAGACCCTCGCTCATGGTGACGCAACTGCTTCTGTTCAGAAGTGCGCATCCTACCAATGAGGCCTGCTTCCCCCTTGGCTTGAGCCCGGAAGCCCTGTCAAACACCCTCTCATTTCCTGTGGCTCGTCATAGTTTAGAATACCTCTTTCAAGTCATCATCCGCCAACCGCAAGGATGTCTTCCATCCTTTCCTCTCTCCATCCCCTCCAAATCTTCCGAAGTCAGGAGGACACGTCGACTCTAATGAGCCCCTAACTAGGCTGGCACAGTCATTTTCGAAAGACGCAAGCATAATCGGATTTCCTCAAAGCAAATCGCAGCCCTCTCCTGCTATGGCTAATGGCTGCTCTTGACAAACATTTGTTTTGTAGTTACTTTGTGGATTGTTCTCCGGCATTTTCCGCCAGCAGGCAGTCATTTCGGGCATGATATATGGAATCTCTGTGTTTGTGGGGAAGAGGAGGCCTTTGTGCCGGTGGCAGCAATCTCAGAAGGAGAACGGGCATCGTTCCAACCCTCAAGCCCCTGTCTTTGTTTACGTACTAGGTGTCGTACGAACGCCGGCCAGGAATTGGAAAGCGGAGCACAGGAATACGTAATGGCTGAGCGATGCACGGCAAGGACTCGTTTTTCAGTTTGCAAATTCTTGAGCAAATAATAGCTCAGCAGCCAAAGCCATGGGCCATGCCAGAAGGCATCAATAACAGCAAAAAGCCAATGTACAACATGACAATAGCGCTTGAAGCACACAAGCGTACAGTCTGCTGGTGCCACAAAATAACCCTCGTGGAAGCAAAATACATCTGAGGTGCATATTAAGCTTGGTTTTGAGCAAAAAAGAAGAGCTCCACATGCTACAGTTGGTTTGGGAATTGCCGTATCGCTGTGTTGCTGTCATAACTTGTGGGAATCTCACAGTTTTGCTGCTGCGTGTGCTGATGTGAAGCTAAGCAGGTCTGTGTTTGGTTAGTGCCTGAATGGGTGACCTCTGGGGAACCCCTTGAATTCCATGATAAAGAAGTATGGGGTTCAAATGTAACAGAGGAAGAGGAAGAAGACGAAGAAGACGAAGAAGACGAAGAAGACGAAGAAGACGAAGAAGACGAAGAAGACGAAGAAGAAGAAGAAGAAGAAGAAGAAGAAGAAGAAGAAGAAGAAGAAAGCTACTCAAGAGAATATACAAACCAAATACAGTCGTACCTTGGTTTTCAAACAGCTTAGTTCTCAAACATTTTGGCTCCCGAAAGCCGCAAATGCAGAAGTGACTGTTCAGGTTTGTGAACTATTTTTTGAAGTCGAATGTCCAACGGCGCTTTTGCAGAAGCCGCACTTTGGTTTGCATGGACAGACGGAGTCCCCCAAACCCTGGGCGGCCCCCGTGTGGAATAACGACTCAAGACAACGTGCTATGGGATTAAAATTGGCCACAACTTTATTCTGTTTCAGATGTGGGTAGACCTTGGCTCAGGCATTGGGCGTTTATCCCTCCCAGTCCCCCACCGGGGATCTGGGGAACATCAGGGTTATCCAGAGTGTGGGGGGGGATGGGCTGGCTCTGGAGAACATATGTTCAAGCAGAGAGAGCCCGCCCCCGTTATGCCGCCACGACAACCTCTAGGCATACGGCCAAAGCCTCCCCTCAAACAGCCCCTTTAACAGGGAACCCTGGTATCGCCGCCGCAAAGAGGAAGGGGGCGTGGGTCACCACTGCATGCCCCCCCCATTCAGGGAAGATAGACTAAAGGATTTCGCCCAAGGCCTGATACCACCAAAGTTGTGACCTTTTGCTACGGGAAAGGCAAACATGCCAATGCAGGGGAATTCCTTTCCGGCCCTTCAACAGCGACCTTGACGTAGCAGCGTCCGCGTACCTGTGGAGAAAAGGTTAACCTGCAAAATAAGTCTTAACTGAGGGTGGGTTTGGTGGGAGAAGCTCTAGAGCCAACTGACGATTCCCAGGTAAGATCCTCCATTGTGTGGGCAGGTAGTCCCCCTACCTGGCCTGGTCACCTTGGCAACGCTTCCCCAGGCGGGATTGGGCAACTGAGATAGGCGGAGACCTCCAGGTATCCCACCTGGGGGAAGGCAAAGCCAAGCCTGCGCTAATGGTGCCACATAGGGTCCAGGGGCTGCGCACAACCACGCAAAGGGCGCCCCCCATTTAATGTGGGGAGCGGTCATTCCGAACATTTTGGAAGTCAAATGAATCCAGAACGGATTCCGTTCGCCTTCGGAGGTACAGCTGCATGCAATTTTGGAGAACAGGCAGAAAAGGTATCTTTTCAATGAATGGGGACAAAAAGATTTTTCTGATACGGGGTTACAAGAGGTTAAAACAAAATAGGTATGGGGGAATAGTTAAAGGTCAGATAAAGCTGATTCTAAATAAGTGCAACAAGGGTCAATGCTGGTCAGAAAGAGAGGTAGGGTAGAGACATCACTTAACAAGTGATTTTTTTAAAAAAAGACATTAGTTGACGAGTTAAAGGAAATTTTCAAACTTCCCTCCCAAGAAACCGGAAGCATTTCTTCTAGGTATGATTTGGAATGAGTTACCCAAGAAAGCCCATAGCCTATTTTTATATGCGACAACAGCAGCAGGGATATTATATGCAAGATATTGGAAATTAAGAGAAATCCCAGGGAAAGAACAATGGTTCTACAAAATAACTGAACATGCAGAGCTTGCTAGTATGACATCCGAAATAAGAAACCGAGATGACAAATTGACGAGCAGTGAGTGGAAGTACTTAGGGGAATATATACAAAAACTGGACCTTAACTATAAATTCCAGGTAGGGGGTACTTTGTGACTAACAGTTGATAATATGAAAGGTAAGAGAAAATTGGGTGAAGAATCTAATGTATATGCAGCCAAATAAGATGTATAAAGAACTGTCATGGGTGGGAAGTCAAATAGACTAACCGTATGGAAAAGAAGATGTAACTGTAACACTGGAAAAATGAAAAATAAAATAAACGATGGAGCAGTGGAATTGCTGAACTGGATAACTTGCCCTGCAAGGAACTCACCTTGTTCTGTCACAAATTGCCACCTGTCAGGAATGCTATAGCAGTAGATTCCCTGCATTAACGGAAATCAGGACCATATGACTTTCGGTACCATCTGATTCTATGATTATTGTTGCTTAACACCTTGGAGATCCTGGGCCTCAGAGAGATTAGGCTGGCCTCAACCAGAGCCGGGGCCTTTTTGGCCTTGGCCCGGGCCTGGTGGAACGCTCTGCCACAAGAGATCAGGGCCCTGCGGGATTTGACATCCTTCAGCAGTGCCTGCAAGACAGAGTTGTTCCGCCAGGCCTTTGGTCAGGGCTCAGCCTGACTCCCCTTCTCTTTTTGTATAAGAACTAAGACGAAAGAGGCCTCCCAGCATTCTCACAGGCCCATATAAGAACAGCATAAACAGTTGGGTCTGCTGAGCATTTACTATTCCCAACCTTATCCTGCGGAAAGCCATCTAATTAGATTTTAATTTGATCCTGACTTGTTTTTAGGAGGTAATTTAATTATTGTTTGATTTCATACCAGTTATATATTTGATGTTAGCCGCCCTGAGCCCAGTTTCAGCTGGGGAGGGCGGGATAAAAATAAACGTATTATTATTATTAATATTCATTTTATAACACAAATAAAAAAGACAAACAGAAAAGACAAAACAATATGAACAAATTCTTGTCATATCCTTATTTTTCTAAACATTGTTAACTGGGCTTCCCCAAGTCCCACCTATCTGATTTTCATTTTACTTCATCTTTAGCAATTTACCTATATCATAATTTCTAACCATCTTTTTTTTTTAAATCACACTTAAATAACTTCACATTTTATCACTTACAAATAATACTATTTTAACATACCCTATCTACTACGCAGGTGGCGCTGTGGGTAAAAGCCTCAGCGCCTAGGGCTTGCCGATCGAAAGGTCGGCGGTTCGAATCCCCGCGGCGGGGTGCGCTCCCGTTGCTTGGTCCCAGCGCCTGCCAACCTAGCAGTTCGAAAGCACCCCCGGGTGCAAGTAGATAAATAGGGACCGCTTACTGGCGGGAAGGTAAACGGCGTTTCCGTGTGCTGCGCTGGCTCGCCAGATGCAGCTTTGTCACGCTGGCCACGTGACCCGGAAGTGTCTCCGGACAGCGCTGGCCCCCGGCCTCTTAAGTGAGATGGGCGCACAACCCTAGAGTCTGTCAAGACTGGCCCGTACGGGCAGAGGTACCTTTACCCTTTACCTTTTATCTACTACTACTACTACTACTATTATTATTATTATTATTTACCAAACTGTGAAGGAGAACAAACAAAGAAATAGGTACAGTTAGAGGGAAATTGCCTCAGCGAACTATTGGGAGGCGTCACACCCAAATTTGGATTAAGCAGCCAAGAGTTGCCAAAGTTCTCAGCTGGTTGTCCAAAATTTAGCAAACAAACCTTACTTGCCACCACTTTGTCTCCATGTTAGCAAAAGTATCATCCGTTAAATGTGTCTGGGGAGCTGTTTTTAAAAAGTAGGAGGGAGAGTGAGGAGATTTAGCAAGGCCAGCTGTGTTTGAGGCAACCCATGTGCTGGGGGCCATTCATTAATCACATCTTTCATCAATGGGGCATCCAGCAGCTGCTTCTGCTCCCTGTATTGTTCATTTCTGGTCTGGAGGACCAATTTGTAGGATCCCAGCAAAAACATCTTGGGTTGTTGCTAGGCAACGATAGGATGCACTCCAGCAACATCTGGCCCAAGCAGCAGATAACAGATTGCAGAGGAGGCAACAGTACATTCCTTCTCTGGGTGAGGGTGAGATAAGAAAGATTGGGTGGGAACTTGGCAGCAGACACAACTTGGTCACAGAGCAGAACAGAGTGAAGGCAGGGCAGGCAAATAAATTCCTGGGCAATGTAGCATCACTTACAGAGAGATGGAAGGAGATTGTTTCAGTAAGGGATGGAGGTGAAGGAAGGGGTGTTATGTAGTGTAGTTTCACCCTGGGCCAACAGGGGGATAC
>JAXCMG010000083.1:422410-455265 GCA_034642415.1 Podarcis siculus
ATTATTATTATTATTATTATTATTATTATTATTATTATTATTATTATTATTATTTACTCTGAGGTCTCTGTGTCTTGGCAGGTGATGCAAAATCAGGCAAGATTTAATTTCTAGCAGGAGTTTCAGGCATAATGGCACCCTGGAACATTCCATGCAGAGATTAGGCTGGGAAACTCCATTAAACAAGAGCTCAGATGCTGTTTCAGCTCCAGTTAGGATGAGACCTAAGCAGAATCTGCATCTCTACCTGAGTTGCTGGCGTAAGGAGCTCTGGTTTCAGGAGGTCATGTTGTCCTTGTCTGGCTCTGAGGACTCTAGTTCAGAAGCTCCAGTGGAACCACACTCTCGACTGTTCTGTGGTCCCACTAGAGCAGCCTTTCTCCACCTGTGGGTCCCCAGGTGTTGTTGGACTACAACTCCCATCACCCCTAGCTAGCAAGGCCAGAGCTCAGGGATGATGGGAGTTGTATTCCAACATCTGGGTGTTCGAAAAACTCCCCCGGGGAAAGATGCCAACTTCCCAGGACACTGGGGCTTCTCTCTGGTGGTCACTCTCTGGCTGGAATTCTCCCTCGGTCCAGAGAGACCGGTGATAAGTGACCCCCCCACTGCTGAGAGGAGCACACTTGCTTCCTTCTGCCAATCCATCACAGAAGAAAGAGACAGTCCGTAGTCTACTCAGCTACTTTATTAAGACTGTACAAACATGACTGCTCTCCTGAGCAGCATAACACAAGAGTCTCCGACTCGACTCAAGCTTCGACTCAGAAGCGAAAGTAACTCACATTAACTCCCCGGTTACAATGAGAACTGGCTGAGACTTCCTGTCTCATGCTCAGAGACATCACATGATGTCAACAATGTAGCTGCCTGCTCACAGCTGGTGGAAACTGAAATCCCAACACTGGGGACCCACAGGTTGAGAACCGCTGCACTAGAGCTTCTTCATAGTCAGAGGAGAGCAATGTGACCTCCTCAAGCCAGGGAAGTTCTAGCATAATGGGCTCCTCTTGCACCAGTTCTTCCAGAGCAGCCAGGCTGGCTGAGGGCAGTTCCTTCTCTTACTGCAAATCCCCAGACTCACCCTCTGAAGACGGGGAACCCAACTCTGGGATCGTGACAACTTCTTTCTGACGACTTTTGGCTCTAAGGGAATCATCATGACAATTTTAGCTCAAATTCTTTGGGGAAGAATTATCTGTTGGGCCACCGACAGAGTTTTATTATTTCCGGGCTGAAGTTCCAGGTTGTTTGGCTAACCTTTGCCAGCTCCCATCCTTTCTCCACGAAGCCGACTGCAGCAGAAGTGAATCATTCAGAGCTGTCTCCTGAGACAATATCACGCTCCTTGGCGTAGCTTGTCAGCCAGGAGTGTCATACCCCCTTGCCGCTGCCAGCCAATTGGTTATTGAGTTTTCCTTCTTCTAAGAGGCCCATCAAAAAAACTAGCATGTGCATCATTGCTGGCATTTTGTCCTCCTCGCCATTATTTATATGCAAAGGGCAGCTTCAGATCACATCCCCTCCTGCACTTGGCAAGTTTGCGCTGGATCTAATTGCTTTCTTTTCCCCCACCACCAACACAATTGATTCTTCCAGGCCTTTGCTGCCCATCTCCCTGCCTAATTAAGGCACATCTTGCTTTCCACAAGGAAGGCAAGCTGTGCCGTTTCTTGCAGGTGCTTACAATATGTATTCAAAGTGAGAGAAAACAAATGCAAGTGTGAAGTTGTATTAAAGAAAGCACAGCATTAAACAAAAAAAGGGAAAGGGAAGATACATGGTTGTGGAAATGGGGTCACAGCTCAGCAGGAGAGCACATGATTTGCACGCAGAAAGGTCCCATGTTCAGTCACTGGCATCTCTGGAGCCCTGGAGAGCTAGTCCTAGTCCGTGTAGTAGACAACACTGCTTTTCATAGAATCATAGAACGGGAGAGGTGGACACATAGCTGTCAACTGTCCATTATTTGGCAGGAAACTCCCTTATCCCAGCGCTGTGTCCCGCTGCTGTCCCTTATTGATGATGTCCCTTAAATTTCCCGGGTTTCAAAGGAAGCAGCTCCTCTCCCTCCCTCCCTGCCGGCCAGGGAGGAGGGAGGCTCCAACTGTGTTGCTTGGCTGCGCTGCTCACCCAATAAGGAGTCTAAGAATGACTGGGGGGTGGAGCTTGCATGCCTTGTGCCGATCAAATCGGCCGCGTTGCCTGGGGGACTTGCCTTTGCTCAGCGCTTCCCAGCAGAGAGGGGACGGTGGTTTTCCTTGCTGCATCCCCTTTGTCGGGTTGCTGCGCTGTGGGAACCACCGCTTGAGGCTTCGCTTGGCTGCTGGCTGGGCTTTCTGCCTTTGGCTTGGAGGGGCTCAGAAGTTGAACATACCTGTGCTGGGAAAATCCTTTATTTTGGCTGCTGATCCCTTATTTTCGAGGCTGCTGGTCCCTTATTTTCAAATCTGTAAGTTGACAGCTATGGGTGGACATGACCACAAAGGTCATCCAGTCCAACCCCGTGCAATGCAGGAATCTCTCAACTGAGTCTCACAACGCAGTACATCACACTTTTCCAAACTGGTGGTTTTGGAGCTCGATGTCCAAAAGTGTTCAGAAGAAAATTAAGAGAGATCAATGACACAAGGATTTTGGAACTCAGTATAAACAACGTGAGTAGCATGTCATGACAAATCTTTCTAGAAAGCCACTTCTGCCCTAAGAAGGAGGTGGGGTTGCGGGCTTCACACGCGCGGGGCGTGGAGGCCAGCCCCGCGCAATTGGGGGGATTCCTGCATCACCCCCTGGCCGGCCAAGCAGCTGGTTCAGGGGGCGTGGCCTGCCCTATATAGGCAGGACGCGGCCGGGGATCTCCCTCTTTGCCTCCCACCAGCTGTTCCTGTTTTTCCCCACCCTCCTGCCCTATAAGGTTTTCATTCTTTGACCTTGCTATGGACCTCGGTTGGTCGCCGTTGAGGGGCCTGGTAGGAATTTTTCCACTTGGCAAATTAGCACTAGCCACTTGGTTTTTGCAAATCGTCACAACTTTCTTGGTATTGGCGGTTAGGCATTGGTATTGTTCTGTAGATGGAAGAGGGGAGGTAGCGCCATCACCTGCCCCGCGTATTGAAGGGTAGTCCGTTAAAGGATTCCAGGGGGTGCGGCCCTGTCTGAAGCCTAGGGAGGTGAAGCCTAAGGCACGCCCCCTATCGGTGACCCCGGGGGAGTTCCTAGTTGATGTGCATCAGCAGGACTCCCCCTACTGGTGGTTAACCCTTTCTGGACTTCAAGCAGATGGGCTGAAGTCGGATATAGTCAGTTAGGACCAATGCCTAAGCCAATATCGCTCATCACCTGTAACCAATAAGGTTGTAGCCTTATTAACCTTAATAATTGTGTCATGTGTCATTATTTCCACCGGGGTGGGTGGAAACTCGCCACGCAATTCTTCTTGTAGGAAAAATTTACCTGGAGGTGGGGGGATTTGGAGAAAAGAAATGTGCTTCCTTCTGATGAAACCTCCCCAGCTGCACTTCACTGTAGGATTCCAGACTCGTGGTTACAAGTGTTCTTATGTGTGATTGAATGTAATCCACAGAGTTACATTTGATTTATTTTTATTTCCAAGCAGATGTGCATGCAAATCATGAGCACCAGTCACCCCTGCTTCAAGTAAAGACGTGACCATTCATTTCTGAAACTCTGAAGGATGTGAATTCTCAAGCTCCCTGCAGGGTATTGTAGGGAAAAACAGAAAACTCAGCAGACCCTACAAATGTCCTCGTTTTCTAGGGATAGTCCAGGATTTACAGAATCCATCCCAGTTTCTGATTTGGTACCAGAATGTCTCTCTTTTCCTTTTTGTTGTTTAGTCGTGTCCAACTCTTTGTGACCCCCTGGACCAGAGCACGCCAGGCACTGCTGTATCCCACTGCCTCCCACAGTTTGGTCAAACTCATGCTGGTAGTTTCGAGAACACTGTCCAACCATCTCGTCCTCTGTCGCCCCCTTCTCCTTGTGCCCTCCATCTTTCCCAACATCAGGGTCATTTCCAGGGAGTCTTCTCTTCTCATGAGGTGGCCAAAGTATTGGAGCCTCAGCTTCACGATCTGTTCTTCCAGTGAGCACTCAGGGCTGATTTCCTTAAGAATCAATAGGTTTGATCTTCCTCCTTTTCCTTAGGACGTCCCTATTTTCATCAAAGAAATGCTGGAGGGTATGGCTTAGGGGACAAAAGAGGAAATTGAGCACATGATGGACCTAATAATAATAATAATAATAATAATAATAATAATAATAATAATGTTGTTGTTTAGTCGTTTAGTCGTGTCCGACTCTTTGTGACCCCATGGACCAGAGCACTCCAGGCACTCCTAATAATAATAATAATAATAATTTATTATTTATTATTTATACCCCGCCCATCTGACTGGGTTTCCCCAGCCACTCTGGGTGGCTTCCAACAAAACACTAAAATACAATAACCAATTAAACTTTAAAAGCTTCCCTAAAGAGGGCTGCCTTCAGATGTCTTCTAAAAGTTTGGTAGTTATTTTTCTCTTTGACATCTGGTGGGAGGGCGTTCCGCAGGGTGGGTGCCACTACTGAGAAGGCTTCTGCCTGGTTCCCTGTAACTTGGCTTCTCACAGAGAGGGAACTGCCAGAAGGCCCTCGGCGCTGGACCTCAGTGTCCGGGCAGAACGATGGAGGTGGAGACACTCCTTCAGCCACTCCTGAATGAATTTTCCCTTCTTATAAGATGCCTCTCAGGGGTTAGATCTGCATATTTAATTCATGCAGCCGGCAGAAGCCATCGCTGGAGACACACACCTTACATTCATTCCCGTGGTGAGTTAAATGGAAGAAATAGACTGGTGTATAGGATTATATGCTGGCTACATGCACTTTCTTTCCACACTAAAGGAATCCTCCTTAAAAAGGCCAATGGCTGCTGTTAGCGTTGGCTCCATCCTCTCCACCCTCCAAAAGCTATTATTGGAAAGAAAAGGTTTTTAATCAAGCAGCCAGAGTTACGCAGGAATTTGTCTGTGAGAGAGAGAGAGATGGGAAGGTGGAAATACATGATTCCACAATGTCTGCAGTAACATTCTCTCCATTATACATCAAAGGCTTCTGTACTCTTGAAAGTTTAATCAAAGACCGGTCCCACAATGCAGGTGTACCATGTGGCCGCGGTTTCCTTAGCAAATTCTTCTGAGAATCTTCACCTCCTGAGCGATGGTTCTATAACCCCTCTCCTCGAGTAGAGGGCGGGGGGAATAACCTTCAGTTCCCTTATTAGATGTTTCACCTTCTCCAGAGGTGCCAGGTGCCCATTATTATTTTAAGAGATATTCCTTGATTCATGTCTTCACAGATACATAAAGCTTAATAATAAATGCTCCATTTCAGGCTCTGGGTTTGGCCTTGGTTTTAAAATGTTGAACAATATTTGTTTGCGCTGGCTGCTAACAATCTATCACATTAACCTGGAAAGACGATACAGTGGTACCTCGGGATGTGAACGGGATCCGTTCCGGAGCCCCGTTCGCATCCTGAATAGAACGTAAGACGCAACATAAGACGCTGGTCCCTTATTTGATAATAAGGGACCAGCAGCCTCTAAAATAAGGGATCAGCAGTCAAAATAAGGGATTTCCTGTTTTCCATAGACACCCGGATTTACAGAAGCTGTCCCGGTTTCTGATTTGATCCCGGAATGTCCCACTTTTCCTTAGGATGTCCCTATTTTCACTGGAGAAATGTTGGAGGGTATGGAGTTATCCGACCCTCAAGCCGTCTGAAAGCATTCATACATAGGGAAGTTTATTTAATGTTTAATTCTTTCTTATGTTTTCATATATGTTGGACGCTACCCAGAGTGGCTGGGGCAACCCAGTAAGATGTGTGGAGTATAAATAGTAAAATTATCATTATGGAATTGGAGAAATGTTGGGGGGTATGATGATATTCCCATTGCAGCCGGCATTTCAGCACAAGTGCATAGCAATGCTGAGTGAGCAATGATAGTGTACAGGAAAACGGCATCTATCTCTTTGCCTGAAAAGGAGTGGGTGGATTGTAAGAGATTCCTCGGCTCACATGAATTAAGCTCTCCTGTCATCAGCGCTCAAATTACTGGTCCCGGGCTAAATTACTGATCCCTTCTAAAGCAGGAACAACTGGGAATGGGAGTGTTTTGAAGAAGGAGGCAGGGACGTTTAAACTGATCAATCTTGCAGATTTATAATCTCCTGGAAAATTGTAGGCTGACCTAATGAGAGTAGGGATAAATCATGCTACTAATATTTATGTTATTTTGATAGAACGTTGCTGCAGGAAACTTGGGTCATGGAAGATATTGCCTTAACTGACTATGTTGCCCACTCTCTGAGAGCAATCTGAGCAAATAATAAAAGCTAACCTTCGGCAGACTTCTTAGTTCTTGCTTCAGTCTTACTGATTGCTTTTGGAAAGCATGATCAGCAGACCTTATTTGAAATTAAAATCTAGCAAACCCCTGGTTATTAATGTTTACTGTCCCTCCACTCAAACCTAAAGGCCATGCAAAGGAAATATGGACTAAATTGGAACTGCTGCACTGTGTGTTTTTATTTTACTTTGGCCCATTGATTGCAGTGGCGGACCTACATTTTGGGGGCCCTGGAACTTGGGGGTCCTTTTGCAACCAGCAACAAGGCCTGGGTAACCACTGTTATCTTCTTCAGTAGGGTTGTTTACAGCAGCCTTGACAACATCTGTGCCATTGGTCCTCAAACTTTGGGATTTTTGAAATTTAGACAGCAGTCAATCACAGTGCAAAGCTGGAGTTAACTCTTTTTTAGGAAAACATGATATTCACAGTCTTGGCTGGGTTTCAGGCCTAATGAGGAGGAGTTTGGATTTCATATCCCGCTTTATCACTACCCGAAGGAGTCTCAAAGCGGCTAACATTCTCCTTTCCCTTCCTCCCCCACAACAAACACTCTGTGAGGTGAGTGGGGCTGAGAGACTTCAGAGAAGTGTGACTGGCCCAAGGTCACCCAGCAGCTGCATGTGGAGGAGCGGAGATGCGAACCCGGTTCACCAGATTACGAGACTACCGCTCTTAACCACTACACCACACTGGCTTTCAAGTGTTGGTCACTGGCTCTCAGCTCATGTCCTGTAGGTCCTTCTCCATTACAGTGGCATAGTGAGTAGAGGGCCACGGGGGCAGTTACCCCAGGTGCAAAATGAGAGGGCGCAAAATTTCAACACCAAGTTCTGACTCAATACAGTTGCATACTTCCGTCACTGGCTCTGTCGAAAATGGCTTCTCCATGTGAACCAGGAAGTGACCTCTCCAGACAACAGAACAGCTCTTCTTTTCTTATGTCTGTGGCTGCGAATTCCTGGGTGACACGGACCCTGTTAGGCAGTTGAATGGTCAAGAGTCCTCCACCTGTTTCCCTCCCACTCACCCACCTCCTCCGTGCAGCTCCAGGCACTAGCAACCCACGCTACACCACTGCTGCATTAAATCAGTTGTCAATACTGAAAGCTCCCACCTCCCCACAGCTCTCTAAGTCCTCTCCTCTCCAGGGCTTCTTGCAAGCAAACAGAGACTGTGCCTGCATGAAGCCTGTTTTGCTCTGCCTTTTTCAGCCCTCTCCTGGTTCTGGGAGTCAGGGAGGGAGGGGCCTTGTCACAGCAGCAGGAGGAGACAGCAGTGACTCTTCACCAGCCCTACACACCTCTGCTTCTTGGCCTCTCTCCTCCCACCCTCCTGCTTCAGCTTCTGCCTCTGATTCTGGACTTCTCTCTGTCACAGACTCTCCCAGCTCACTAAGCCCTGTTATCCCCAACATCTCACCTTCTCAGTCTTCTCTCTCTGACCACTTATCATTGTCCAACCACCACTCCCTGGGCTATGAGCCTTCTTCGCTTGGTGGTTCCTTGGCTGGTTCTTCCTATCATTCCTCTGCATCCACCCAGTCCTTGACAGATACTAACCCTCTTGCCATAGCTGTCAACCTACAGATTTGAAAATAAGGGACCAGCAGCCTTGAAAATAAGGGATCAGCAGCCAAAATAAGGGATTTCCTTTTCCCCTACCATGTGCCCCCGCTCCAGACAGACCTTTTCCCCGGCAAGGGTGAGTGGGCCGTCAATGACGTATCCACCCGATTCCGAGCACAGGTATGTTCAACTTCTGAGCCCCTCCGAGCCAAAGGCAGAAAGCCCAGCCAGCAGCCAAGCGAAGCCTCAAGCGGTGGTTCCCACAGCGCAGCAACCCGACAAAGGGGATGCAGCAAGGAAAACCACCGTCCCCTCTCTGCTGGGAAGCGCTGAGCAAAGGCAAGTCCCCAGGCAACGCGGCCGATTTGATCGGCACAAGGCATGCAAGCTCCACCCCAGTCATTCTTAGACTCCTTATTGGGTGAGCAACGCAGCCAAGCAACACAGTTGGAGCCTCCCTCCTCCCTGGCCGGCAGGGAGGGAGGGAGAGGAGCTGCTTCCTTTGAAACCCGGGAAATTTACGGGATATCAACAATAAGGGACAGCAGAGGGACATGGCGCTGGGATAAGGGAGTTTCCCGCCAAATAAGGGACGGTTGACAGCTATGCCTCTTGCAGGTGTGCAAAGACCCCTCAATAGCCATCAGGCTCTTGCCCAGGTGTAAAACCAGCCTGTGCAGGTAACTGCTTTAATGTTTCCCCAAATCAGCTTCCATCAGGATTCCCTGGGGGCCTTTTCGTGACTAGAGAATGTATCCTTTGTCATAGCAGGGATGTAACTAAATGACTCTGTTCTTTTCATTGCCTGTCCTTCTTTCAAAGCATCCTTTCTCTGAAAGGAACCACAAGAACAGGAAGACAGTAGCCTCAGCTTTATGTCAGATCTCTCCCTCCCAGCCGCCGCCACCCTCACGCCTGCCTCTGCAAAACGATTCCTTCTTAGTTCCTGCGCAACAGCTTGGGCCCATTAATAATAGCAACTTACATTTCTATTACATACTGCCACAGTTATTTCATTGATCCTCCAAAAACCACCCCGTGAAAAAAGGGTGTTGACAAGACTGAGTCATAAATGCCGCAATGAATAACTTGCTCGTTCGACCTTCCAAAGACCATTTCCAATATACAAAGGACCTTGGGGAGGGCAAAAATTGCCAGAACAATCTCTGTGCCAACATGGAGGGGAGAGTGCTATATAAACTCCGTAAGCAGCCACTAGCATCCTGCCATCATGGGAAGATTAAATCAAAAAACTTCAAACATGCCTTTGATGGGCTTCCTGTGGCTCCTTTTCAGCAAGCAGCTAATTGAACAGGGAAGAGGGCGAGAATGGCTTTCAAATCAGAAGGCAATGCTCAACAAGTCAGGGGAAGACAGGCAGAGAGGGAAAGGTTTGGGAGCTGGTGGAAATGGACTTGCCATACCCCCTGGTCTTCCTTGCAAATGAAATGTCCACTCCATTCCCGTACTTATTAATTGAAAGTTTCTTTTGTTGTTTTTTTAACTCACTGAGAAAACTGAAAGGTCCAGAGCCCATAAATTGCAAGATTTGTTTGTTTGCTTCCTAAATTTATTAGGTGCCCAATAGCTATTGCTCCCTGCACATCATGGAGGATAATATTAATTCTATTTCAAGCTTATACATTGGATCGTACATAGAACCATAGGATTTTAGAGTTGGAAGTGACCCTGATGATTGTCTAGACCAGACCTGCCCAGTAGATCATGATCTACTGGTCGATCGTGGGTCACCCCTGGTCGATCCTGGTCAAGCGCATGATCCAGAGCAATCTAACCCCCCCCAAAAAAAAAAATATGCTGCACAGCACTCAACGTCTTTGAGAGATGCTGTGGTTTTGGTGCACGCAGGCTTCCCGCTCAACAACTTTGGCACTGTAAAAAAAGTTCAACAACTTGGGTTCTGCAGCAAAATCTCACCAACTGTGGTTCCCCCCCAAAAAGCTAAACAAAGTTGGGTAGATCACTGCCAAAAAAAATTTATAGTGGGAGTAGATCTGTCTGTTGGGAGTTGGACATGCCTGGTCTAGACTAACCGCCTGCAATGCAGCAATATACAGCTGTCCCATACAGGGTTTGAACCTGCAACCTTGGCGTTACCAGCCCCATGCTCTAATAAACTGAGCCATCCAGACTACCACTTGTTGTTTAGTCGTTTAGTCATGTCTGACTCTTTGTGACCCCCTGGACCAGAGCACGCCAGGCACTCCTGTCTTCCACTGCCTCCCGCAGTTTGGTCAAACTCATGCTGGTAGCTTTGAGAACCTTGTCCAACCATCTCGTCCTCTGTCGTCCCCTTCTCCTTGTGCCCTCCATCTTTCCCAACATCAGGGTCTTTTCCAGGGAGTCTTCTCTTCTCATGAGGTGGCCAAAGTACTGGAGCCTCAGCTTCAGGATCTGTCCTTCCAGGGCTGATTTCCTTCAGAATGGATAGGTTTTATCTTCTTGCAGTCCATGGGACTCTCAAGAGTCTCCTCCAGCACCATAATTCAAAAGCATCAATTCTTTGGCGATCAGCCTTCTTTATGGTCCAGCTTTCACTTCCATACATCACTACTGAGACTACCACTTAATTTGGAGTAGGAGGGAATTCAGCACATACATACAACTGATCCATTTACTCCATATTGTTTTCACCAGTGTCCTAGATGTTGTTGAACTCACATCAACCCCAGCCAGCTTAGCCAATGGTCAGGGTTTAATGGGAGTTGTAATACAGCCACATTTAGGGACTGGAAACTGGCCTACACTGTCTGTTATCAGCTGTCCAGGGTTTCAGGCAGGGGATAGTTCCAGCACAACCTGGAAACAACAGGCATTGAACCTGAGACCTTTGGCCTGCCAAGCAGATGCTCTACCACTGAGCTATGGCCCTGACATTCAGTGGGGCTCAGCGGCGGAGCAAGCCAATTGGGCGCCTGAGACAGCGTGCATGCCCTGCGCCCAGGGGTGGGACCAGCTGCACCCAGGGGGCAGCCACCCACAGGGCAGTGCGGGGCAGGACGCTCCGTGGGGCCTCCGAGGAGTCTGCCTGCCTCCTCCCACTCAGCCACCCTACAACTGAGGGGGAGGCGGCGGGCGGACCATTTGGGGCAGTGCAGAGCCTGCGGGCGCCCAAGCCACTGCGTCACTCCTAGGAGAGACGCGTGGCTTGGGCACACTGCAGGCCCCGCCATGAATGCCGTCCGGCATTTTGTCACCCCCCTCAGTGGTGACACCTGGGGCAACCCGCCCCTACCGCACACCCCTTCCTCCGCCCCTGGTGGGGCTTACTCCCCAGGCAAGCATTTATAGGGCCCCAGTCCAAACATTACAGCCTCACCAGAGATGCTATCTGTCTTGCTATATTCTGCCTGCCAAAAAGCTCTTCAAAACATAGAAAATTGCAGGAGCTGAAACAGCCTCTTAGTCCTTTTTTTTTATCATTGCGGCGAAAGAGAGTATTTTTCCTCTAGGTGCACGTCTGCTGTACCCGTAATGGACGCAAGCACAATACAGATGTGCTTCTCCTGTGACCTGAACTGTAGAGCAATATTACAAGCAAGTGAGCTTCCCTGAACATTTCCTATCGGTTTCGACAACTCATTCATTTGAGAGTAGGAAAAACAGACTCTCTTTTGCTGCAGGATTGCCCCAACCCAAGTAGAAATGGCTTCATATCCAATTAGGATTGTCTGAAGCCCCTATTTTGGAGATGCATTGACATTGATTTCAGCTGAGTCCTGGCCACTTGGGTTGCTGGCGGTTCTGATTGCTAGAAGGAAAGTCACCATAGTTCACCAAAACATGCAAACTATTCGCTAGCTTTAGATACAAAACTGGGAAGTAGGGAGCAATCATTAAGTTGCGTTTCCATCAAATTTGACATAGGAAGGGAGAAAGGCTGGCATGTGCAGCTGTGCTGCACAATCTCAGTCTTGCCGATTAATTAGAAGGGGGGAAAGTTTAAGCTTTGATTAAAGATTTAGTTGATTATTCTACTCAAGAAAGTATATGGTTGAAATTAACCAGAGCTGGCTTCCGGTTGTGCTCTGCCTTAATGGAGGCAGCCCCCACGACAGCGGGAGATCTCATTGGGAGATCAGTTTATTTACTGGGACAGAGCAACTTTTGCAGCTGTTGTTAAAGTTCTTGGTGCAAAACAATGAAGCATGGAATAGAGCGATGGAGAAATTTCTGGAACAACAATGGGCTAACAGCAACAATCGTGGGGGAAGACATAACATCTTACAAGGACAGGAAGAAACACCATGGACAGAAAAATTGCCACGTACAGGGAGAATAAGGATATAGTTAGAGTTCCCCACTTGCAGTTTTATAAATCATTTAATGTGTCAACACAAACAGAAATTATAAATATTGCAGTTGTTGTATATGGCATTATTATTATGACCAGAATGTAACTGAAACTGATACGATTTTGGAATGCAGAAATAAAGACAATCACCAAATCTAGCATGCTGGAGGCCACTTTAACTAAGTTATATAATTCTGTTTTTGAATTATTGGTATTAATAATTGTATTATAAATTGGCATTGTTATAACGAGGCTATTACTGGACTCTGATTGAAATCTCATACAAATTTATTACAAAAAAATAATAATCAACCAGAGCTTGCAAGCAGCTATGAAGTAGTTCCAGCCTTCCTAGTTGCCAGACCCCACTGATGAGAGATGGCTGATCCTCCCCCCCCCCTCAAGACTTTACCTGTGGGGTCTCAGGTTTCATCTTATCCTGTCTCCTGTCCAAAACTTGCAGGCATCACTGACGCTGGGGAGAAACTGTGTGGACATTTGGAGTGACATATCAGCTATATGCTTCGGCTCCTTCTGCAATCCTGACTCATACCCCAGCATCTGACTATGGTTGGGGTCTCTGTGTGGGTCAGAGCTGGACCAAGACATTTAGCTGCCCGCAGTGAACTCTAACCCTTCCCCTTGCTGCTTTTTAACCTAGAAACAACGGTGCGAGAGTCAATCACAGACTTCCAGTGTCACATCTGGGTTGGCCATTGAGGGCTTCCTGTTTCCATTGCATTCTCTGCAGCCTGATGCAAGTACCCTACTAATGTTGTCCTCTTGTGCAGCACCCAGCAAGGAGGTAACTGGTTACTTCCTGACATTAGAATTCCTAGCAGTCGTGGCCGGTGGACATTGTGACTGGTAGGGTGCAAGGCAGGGAGCCCACCAATACATGCTGACCCTTTTGTGATAACTTTGAGATCACTCTGGTAACTTTCAGATTGGATTATTGCCATGCACTCCATGTGGGGCTGCCCTTGAAGGTGACTTGGAAACTATAACTGGTCCAAAATACATCAGCCAGATTACTGGCTGGGGCTTCCTTTAGAGCTCATAGAACTGCTGTTTTAAAGTGGTTGCATTGGTTGACAGTTCATTTCTGGGTTGAATTCAAGGTGTTCGTTTTAGTATTAAAGTCCTAAACAATAGGCCCCAAATTGCTGAATGAAGGTCTCCCTCCCCACTGACTCAGTTCCTCACCCTCAGAAGCTTGTGTGTGTCTAACCCAGGAGAGGGTTTTCCCTGTTGCAGCTCCTTGGTTGAAGAATTCCCATTCCCAGAGGTGCATCTGACACCTTAATTATATAGTTTCTATCATTTGCTGAAGATGCACCTTTCGTCCCTATTTTCACTGGAGAAATGTTGGAGGGTATTGAGTTATGCGCCCCCAGAGCTGTCTGAATGCAATCCTGTACAGGGATGTTTTTTAAATGTTTAATGTTTTATTATGTTTTTATATATGCTGGAGGGGCGCGGGTGGCGCTGTGGTCTAAACCACTGAGCCACTGGGCTTGCCAATCAGAAGGTTGGCAGTTCGAATCCCCGTGACGAGGTGAGCTCCCGTTGCTCGGTCCCTGCTCCTGCCAACCTAGCAGTTCAAAAGCACATCGAAGTGCAAGTAGATAAATAGGTACCACTCCGGTGGGAGGGTAAAAAGCGTTTGCGTGTGCTGCTCCGGTTTTGCCAGAAGAAGTTGCTGGCCACATGACCCAGAAAAACTGTCTGTGGACAAACGTCAGCTCCCTTGGCCAATAAAGCGAGATGAGCACCGCAACCCCAGAGTTGTTTGTGACTGGAATTAACTGTTAGGGGTCCTGGGAAGCAGCCCAGGCTGAGGCAACCCAGTAAGATGTTTGGGATATAAATAGGAAAAATTGTAATTATGGAATGGGACATTGCTATTTTCATCAGAGAAATGTTGAAGGGTATGCATCACTGATAGGTAAAAGGGTAAAAAGTAAAGGACCCCTGGACGGCTAAGTCCATTCAAAGGCGACTATGGGGTGCGGCGCTCATCTTGCTTACAGGCAGAGGAAGCCGGCATTTGTCCACAGACAGCTTTCCGGGTCATGTGGCCAGCAAGACTAAACCACTTCTGTTGCAACAGAACATCATGACAGAAACCAGAGTGCACGAAAACGCCGTTTACCTTCCCGCCACAGCAGTACCTATTTATCTACTTGCACTGGCATGCTTTCAAACTGCTAGGTTGGCAGAAGCTGGGACTGAGCAATGGGAGCTCACCCCATTGCACGGATTCGAACCCCCAACCTTCTGATCGGCAAGCCCAAGAGGCTCAGTGGTTTAGACCACAGCACCACCTGTGTCGTATTATCAGCAAACTAAATAAACGCATAACCATCTTAGGTCTTCTTTCACTCGTGGACCCTCAGGGGATAGTATATGAGGTTGGGCTTTTTATATATTTAGACCAGCCCTCCAGTAAAAGAGAATGTGTGTGTGTGTGTGTGTGTGTGTGTGTGTGTGTGTGTGTGTAAAATGATGCACAGGTTCGGTCTGCAAATTTCCCCAGATTTCCTTCCTACAGGGAAAGGGCTCCTTTCCATCTTGCATCTGTCTCTTTAATGGCACATCCCCATTTCAAATCAAAACATTCAGCTTTCAGAGGCGCAAGCTGAAAGAGTCCGTCAGAGCAAACGCTGGAGGGAGGAGAGCCAAGCAAGCGCCAGATCAGGATCAGCAGCAGAAAAGACCAAAAGGGCAAAAAAACAAACTCCATTAGACTCAGCAGACTGGAGGCTCAACCACTGCCCTGGAGCCACCAGAGCAGTGCATTTTGCTGCAGCATTCACTTTCGAGAACAACAAGAAAAAAAGGGGGGGGTGATCCCCCCCCCCCCCCCCGTTTGTTCCTTCCCCTTTCACTGGCCTGGGTGGAAGAAGGGGCATTAATCAACTAACAGCCTGGCCAGCAAAACACCTCACTTGCCAAGCTTTTGGAACTGGCCCTATAACCTTCCCCTCCTGCCATGTGACCTTACTCAGAATCCTTTTTGTTCTTCATTCATTTGAAATCAGCAGCAGGTTACTCCATTCATAACACTGCCCCAGCTGTGGAAACATCCAGAGCGGACTGTTATTTTCAGTTCCATCAACTGAACCCATTCTCCAAGAGCACACGGAAAGGAGATGTATATATACCGTATTAGCCCGAATATAAGCCGCACCCAAATATAAGCCGCACCTTTAAAATTGGAGAGGGGGCAGAAAAAAAGAAAAAATACCGAATAAAAGCCACTCCATTCCCCGCTGCTCTTGGCTGCATCGTAGGTGGGGGGAAGGAGCCCCTTCCTGGCCTTGGGGGAGAAGGCGGGGGATTATGCGTGGGGCGGGCACCACTTTGCAGTGCTCCTGGCACTGTTTGCCCTGTTCTCCTGGCTGCATACCGTAAGGTTGCAAATATGAAGGTAAAGGGACCCCTGATCATTAGGTCCAGTCGTGGCCGACTCTGGGGTTGCGGCACTCATCTCGCTTTATTGGCCGAGGGAGCCGGCGTACAGCTTCCGGGTCATGTGGCCAGCATGACTAAGCCGCTTCTGGCGAAACAGAGCAGCACACGGAAACGCCATTTACCTTCCCGCCGGAGCGGTACCTATTTATCTACTTGCACTTTGATGTGCTTTCAAACTGCTAGGTTGGCAGGAGCTGGGACCGAGCAATGGGAGCTCACCCCATCGCGGGGATTCGAACCGCCGACCTTCTGATCAGCAAGTCCTAGGCTCTGTAGTTTAACCCACAGCGCCACCACACTTTAACTTTTCACTGTCGGAATTTGGGGGAAAAGTGAGGCTTATAGTCAGGCCAAGGGAGGAGGAAGACTTCAACATATATGCTGTTGGAGAACGTCAGGGATTGGTTGGATGACAAGCGGTGGTGGGAGGCACCAGTCAGGGAACCCCCAAGGGAAGCCCCAGAAGAAGAAAGCTCAGAGCGCAGGGATTGGTGGTGGGACACTGGGGAGAGGTCAGAGGAAGAATGGTTGGGTGACGAAGAGGCAACAGGCTTTAGTGAGCAAGAAGAGCCAGTTGCAGGCAGCAGTTCAGACTCAGATGCTGAAGCAGAGGAGGCGGAGCAGAGGCTGCAGCAGAATCCAGGGAGGCTGCCTTTTCTTATTATTCTTATTCTTATTCTTATTCTTATTCTTATTCTTATTCTTATTCTTATATCTATTTATACCCCGTCCATCTGGCTGAGTTTCCCCAGCCACTCTGGGCGGCTTCCAATTGAATATTAAAAACAATACAGCGCTAAATATTAAAAACTTCCCTAAACAGGGCTGCCTTCAGATGTCTTTTAAAGATAAGATAGCTACTTATTTCTTTCACATCTGAAGGGAGGGCGTTCCACAGGGCGGGCACCACTACTGAGAAGGCCCTCTGTCTGGTTCCCTGTAACCTCACTTCTCGCAATGAGGGAACCGCCAAAAGGCCCTTGGCGCTGGACCTCAGTGTCCGGGCTGAACGATGGGGATGGAGACGCTCCTTCAGGTATACAGGACCGAGGCCATTTAGGGCTTTAAAGGTCAGCACCAACACTTTGAATTGTGCTCGGAAACGTACTGGGAGCCAATGCAGATCCCTCAGGACTGGTGTTATGGCATGTGGCATATGTGCCCGTCATCCTCATCCTTTGTCTGTCCTGTCCAATTGCAAAAAGGGGGGGAAGCCCCCTGTCCCCCACTTGGGTGGTTTCTTTTCTTCATGTCTCCCCTAAAATGCACCCCCCCAAAAAAAAATGCACCCAGGGGCCCAGCCCCTGCTACCCCCATGCTACGTCACTGACACAGAGGGAGTTGCTTCTAACTAAACATGTATACGACTGGGCCGAAAGCATGGGTGGGTTTAAATAAGGGTTGTTTTCAATCTGTGATTTAAATCTTGACACTTGAATTACTTCACTTTAATAATAATAATAATAATAATAATAATAATAATAATAATAATAAATTTTATTTATATCCCGCCCTCCCCAGCCGAAGCCGGGCTCAGGGCAGCTAACAACAATAAAACAGTACAACACTCTAAAATCATTCATTATAAAATTAAGTCAAATCAAACCGATGGCAACCACTGGGCCAGAGCTCCGCGAAGATTGCCAAAGGAGGGAGTCAGGCTGTGCCCTGGCCAAAGGCCTGGTGGAACAGCTCCGTCTTGCAGGCCCTGCGGAAAGATGTCAAGTCCCGCAGGGCCCTAGTCTCTTGTGACAGAGCGTTCCACCAGATCGGAGCCACAGCCGAAAAAGCCCTGGATCTAGCTGAGTTTAATAATGAAAGATCCCTGGTGCATCAAGGAAGACAACCTTATCTTCATTTGCATCATTTCTTTCTATCAGCCAACTCTTTGAATTTCTAATTATCTCCACTGGCGCTCCAGGATATATGGCTATATTGGTGAGATGTAGAAGCCAGGTCATGTTAACCAATTGAACCTCCTCCAACAGACCCCTTCCTCCAATCTTTATGCACAAACATTAACCAGACCACTATTTAATGGAAGTTCAAAGCTCCCTCAAATAATAATAATAATAATAATAAAGTTCAGAAGGCTTTCTTCAAAGATTTAAATCAGCAAGAAATGGGATCAGCTTAAATCACTTTTTTTATATCAGAGACAGGGAACCAGTGGGCCTCCCAAGGTAGCTTGACTACAATTCCCATCATCCCTGACCTTGCCCATGCTGACTGGGGCTGGTGGGAGTTCAAATCCAGCAAGCAACATCTGGAGAACAGCTGGTTCCCCATTCCTGACAGAGAGGGGAAGGAAGCCTAGGTGGGCTCAAGAACTTAAAAGCCGAAGCTTTTAAGGATCAGCAGTGGATTTGGAGTCAAGTCCCCGTGTGCCATTATAGGATGAAAGGCAGCTGGAAGCAAAGCTGAACCCACAAGAGGAAAAAGCAGCACAAGCATCTTTGGGTAGATTTGTAAGCGTGCATCCTAAATAAAGTCTTCCTGCTGCCTCGTAGCCTCCAAAGCCTCTGGCCACACAGTCCACAATCTTGTGCATGACATAATTATATCAGCTTCGAGCAAGAGGGTACAATTTAATGGATTGTTGTTATCACTTTTGCTCTGTGCTCGGCTTGGGGGGAGAATCCCCTTTCTTGAAAACTGGGGCCACAGTCCAGTCCAGTCCAGTTATGCTATGCTTAGTGATGCTCTGAAGCATGGGGTGTTTATAGGGCAAAATCTCTCTCTGTATGTACAAGATATGAAAAGTAATCATTTTAAAAAATCCATAATATGCTGCAACATAGCTGTCAACTTACAGATTTGAAAATAAGGGACCATCAGCCTCGAAAATAAGGGATCAGCAGCCAAAATAAGGGATTTTAGTCAACCAGCAGCCAAACGAAGCCCCAAGTGGTGGTTCCCACAGCGCAGCAACCCGGCAAAGGGGATGCAGCAAGGAAAATCACCGTCACCTCTCCGCTGGGAAGCGCTGAGCAAAGGCGAGTCCCCAGGCAACGCGGCCGATTTGATCGGCACAAGGCATGCAAGCTCCACCCCCACCCCCCAGTCATTCTTAGACTCCTTATTGGGTGAGCAATGCAGCCAAGCAACACAGTTGGAGCCTCCCTCCTCCCTGGCTGGCAGGCAGGGAGGGAGAGGAGCTGCTTCCTTTGAAACCCGGGAAATTTAAGGGACATCATCAATAAGGGACAGCAGCGGGACATGGTGCTGGGATAAGGGACTGTCCCGCCAAATAAGGGACACTTGATAGCTATGTGCTGCAATAATAAATGTTTGGCCTACTGGGTAGTATTTAGCCATCTTACCTCGCCAGGAATGATGTTCCCCAGCCCTTATATCACATTGCAAAGCAGGGTTCAGTTCAGCGTCTGTGCTAAGAAGTCATTCAGATATGTGTAGAATTCAGCATGTTTGTGTAATTATTCCTTTTATACTAAGTGTTTCCCCCCCCCCAAAAAAAATGTGACACTAGATATAACTGGGTTTTTAAAAACCTTTCATCAGGAAAAAACAAAATTCAGGAAAGAGGCTTACCCAAAATAACCTTTTGTTTTTTCAAATTTTTTTATTAGTTTTCCAAATTTATAACAAACATAAACAACAACAAAAAAGAAAAAAACATTACAATATAAAAAACATACAAACATTTATCCTAACTATTATAATCATACGTTTGTTACCATTATTAAATGACTTCCTCAGATCCCTCTAGCTGAGTTTCCATATGACTCATTGTAGCAGTTTTCCAATACTAATTTTCAGAAAAATTAACTTGATCAATTAGCATCTTTCTTTCTTATCATATTCACTTATATCCATAGTATTATTACATAATTTAAAACATTTAACCCCTAAGCCAATTTGGTACTCACAAATAATGTTACTTATATTATCTTAGAATATTTTGCTAAATAGTCCTTAAATGTCTTCCATTCTTCTTGGTACTCCTCCTCCTTCTGTTCGTGGATTCTACCGGTCAGGTCAGCCAGCTCCAAAAAGTCCATCATCTTCATCTGCCATTCCTCCACTGTTGGTATTTCTTGTAATTTCTAATATTTGGCTAACAAAATTCTTGCTGTACCCAAAATAACCTTAAAACTTTCATTTATTATTATTATTATTATTATTATTATTATTATTATTATTATTTAATCCATCTGGCACTACTGGAAGAAACACTGCAAAGAAATGAATGGGCTCTTTCCATCATACCAAAGCTTGGTGTGTTTCTTCTAGAAATGAATAAGCCATTCCCAGTAATGAATAAGAAATTTGCAATATTTTATGTGCTCTTAGGGGGTGATTCAATGGTCCTGGGAGAGTATCCCAGAGCCCAGAAAGACCTTTGACACTGAAGAGGGAGATGGAAAGAATTCAGTGGGGGAACCTGTGGCCCTCTAGGTGTTCCTGGACTACAGCTCCCATCAGCCCCAACCAGCATGCCCAATCGTCAGGGATGATGGGACTTGTAGTTAGACAGATTGAAGTCTTCTTTTTAAAAAATAAAAAAGTGGAATCCAGCATAGCGCTAAGTGACCATTCCATCAGCACAAGTATTTCTTGTTGCACAATGGAAAGCTGACCTCTTCTCCTCCTACCATGTGCCCCCTAAATCTGTTCTAGGGTTTTTCCCAAACCTCCAGGGCAGATTTGGGGAAGATGCAGGAAGGAGACAGGGAGGAAAGTTTTATTGTGCATGGAAAATCCTTATACTAATGGCATGGGTTCATTGGAGCCTGCCCATGGTATTTTTTAAAAACTGATTTAAATTGGAAAAACCTTTTCAAAAAACCACCCAGATGCTTTTATCCGGCGAATATAGCTGGAAATGCTTTAAAAAAAAAATAGAATCAGCTTTTACTAATGTGGCAATCAGTCTAAGCCATCATTTAAACCAGCTCCACCATGCCTGATGATCACCTCCCTGGATATCCATTATTTTTAGAAAGGTTTACTTGGCAACACGACACTCACCGCCACCTCCACCCCCTTTTTCCTTAAGGGAAACTGTAGATGCAGTCAGATGGAGGAGCAAGTCGTGTTGAGTAGATTCTTCCCCATGCCCAGGGGAGCAGGGAGCATCTGCTACAGGCCTCCTCTCCAGTGGGACCTTAAATGCAGATTACATACACCTCAATGTGCTTTTGTTTTTAAAAACACCACTGCATGCTCGCAGCTTGCTTAGAGAGATTCGTCTGCTTCTTTCAAAGAAAGTGTTTATGGCATTCAAAATTGCCCTGCTCGTGCAGGATGGAGGAAGTAGGTGAGAAGATTCCTGTAGACCAGGCATGTCCAAAGTCCGGCTCGGGGGCCAAATCCAGTTTAATCTGGCCCCACTGGCAGTTTCTGGCGCGCAGTGTAAATTAATAATGCAAAGATTTTAAGTGAAAGAATAAGAGCTTTAGGTAAAGGTAAAGGGACCCCTGACCATTAGGTCCAGTCGTGGCCGACTCTGGGGTTGCGGCGCTCATCTCGCTTTATTGGCCAAGGGAGCTGGTGTACAGCTTCTGGGTCATGTGGCCAGCATGACTAAGCCACTTCTGGCGAACCAGAGCAGCGCACGGAAACGCCGTTTACCTTCCCGCCAGAGTGGTACCTATTTATCTACTTGCACTTTGACGTGCTTTCGAACTGCTAGTTTGGCTGGAGCATGGACCGAGCAACGGGAGCTCACCCTGTCGCAGGGATTTGAACCGCCGACCTTCTGATCAGCAAGTCCTAGGCTCCGTGGTTTAACCCACAGCGCCACCCGTGTTCACAACTGAGGCAGACTGACTCTGACTGAAATTTTACAGAGAACACAGAGAGAAAATGGCTGGTAAGTCACATGTCAGAGTGACTCAACAGTTAACAGCTAGGCCTGAACAACTTTAGTAGGTCCATATGATTGTGCAGTCCCAGCACTTCCCAGCCTGCTTTGCTGCTTCTGCTCTCATGTGTCTTTGTCACATGACAGTTTCTTTCCTGGATGGGGGCATGGGTGGCTGTTCCACTGGACAGTTATTCGCTGCGGCTTGCTAACCCGCCTGCTGGTTTGCTCTCGCAGCCGCTCGCCATGTGGCTCTTGGAGTCAGCCATTCATTGGCTCGCGCATGCGCCCTGCGTGCGGCTCGAGGACCCGTCCAGCCGTCATCTCGCGCATGCGCCCTCCTCTCTATCTCTATCTACCATGACAGAAACCAGAGCTCACGGAAACACCATTTACCTTCCCGTCGCAGCAGTACCTATTTATCTACTTGCACTGGTGTGCTTTCGAACTGCTAGGTTGGCAGGAGCTGCGACAGAGCGACGGGAGCTCACTCCGTTGCGCGGATTAGAACTGCTGACCTTCTGATCAGCAAGCTCAAGAGGCTCAGTGATTTAGACCACAGCGCCACCCGCGTCCATGTATTCTGGGGTTGAGACCTGCCTGTCTGGCTATATTTAGAATCCTGTTTCTAACTAACCCGCTACTGTTGGATTCCGACTTTCAATGTGTTGGGCTTCCATCGGCCCATATGCTGCTGCCATGAATAATCTTCCTCCCTCCTCCAGCTTGCCTGAGGGCTTGCTTAATAAGCTCCTTTCCTGTGGCTGCCACCCATGCTGCTCCAATAACAACCAGAAGATGTAGGAGGAAATTTCACAGGCTCATGTCAACTCTCTGCTGCAGTACATTGACCTAGGTATAGTTGCCAAATGATTTGGTTAAGAAACAATAATAAAAAACCAACCCAAACCAAGTCTCGCTTGCTCCTCCACTTTTAACGGTAGCTTAATCCGCTGAAATCACCAACTAAAAATGTCCACAGAATGGAGATCAGCTTTATTGACTTCCGATGCACTTTTAAAGCAGGGACTGCTTTAAACAAAAAAGTTGGCAACCCTCCATAATATCCTGGGATATTGGAGGGTTTTGGGGTATCTATTTCCTGTCAGAGCCCAGCTGTCCATTAAAGGTCAGCTATGGAGGACCTTACTCTAAAAATTCATCTATATATCTATGAGGTGAGATCAGCAGTTGCAAATAATAATAATAATAATAATTTATTATTTGTACCCTAGCCATTTGACTGGGTTTCCCCAGCCATTCTGGGTGGCTTCCAGCATATAGAAAAACATAATAAACACTTCCCAATACAGGGCTGCCTTCAGGTGTCTTCTAAAAGTCGGATAGTTGTTTATTTTCTTGACATCTGGTGGGAGGGTGTTCCACAGGTTGGGTGCCACTACCGAGAAGGCCCTCTGTGGTATAGTGGTTAAGAGTGGTGGACTCGTAATCTCGTGAACCGAATTCACTTCCCTGCAGCTGCTGAGTGACCTTGTGCTAGTCACACTTCTTTGAAGTCTCTCAGCCCCGCTCACCCCACAGAGTGTTTGTTGTGGGGGAGGAAGGGAAAGGAGACTGTTAGCTGCTTTGAGACTCCTTCGGGTAGTGATAAAGCGGGATATCAAATCCAAACTCTTCTTCTTCTTCTCTGCCCGGTTCCCTGTAGCCTCACTTCTCTCAGTGATGGAACCTCTAGAAGGCCCAACTGAGATGCTAATGGGGGGTCAGTATTAGATATGCAGCCCAAACAACTCCATGCACACACAAGAGAGAGGCTATCAGGCTGGGGAGCAGAGGGAGGGAGGGACTCCAAAGTATATAGAAATGCAAGTGAATGTTTTGAAAACATCCCTAAAAGGTGTGGGTGGGTGCAAAACCAGGGGGAAAGGGGATATAATGCTGGAGAAAGGCTAGGTGGGATTATGACAACATGCTGCAACTTCTCCTATATACTATTTTTCGCTCCATAAGACACTTTTTTCTTCCTAAAAAGTAAGGGGAAATGTCTGTGCGTCTTATGGAGCGAATGCATGGTTCCTGGAGCCGAATTGCCCAGGGGCAAAAAACAGATCATACTTTCTTTTTTTTAGAAAGTGGGAAGGGGGTGTTGAAATGAAGCCGCTGAGCAGCTGATCGGCAATCGATCAGGAGGGAGATAAGGGACACTAGCGATAAAGGAGGCTGCCTGGGAGGGGTGAGGTAAAAGCACATGGATCCTCAAGAATTTTGCATTGGGTCACCCCAAATCCACCATCAGATCACATAGCATGTCCATGGCTACAGCCTGCACCAAAACACACACACATCCACTTTTTTGTGGGGGCGCAATAGCACAAAAACATGGTTACAAAGCACGGATCCACATGGATCCTCAGGATTTTTGCATTGGGCTACCCCAAACTCACCGTCAAATCACATATCATGTCTGTGGCCACAGCATGAACCACAAAAATCATACATCCACTGTTTCGTTCAGAATATTTTTTTTTCTTGTTTTCCTCTTCTAAAAACTAGGTGCGTCTTATGGAGCGAAAAATACAGTAATTGCAAGCTCACTCTCTGAGTGTGACTCCACGGGCATCTAATACTGTTCAGTGTGCCCCATATCATACTATTCCCGTGTTCAAAGCAGTTCATACGTGCTGTATTGCTTGCCGTCCTTACAACAACCATGTAAGGTAGGCCAGCATTATTATCCCAGCATTTTTATGCGAGGGGGGGAGCAGTAAAATGGAGGTGGGGTGGTTTCCCTGAAGACCACCTAGTGAGTTTGTAAGAGAGGCAAGCTTCCAAGTGGGGACTTCCTAATTCATCGCTCAGTCATTATGCTACACCAGCTCTACTGCCACTTAGAGCAGATAAATGGCCGCAGGGCTGTTCTCTGGGAATCTCTGCTGTTTGTGGGGACACTGCCAGCTTTGTTTTTATGTGCATCCATCACACACACAATCTAACTTTAAAATGGAGAGTACATCACGGAGTGAATAGCCAGTGCTGAATATCAGCCACTGGCTGTCAAGCGCTGCTACTGATCAAATGTAAACTATGAAAGATGTTCAGGTAATGCTGAACGCCAGATCCTGAACATCAAACGTGAAACGGGACATGGGCAATATTTGACAAGGTATATTACGCTGGGGATTTGGCATGGTTAATCCTGGGGTGCCAAGCTCTGATATGGACACTGAGTAAATGATGTCAACGCTGCGAAACGAGTGTTTTCAAGGTCTGTCTAGAAAACCAGAAAACCTGGGCTCTCCCCAATGTCTGATCTGTTTTCAAGAAAAGCTTCCTTCTCTTCCAGCGCTGTTAAGATGCTCAGTTCACCTCCTAATCCAATCATATGTTTAAACTGCAGCCATGTTGATGGGCTAGCCCAGGAACTGAACCCATTCCTAGTCTCTTCCCCGCGATGCCTCCCTCCCAGCCCCTGTGGGTAATCATTAGCAATCAGACCAAAAAAATATCCCTCGCTGCCTGAAGAGCTGCTGTCTTCTCTAATCCCAGTGGGAGGATATTTTTCCGTTCGATTGATTTATACAGCCAGGCCCACAAGACATGCAGGGTGTCGGTAAGGAAATGGAAGGGAGAAACCGCCAAATAATTGCTAGATCAAGGGCAGGATTTCAGAAATGCACCACTGGATTCATTTAATGAAAAGAATGTTTGATAGAGATGAATAAATTAACCCCGCCAAGGACAAACCTCGAGAACTCGAAGCAGCGCTATTGTGAAGCAAAGATATTGTGCAGGACATGTTGGATCAAGAGGCTGCAGCTGCCAACATGTGGCCCATGTTTTTCTGCATGGTACAGCAGCCACGAAATTAAAAGACGCCTGCTTCTTGGGAGAAAAGCAATGACAAACCTAGACAGCATCTATAAAAGTAGAGACATCACCTCGCCAACAAAGGTCCGTATAATAAAAGCTATGGTTTTCCCAGTAGTGATGTATGGAAATGAGAGCTGGACCATAAAGAAGGCTGATCGCCGAAGAATTGATGCTTTTGAATTCTGGTGCCGGAGGAGACTCTTGAGAGTCCCATGGACTGCAAGAAGATCAAACACATCCATTCTTAAGGAAATCAGCCCTGAGTGCTCACTGGAAGGACAGATCCTGAAGCTCTAATACTTTGGCCACCGCATGAGAAGAGAAGACTCCCTGGAAAAGACCCTGATGTTGGGAAAGATGGAGGGCACAAGGAGAAGGGGATGACAGAGGATGAGATGGTTGGATAGTGTTCTCGAAGCTACCAGCATGAGTTTGACCAAACTGCAGGAGGCAGTGGAAGACAGGAGTGCTTGGCGTGCTCTGGTCCATGGGGTCAAGAAGAGTCGGACACGACTAAATGACTAAACAACAACAACATCAGAGAAAGCTTCACACAGAGTTTTGGACATTGCCCAAAGCTCATACCAGTGTTGCAATGAGCCTTGGTTCAGCTGGGACTTTCCACATACCCTGGAACCAAGTCTTTACTTTGGCTTTGCTCTGAGCAACAATTGTGGAACTCTTGCGAAGGAATCAGAGAAAGATGAAATGGTGTAAGCTGCATAGCTTTCCCATCAAAAGATGTCCGCCTCTTTGTGACCCCATGGACCAGAGCACACCAGGCACTCCTGTCTTCCACGGCCTCCCGCAGTTTGGTCAAACTCACGCTGGTAGCTTCAAGAACACTGTCCCACCATCTCGTCCTCCGTCGTCCCCCTCTCCTTGTGCCCTCCATCTTTCCCAACACCAGGGTCTTTTCCAGGGAGTCTTCTCTTCTCATGAGGTGGCCAAAGTATTGGAGCCTCAGCTTCAGGATCTGTCCTTCCAGTGAGCACTCAGGGCTGATTTCCTTCAGAATGGATAGGATTGGACAGATGTCACAGTGGTTTAAGCTAAAGCGACTCCCATTGCAACAGCCTTTGCATGGGCCACAACTTTAGATGCAAAAGCCTAACTAGCCTGAGAACTCAACAAAGAGGGAGGCCCAGTTATAGGAAGGAAGTTTCCTGGTGCATCTTCAAATATCCAAAGGATATGTCACATGGAAGATGGAGCTCTGGAGAGCAGGACTCGGACCAATGGATTCAAGTTACGGTCACGGATTGTAACTTTTGAATAAATGTATTTTTTAGAAATAATATTAATTTATTTAAAAAGAAAGGAGATTCTGACTAGGCAGCAGGAAGAACTTTAGGACAGTAAGAGCTGTTTGACAGTGGAACAGATTCCTATGAGAGGTGGTGGACTCTCCTTCCTTGGAGGTTTTCAAGCAGAGGTTGGATGGCCATCTGTCATGGATGCTTTGGCTGAGATTCCTGCATTGCAAGATGACCCCCAAGGTCCCTTAAAGAAGGTAAAGGGACCCCTGACCATTAGGTCCAGTCTTGGCCGACTCTGGTGTTGTGGCGCTCATCTCACTTTATTGGCCGAGGGAGCCGGCGTACAGCTTCCGGTTCATGTGGCCAGCATGACTAAGCCGCTTCTGGTGAACCAGAGCAGCGCACGGAAACGCCGTTTGCCTTCCTGCCAGAGTGGTACCTATTTATCTACTTGCACTTTGATGTGCTTTCGAACTGCTAGGTTGGCAGGAGCAGGGACCGAGCATCGGGAGCTCACCCCGTCATGGGGATTCGAACCGCCGACCTTCTGCTCGTCAAGTCCTAGACTCTGTGGTTTAACCCACAGCGCCACCAGCGTCCCTCGGGTTCCCTTACAACTCTACAATTCTAGGATTCTATGTTAGTTCTACCCAAAGGATGGTCCTGTGATGGATAGGGCTGGACAGAAGGGGCATTAAATGACAAAGGGCACTGAGTAGGCATCACAATATCATTTTCCTGCCAGAGTGTGGCTGGGAGGTCATGAAGATCTCTGGCGAATCAGCTAGGTGGCTAGGGGATCCCTTGTGGGAAAAGAGAGAGGCATTTCCCAGGGAACGCAAATTTAGACTGGACCCAATAACCAGGGAAAGCTGCTTACTGGAGGATGCTGTATTGTCACTGTCCTCTGACTAATTCATGCTAAATAAGAGCATCTCCTTGCATTATACAGCACAGAAGTTCTGGAGATTAATTAGGCTTGCACTTAAGTGATCCATTATGTATTATCAGTTACTGTGGGGAAATTGCCCAGCACAGCAACTGCTGCTGTGAATAGGATTCTTGGCATGGACCATTAGAGTTTCCCATAATAGGACGATATTTCGCTTGAGCTGCCTCCGATTCCTTGCACTCAGCACCTCACCGATGACTCAAAGCAAAGGCAAAAGAAGCACACGGGATTGGGGCACGGGCAGAGTTTCAGTTGCACCAAGCTTTTACCAAGGTTACCTAAATGATCCTGGGGGTGGAGTGACTACCTGTGGCGTTTGCCCTCCTAGGTGTGTGACATCATACTGGGTTCATAAGGAAAGGGTTAACGAAGTGTAAAATGACTAACCAATAGGAACCCAAGGGGAGGAGTTAGAGTTGTTGAGAAGACGGTCTGGAGTTAGAAGAGACAGAGAGGATAAGTCTGTGGGTTGGGCTAGTCTGATGTGAGAGCATGAGAGAATTTGTTAAGAGGAGTCAGTCAAACAGTTGAGATAATCAGTCAGAAGGTATTAGGAAGGTATAGGCCGGTAAAGAAACTAAAGTTAAGAAACTGACCAGAATATTATCTGAGAAACCATAAACTTGTTTATTTGGTTCAGTTTTAACAACTGTCTGGACTCAGTGTTTTACCCAAGAGTAACGGGTTGGTGGCAGCGGGGAAGCGAACACAGTGGTGGCACAGGGATCAATAGACCGTCAAACGTCCGGGGACCCTGTGTGATCACCACACTACCCTATGAGCATTTGGGACTTTTTCGTTTGGGGAGGGAAGGTAAGAGGTGGTGCAATAGACTTTTATAAAATTACATATAGCGGGGAGATAGTAGATACAGAAAAGTTGCCCCTCCCCATAGCACTAAAATTCATGGACCTCCAACAAAGCTGAGTGTTGGAAGATTCACAAAGCTGAGTGTTGGAAGAGAAAGAAAGAGGGAAAGGATTTGTTGAAATTAACTAAATAGAAGTGGAATACAAGGAGGGAGGTGTGAGGAAGTCGAGGAAACAAGCGAAAGAAAGAAAGAAAGGTTGTGTTTTGAAATGTTTTTTCTTTTTTCTTTTTCTTTTTTGTATTGTGTTTGTGGTTTGTTCTGTTTTTTGTTGCGTCTTTTGTTTTTGTTGTTAAAATGCAATAAAGATTATGTTAAAAAAAAAAGAGTGTTGGAAGATTCAGGACCGACGAAAGAAAGTACTTCTTCAAACAAACACAGTTGATGTCAGGTGTCAGATGATCCAGCCCCCACGGCAGGTTGCCAGGAATGGATAATACAAGGAAAGTTCTTACCAGTGTTGTTTATTCAATATTCACAGAGAGCGGCTTAGAAATGCAGGACAAAATGACACCCGGACCAGAGATTTACAGAAGATTGGAAGAAATATATGAACTATTTGAACAGCAATTGTAACCAACAAATTACGCCAGTAGGACTACAAGAAGTTTTGTAAGGAGGAATAGATGAAGTGCTACAAAGTAGATAAAGAACAGAGATATTGGTTATGAGTTTTAAATGTAACAGGGAAAATAAGAAATGTATACTAAGAGATTAGACTGGAAAATTTTCAGACAGGACTGATGGAAGTCAAAAAAAGTGAATAAGAGGTAAAAATATGTTTAATTTCTGTTGAAAATTGTATGTTAAAAAAAACCTAATAAAAATGTATATAAAAGAAAAGAAAAGAAATGCAGCTTCTCGGAGTTATGGTGATGCTCTGGGTAAATCTCCACCACCACCACTTCTCTCCTACTTCCTCATTTGTCAACAGTATCACCCACCTTACGGTTGCTGCTTTGGGCCATCTGTCTCTGAGCCCTTTGCTCTCCTCCTTTCAGTGCTCGCCGGGTTCTGGGAGAGGGGAGGTATGGAATGCTTTTGAGTGATAACATGTCAGCCAGCTGCTCCTGCTCTGCCTCCTCCTCCTCTCCTCTCCCATTATTTCCCAACTTTTCCCCTCGTCGGCCTCTGAGCTCTGACCTCCCACAAACCACTGTTGTAAATCTATACTGTCTTCCTCTTCTCTGGAAGGTTCAGGCTGGGGAGGTGGTCTCCACCATTCCTCCTCTGTCCAGTCCCAGACAGCTGACCTATGGGACTCGCTCCCATAGTGACGGCCTCCAACTTGGAGGGCTTTAAATGAGGATTGGACAAACTCATGGAAGATTAGGGTGTCTATGACTACCAGCCTTGATGGCTGTGCTGTTCCTCCACAGTCAGAGGCAGAAATGCTCCTGAATACCAGTTGTTGGAAACCACAGAAGCGCTCTTGTGCTTGGGTCGTACTTGTAAATTTCCAAAATGCATCTGGGTGGGCCCTGTGAGAACAGGATGCTGGACGAGATGGACCATTGGCCTGAACCGTCAAGCTCTTCTTACCTTCTTAAGCTTCTCAGTACATGTAATGTAAAGAAAAAGAAGGTACCTTTTTTCACATGTGGTGGACCTGCCCCAAGGTGAAAGACTTCTGGGAGAAGATTTATAATGAATTGAAAAAAGTGTTGAAATATACATTTATTAAGAAACCAGAGGCCTTTCTTCTTGGAATAACAGGTTTGGAATTGCCCAAGAAGGATGTTAAATTATTTTTGTATGCCACAACTGCTGCTCGAATTTTATTAGCTAAGAATTGGAAAACACAAGAAGTACCGACAGTGGAAGACTGGCAGATGAAGATGATGGACTTTTCGGAGCTAGCCGACCTGACTGGAAGAGTCCGTCAACAGAAGGAGGAAGATTACCAGGAAGAAATGGACGAAATTTAAAGACTATTTAGTTAAATACAGTGGTACCTTGGGTTACATACACTTCAGGTTAGACTCCGCTAACCCAGAAATATTACCTCAGGTTAAGAACTTTGCTTCAGGAAGAAAACAGAAATCGTGCTCCGGCGGCACGGCAGCAGTGGGAGGCCCCATTAGCTAAAGTGGTGCTTCAGGTTAAGAACAGTTTCAGGTTAAGTACGGACCTCTGGAACAAATTTAGTACTTAACCCGAGGTACCACTGTACGTCAAATTAAATTAATTGGAAAGCTTGCAAGTACCAGATAGGCTTAGGATTTAAATCTGTAATGTGATGAATTAACATGGTTAAAGCTGAATTGTAAAGAAAGATGTTAAGTGATCAAGTTAATTTTTTTTTAAGAATTTAGGTTTTGGAAAACCATTAAAATGATATACACTGAAATTCAACCAGGGGATGCAAGGAAGTCACATAACAATGTTATGAAGTTCAGCTGAAATACAGTTGTGATGTTTGTTTGTTTGTTTGTTTGTTTGTTTGTGTGCTTAAAAATTTTCTGGAAAATTAATTTAAAAATTGGGGGGGGGGGGATAAGCTTCTTGGTACAACATCCTAGAACAGACCCTAGCTGCCCCACTGCAGACATTCATGGAAGACAGCAATGCCCCATTTTTCCTACACAAAGAGGGATTCCTGAAGTCCTCTTGTGATGGCCTGGGATTCCGAGTCTGAGAGTGAACCGGAGGAATCCCAGCCGGCACAGGAGTCCCCGCCTCCAGGGCCGGCTGAACTGGGGCAAAGCCTAGATTCTGAGGAGCCTGCACCTGTGACAGTTCCTCAGGAGCAGGTACCAGGTGAAACCATTCTGGCCCCAGAGGTGCTTGAGGACTCAGTGTCTACAGGTGAGCCTCCCCTGGGGCCCAGTAACCCTTCGGCCTCTCCTGAACTGCAGAGGCTTAGGGCAGAGAGGCGAAGGGAACTGGTTTCTCCCAGGAGGAGTGCTCGCCTTAAGGCCAGGAGAGGCGGGGCTCCTGGGGGCCGGGACCGCCCCTGGCCTTAGAAGAAGATAAAGGTCAGTCAGCCCGGTCCCAGGTTGCGGGAGCAACGTCGTTGTGGAGTACCTTCTCTTACCCAGTCCTAGATCTGCATTTCCAGTGTGCCTGTTCCTCGCCCGGCTTCCTACTCCTGACTCTCCGGTGTTCCTGTTCCTCGCCCGGCTCCCTGCTCTCCGGTGTTCCTGTTCCTCGCCCGGCTTCCTACTCCTGACTCTCCGGTGTTCCTGTCCCTCGCCCGGCTTCCTGCTCTCCGGTGTTCCTGTTCCTCGCCCGGCTTCCTGCTTCTGCCCTACCAGCGTCCCTGTTCTCCGCCCGGCTCCCTGTTTCGGACCTCGCGTCTCATCTGGTGATCGTCTATCCGGCTTATGACTCTCGACTGAACTTAGGCTACGGTAATAGTACCTCCCCCCCCCCGGGACCAGCACACCTCTCCCTCTCTGTGCTGGTCCCGAGGGGTTACCGTGCGGCAAGGTCTGAGTCCAGTCCAAGGTCGGGGGTGCAGTATGGAGGCAGTCCATCAAGCTGAAGCTGGGTCCAAGGCAGGGAGTCGGGTGAGGTCAGGAACTCTGGCAGAAGAGCAGGACAGGGTTCAGGCAGGAACTAGCAACCAACAATGTTGCTCCTGCAACCTGGGACTGGGGCTGGCTGGCTTTTAGCTGCCCCGAGGCATAGGGTGGCCCCGGTCCACAGGTGACTCGCCTCTCCTGGCCTGGAGGCGAGCACTCCTCCTGCGGGAACTTAGTTCCCTCCGCCTCTCTGCCCTGAGCCTCTGCAGCTCAGGAGAGGCTGGAGGGTTACCGGACCCAGAGGCAACCTCAGCTTCCCCAGACGGGGCTGAAAGTGGAGCACCTGCAGGCAATGGGTCCTCCATCACCTCAGGAGCCAGAGCAGACTCAGCTGATGCCTGCACCTGAGGATCTAGCACAGGTGAGGACCCTTCAGGCTCAAGCCCCAGCCCCGGCTCAGCTGGTTCTGGAGGCGGGGACTCCTGTGCAGGCTGGGATCCCTCAGGTTCGGCCTCTGAGTCCGAATCCCAGGCCATCACACTCTCTCTCGCAGGACTCACCCCCAGAACCACAGGCAGCTTTGGAGGGCTGCCAGATGATATACAAGTCAAAGAGGAGCCTTTTCCAACTTGCCAGTACTAGCACCTCCAGAATAGTGAATGCCCCTTTATAACCAGGCAGTTTTGTGTCTGAGGAGTTACACTGGAGCTTGGAACACTCAACAGGTAGAAGGGCTACAAAAGTCAAATGCTGGCTGCTGGTTATTTCTGGGGCACCCTGCCAACCTCTTTGCTTTCTGAATTGCCTCTAGTTTACCCCTGTAATAATAATAATAATAATAATAATAATAATAATAATAATAATAATAATAAT